>CM055266.1:127201135-127571966 GCA_029237695.1 Conchocele bisecta
GGGCATGTACCTTTAATGTAAATGAGGTGATTTTCTTGCAGACTCGCGTTTTTAATATATGTCGACTGGAAGACAAGCACATTTTTAACCCATATCATACTGAGGACAAGCTATTTAGTAAAGGTGTATTCCACATGCAATGGGTTAAGTATTTCCTATAACTATACTTATCCCGTCAACTATGTCGCTACTAGACGTGAAAAGCAGGTACGTGTATTTTTTCTCGTTCACGTCTAGTAGATACGTCATTATGTATGACGTTACGTCATTATGTGAATGACGTAACACGATAATCTTGTCGCTTCAGAAGACAAACTTATGAGGCCACAAATGCATTTTTAGAGACATTTGAACAACTTTGATGTGGTTAACGGGATAAATAGAATATTATTATAGTGTCATGAACGTGAATAAATATCTGACTCGGCTCGAAATCAGGATGTGCTCGGCAAGCCTCGCCCATCCTGATTTCTCAGCCTCGACAGATATTTATTCACGTTCATGACACTACACTAATATTCTCTATTTATCTGAGTATGGTGCAGCCTGTTGGTTATAGCGGGTAATTATCGTTGGTTATTCTGGTGAAATACTGGCCTCATGCATACACACACACGTATGATATAGAAATATATGTGATAAATGTGTAAATATCATAATTGTTTATAACTGGCCATAACGGATTGATTTGTAAACGGTATATATATAATGGTGTTATGTGTTTGTATGATAACAGCTATGCAGGTTAATTAATAAAAAAAAAACATGTTTTCATTTTCATGTGTTAATCTTCATGTATTTTGGATCGTAATTAGTCAAGAATTGTGTGCACTTTTATAATTTTCTGCATATTCTGCGATTAACACTGCACGCTGATCAAGCTTTATCCTGTCAACACGGTGTGTATGTGCCGTGAAACACGGTGCCGTGAAACACGGTGCCGTGAAACATTTTTGATATCCTGTCAATACGACCTAATCTCTGCGTATGAATATGTACGGTGACTGGGGTTAAAGGTACATGCCCACGCAGCAGGTTACACTGTACTACTACTTTTAATTTTCTGTCATGCCTTATTTGAGCCATTTGTCTACCCACTAACGAGTTATTTTTAATTACGGCGCGTGTTAATTGGTGTTAAATGGCATTTTATATGCCGCGACCAGAAAGGGTAATTTCCGATCTCGTGCTATTTTTACCAACACGCGTCACGTGACACGGTCAATCATATCACATATTTGACATGCGCAGTTAAGTATCGGAAGTTGAGAAGACAAATCTCTGTTCGAGTCCAAATCTAAATCTCCACGTAACTCTTTCCATTTGGTGATCTGGTCGCCAATATTAACCACACTCTCTCTCTCTCTCTCTCTCTCTCTGTACTACCTATCCCTCAGACATTTCGTCTTTTTTTCTGGCCGACGCCGTTTCATACAATTTCCGTCCTGGACGTTTCGACATGTTGATAGTCTCGTTTACATATTGGGAAGCCTACTGGCGCGCGTAGTATACTGCGCATGCGCACCGCAAGCCGTGAAGTCGTCGTCCCCGCACATTATCAAAATAGACTGTTACCGCCGCGCGTCGCTAACAGTAAATTGATAATTAATTAATGATTATATTTGTATAGCGGGCACTCGTAATTTTTAGAACTGGTGGAATAGTGACATAATTATATACTTATTTAATTCCTATAAATAACATTTTGTGCCTACTGCGTGGGCATGTACCTTTAATTTTGTTTTGCATTTTAAAGCCATTTGTGTGTGTTGACGGGATAAATAGAACAGTAGATTAGAACATCTCTGATTGGCTAAATCTAAACTGTGATGACGTCATTCAACCCATTTCGGGATTCCGGAAGACATAGTCTGATCGTACGAGAATCATGAATGAAAGGCAATGTAATTAGAACAAAAGTGTTTTTTAGATCAGTGAACGATCACAACTGGACGAACTTTGTATGGTTGGAGTTTCTAATGTATATGGTCATGGTGCACGACATTAGTTTGAGCTATTTGTTTGTTGGGGCTTAACGGCCTATCAACAACTAAGGTCATTTAAGGAAGTGAAAAAAAAGGATTCGTAAACAATTTAATTATAGATTTGTATCTTGTTTCTGAACTTGTACTTGACTTGTACATATGAGTCGCCTAAATATGGATTAGTAAAGACGTGTTTATAATGCTGAAAAATAATCGATGATTATAAATTTAATTTTATTTATTATTTGTATTACCTAAACTAGTGTCTCTATTGGAAACTTCTTTACACATATGATATTGTATAATTCTTTCACACCACTCTTTATTTGATTTTATAAATATGTCCTACCGGTATCTGTATAGTATAGCGTAACGGCATAACCAAATGATATCCCCAGTTTATTACAGTGTTTGATAACACATACTTGAATATAACACATGTGTTTGGGAATTTGATCAAATAAAATAGTGCGATTGTTTGATATTTCGCTATGCATCTCGGACACAGTGTCTTTAAAAGGTCAATGTATCAACAAATAACATTCGGAGAAACGTCAACACTGGCTGAAAGTAGCAGCGAAAGATATACACTGTCTACTTTCTGGGGCCGTTTCATTAAACGTCGTAGGACTAAAATGTCCGCAAATGCAAAATTATGATAGTCTCTACATTTCACATTGTTTTTAATTAATTATTGGATTTACATTTATTGAGCATAGGCTGCATATGCAGCCTATGCTCAATACAACTAAATCCATCAATTGCAATTTCCAGACGATCCTAAATTTGCACTTACGAACATTTTAGTCGTACGAAGTTTAGTGAAACGGCCTCCTAGTTCTTTACACTGGTGACGTAGTACAAGATGCGAACTATGTAATGATACAATTAATAGATCTACCTGACACGCGAATATAACACCTTTTGAACATGGTTTACACATCTCTATTCGAAATCAAGCAGTTTGATTGACCAATCAAACTTCTTGACTTCGAGCACGATAGCAGAGTATATACTCAGAATGTGACACATGGACGATTAATATCATGTATTGTTTCCAGATATGGAAATATTTTCATTTAATCAGGATCGTATCCCACATACTAGATTATTTGAAAAAGCCATAACTGTCCATATCATATGTTCTACCAGAGACACCGTGCTCATACGAGAGATTTTCCAAAATGTACATGCTGACACATCTATTAATACCATTTCCATATCCTACCATATCGCCGTTTTCCGTTGATACGAATTTCGCAAAAGTGGAATACATTTCGTATTTCTTTGCCGGAATATGACGAAAATATTGGAGCTCATGCGGAATTGAATTCTGCACGAGCAATGATATTTTTGTCACGTTTCGACGTCATTTACGTAAAATGCGCTTGATTTTCGAAATAAATTTCGGCGATATACGGCGATATCAGAGGCGGATCTAGGATTTAGATTCTAGAGGGGGCGTGGATTCTCAATTGTAAATAAAACGTACATTGTCGTTAACGTCCCTAGTTGAGAACAGTAACTCTTGAAATCTACTCCCGTACCGTCTGTTCGTAACTACAACTTTCCTAAAATGCAAACAATTGTTTATGCATTCTTTCTCATTTCTGATCAACAGTATATGTTCTTACCACTCAATTGAACCGTCTCGACGAAACGGTTCAATTGAGTGGTAACAACATACATTTTGGTGGGTGAGAAATAAGAAAAGTCATCAGCTGTTTCCGCATAAATAAGTGGGTGAACAACTTAACTCGGAAAATTGTAGAGGCAGCGTACGCCGGACAAGCCCCCTCCTGGATCGGCCCATGGATATGACAAGGCAGGTAATTTAAGAGCTAAATGTAAATGGTGTTTGACTAGAATATCCCATACGATGCGGCATAAGGTATCGCGGGTAAACGCGTGTACTGGTAACGCTTCAATTCCGCCGTAGTGTTCTTGCCACGCATACAGGCAAACTTTTATCGTCCCTTAGTGTGGACATCAACATCGTGTAGCACAGGTCCATTCCATACCACCATGCTCAGACAGTTCACACGCTGAATATATGAGGGATGTTCAAAACGTTCAAATGAAGGCGATATAGTAACAGTGTTGCCAACCACATGTCTTCCGTATTTGTCAGTTCGTTGAGCACAGCTTCGGCTCAGACAATCAAGTTGCTTGAATTCAAACACAATAGTCAAGTATATTTAAACAAAGAAATTGACAGATGTTGGCTAGAATAGCACGGGCAGTAGTGTACTCTATCGCAGAAACATATACGATAATAATAGGTACTTTCTAATTTGGAAGTATTAGTCATATGCAAAAGCGATGTGGCAAAACATACCTAAGCATATTAATTATTATACAATATTGTTACATAACTGTTGTTGTTTGACACCGCTCACAGCCGTGTTCAAACGTACAGCGCGTGCTGTTTGACCATAGCTGTAGACAATGCTCATTCCGGGGCCAAGCCAAAACCTACGCCATGCATGTGTCTCATGGCGTTAATAGAACGCGCCATTACGTCACCAGACCCGTTCACAAAGGTCGTACTTGAATTTTTAAATTGATGTAGCTGCATCACGCAACGTGTACTGTGGCCAGGGAACATATATATGCAAATCAGCTGTTTGAATCGAGCAGATTATCAAAGTACCGAAAGTATTGCATAAATGCTCAAATTGCATGATATGTTCGACAGAAATGTAACAATAACGTTCGACCATGTCCCGCCGCGGGTAAACCCTTTGCCGTGGCACTCGGGAACTATTTGAAACCGAGGCCTACGGCATTGGGGTTCAAACAGTTCCCTCGTGCCACGGCAAACGTTTACCCACGGCTGGACATGTTAGAACCTCTATTAAACGAGACGAATTTGGTACCTGGTAGTAGCGCACAACACACGTTTTTTGATAATTTCGTCCATAAAGTTACACTTAGTCGAATTCTGCCGGATGCCACTTTGTCTACCTTGACGATTTTCCAAAATTCAAGACAATAGTCTGTTTCACGAAAGCTGCCCAAATTTTACGGCTATATAAACAATTCAAAGACAAGATTTATTTTGATAATATTAAATTAAAGGCAAAATTAAGAATGAGCCTTCTTTTTACTTCGTGAAATTTGGTCAAATATTGATTTTATTGCGAAAAAACAATTTCCCCATGTTAAATCCCCATAGACATCTTCACGAGTGAAGATGTATATGGGGATTTAACATGGGGAATCTTTTTTGAATTTCAGAAATACTGGTCCGATTTTTAACATTTACCTTTTGTTTTCTTAGTTAGATCATTTCCAAGCTATCTAGTCGGGTTTCGGAGTCAATTTTCAATTTTTTTCGTTTTTTCACTCCTCCCACACTGCCTTACCTCTTTTTCCCCCATGTTAAATTCCCATAGACAAATCAATTTTTCGTAATAAAATCAATATTTGACCAAATTTGACGAAATAAAAAGAAGGCTCATTCTTAAATTTTGCTTTAATTTAATATTATCGAAAAAAATATTGTTTTTGCATTGTTTATATAGCCGTAAAATTTGGGCAGCTTTCGTGAAACAGACTATAGTGTCCAAGATGGCAGTCAATTTTATTATTATTATCGGACGAATGCTGATTTTTTAAGAAAGTGTCATAATATTGTTATAAGAAAGATTCTGAATAGTTTGAAAAACAATAATTGAGTTTCTCATATAAATTCAAGATAGCGTCCAAGATAGCGGCTCAATTTGAGACAAATGTATTATTGTCAGACAAACGCTAATTATGTTGAGGAATCCTCACATTCATAGTTTAACCCTTTCACCCCTAAGTAACTGGAATGGACGATGATATGTTAATTTTGCAACCAATCCAACCGTGACAAAAGGATTTTAAGACTAGTCCATTTATGAAAAGGGGGTATATTTCTTTTCTCAAAATCATGAAAATTGCTTTCCAAAAGTGCAGATCCAGATGAGATGGCTCGTTATGAGCCGGCTCATCTGGATCTGCACTGTATAGCGGGCTTTCGACTTCAAAGGGTTAAGAAGCATACACAAAGGTTTACCATGCGCTGTGTATATACTGCTGTTACGCTAGAAACGTGAAAGAAGTGCAGTTATCGGATATGTGACAAACTGACATAGACGGGAAACATGTTGCTGGTTATATCTACATTATCATACCGTTCTCAGTTGGCGAACGTTTGTAATGACCCTTGCATTATTCACCTGTACACCAAAGCAGTACCACTGGTGCCGGCGAGTGTGTCACGTCGAAATAGGCGCCGTATTGCTGACTAATTCCCATTCAGCTACGTGCATGGTGAAGATAAGTTGCATAAACACATTTTCGTATAGTAAACGGCGCAAGCGCCGGTTGCTAGACGATACATGTGTTCATGCGATATCTCTAAGTAGAGCTAAATGGCATCTCGTCAGAAAACCGCTGTATTTTTTAACCTGAAACATTTTACGTCGGCGCAGAGTGCGGCATCAGTGAGTGCAGTAGCCGTATATAATTGTAGTCTGGGGTGCAGCAATTAGCTTCATGGCACTGGACTATTCCCCATCCGCTCGCTGGTTTCTCGAATCAGTTGAACCATCATCATTCTATCACCATATTGCAAGATACGCAACCGGAGACAGCGTTCTGATAATCCGTTGTTTGCACACGTGTATGCCGAACGATGCAACGTGCAAAGATGCACATTCCCACCTGCGTGTCAATATCACATAACCTGCGACACGCACCGATCCCGTACACCTGTGGAATAGTTAACTCCTCCATTGAACACACTACGTATACGTATCAACAATGCTGTGTCAAGCGTAGCGTTAACACCGTTAACACCTTCACGATAACGCATACTGCTACTTCGATCGAACGCGTATCAACAATGCTGTGTCGAGCGTGGCGTTAACACCGTTAACACCAGCACGATAACGCATACTGCTACTTCGAACGAACGCGTATCAGCAATGCTGTGTTGAGTGTAGCGTTAACACTGATAACACATGCACGATAACGCATACTGCTACTTTGAACGAACGCTCACGCATTATCTATCACACATGCTGAGCCATATGTCGGTATTACACGTGCAGACCGTGCGTCAGTCCGTACATAAACACGCTGGGCCGGCCCGCCGTTACATGTTTACGGCCACGAGGTTATTGGACGTGGGTGGCGTGGATGTGGGCGAATGCTGGGCCGATCGTTGTTCGGAGGAAATGGAATTGTTGGACTTCACGGAACTAGGATCTCTGACTATACTCTCGGAAGCCTTCATAATATCTGCAAGTAAACACGTGACACGAGATCTCGCATGAGTGATGTTTTAATATGAGACACGCCATGTGATTTTGTATCTTTGGACATCTACGTAATTTCATGACATACGTTTACAAAATTTACAATATTTTCCGTAAATGGCGTAAAAAATTTACAAAATTCCGCATTTTTATGAAAACTATTGTAAATTTTGTATACGTATTTAATGAAATTACGCAGTTGTCCGAAGGTACAAGATCACATGGCGTGTCCCATATGATGTTTATTAAACGAGTTTACGGATTTAATGATAATCAATGTTACACAGCCGCCTGTGTTAATCTTGACCAGATAATCAACGTTTCTGAAGATATATTGGCCAACTCACAATCAAACAATTTGATTGTCTGAGCTGTAGCACAGCTCAGGCTCAGACAATAAAGCTGATTGACGTCAAGCACAATATTCAAGTATTTTTAAATAAAGAAATTGACAAATATTGAAAAGATTCGCGCAGGCGGTAGTGTAATAGGGGACTTCATTGTTCGCAATTCAGTCAGCGAAACACCAACCATGCTTCAAGTGGGCAGAAGAGACAATTATCAGGCTGTAGGTGTCCACTAACACATTCGGATATAGACTACTGTCTGTTTTACGAAACCTGCCCAAAGGTTACGGCTATATAAGCAATGTAAACACAATCCTATTTTCGATAATATTAAATTTTATCAAGATCTAAGAAAGATGAGCCTTCTTTATATTTCGTAAAATTTGGTCAAATATTGATTTAATTATGAACAAAGATTTATCTATGGGAATTTAACATGTGGAAATAGTAGTAGTGTAGCATACTAAATACATTCGAGTCATGTACTTCAATTACTTATTGTAGAAATCAGATTTAGAAATGGCTACTTAGTCAGTTAAAACTACATGTAATTCATATTGTTATCAAAACTGCATTTTGTTACAGTCTGTTTCATGGAACATCGATACCAATTTGATGTCATAATATAATTTTATCACTACAACTTTATGTTTACTTTTTGTTTTAATATACATTGTATGCTTATAATTATAGCAGTTGTTGATTATAGGAATGAATGGCCTTTTTTTGGAATTTATCGGGGTATAAACTTGGAAAAGTCGCGGGAATACTGGACGAAGGCCGGAAGGCCTCGTCCAGTATTCCCGCGACTTTTCCCAGTTTATATCCCCGATAAATTCCACAAAAAGGCCATTAATTCCTTATAATTCCAGCATTTTAAATAAATTAATCAAGAACATGTGTTTATTTTCCGTTTTCTTAAGAATTATTTTAACTGCGCCTCACGGTTACGGAAAGTGGTTCAGCGTGGGAGTTTACTGGGATATAAATTTTGGACAAAGTCTTGCTACGGGCCAATCAAATGTTAGGGAATTGTTTAAATATTTTTTTGCTGGAATTATAGTCTTGCTAAACCGCTGTGACAATTGAACGAAAAGCCGAATGAAAGTACAGTATGACCATCGCTACAAAGCTATCAAAACTATACATACAAGTATGAGCATTATAAACGGATTAGCTGCATAATGACATTGATATTAGCATCGTATAGAAGAGCATCTTTGGTCGGCAAACATTCATTGTCTCATTTCGCGTCGCCATTTAACTAGTTCACGGAGCAGTTTCTGATCTACGCCACAAAGTTGAAAGTTACAATGTAGCTAACCATGTTTGGACTTTGTCGAGAACGCCACAGCTACATGTAGCAGTTAAACGTACTAATAAGCGAGGTATTGATGCTTTTCCAAGATCCTTACTGGTTACAGTACGCGACTGTCTGGAACATGAGACAAGCCATGTGGTTTTATAACTTAGAAGATGTGCGATTTTCCATGAAATAGATTTACAAACACTGATATTTTCCGTAAATGACGTTTAAATGTGCATGCCCACCCAGTAGGCACAAACTGTTCTATATAGGAATCAAATAAGTGTATAATTGTGTAACTATTCCATCAGTTCTAAAAAATACGAGTTTCCGCTATACAGATATAATCATTTAGTATTATTTATGTTACTGATAGTGATATCAGACTATTTTCATATGCAACTTAGGCATGATATTTTTTAATTATTTATGCTAATTAAATGAGTCATCTGAAAAAATAATATTTTCGACATATTATAAAGTATGATCATTACACATCAACAAATAAATACGGAGAACTACATAGTAATATCTGTTAACATTTTAAGGAAATACGGCTATCGCCCCTGATATCAGTGTGCTGTGAAAATTGCCAACGCCCGACCTAATTTATGGAATACCTGTACATGTATATCAAACATTTTGTGAATATTTTCAATGAAAAATCAAACATCTTATTAGGTACAACATCACATGGCTTGTCTCTATAATAAATATGACAAACAACAACAGCAACAACAATGGAAATAGAAGCTCCGGCGAACATCACATCACCACTGCGAGACATTAAACAGCACAACGAAACACCAACAAACTGACTCTGATCAGACATCTGAAGACATATATCAATGCACAATATAGGCGTGTGGTTGTATTTAATATCACGTCATATCATCTGGAAAGCTGACTGGCCGTTAAACACCATTAAATAAATATTTAAACCAATAAATACACCACACAACCATACATATAAGAACAATACCCCATTGGAGCAGTCAATAATAATAAAACACGAATTGAAGGAATTGTGAAGGTTAGCAGAAAATAATCTTCGATACTCAAGTTCTTCCTTTTACCGATACAATATGACACTTTTGGCGAAAAAGCAAGGCCGTCGAAAAAGAACAAAGCAAATAGCCGTGATACGATTGTATCACTACATTAGTATGTGCATATGTAGCCTATTTCACCAACATTGCAAAGTATACTTTTCTAGCAAAGTATACTTTGAGGGAGTAATCATTTATTTTTCCCGAAATGCATTATGTCATATAGAACTAACGACTGCAAGTAGTTGATGATTAAAAGTATGCAAAATTATTATACTGAATTTATTGCATTATCACAGCCAAAATGGCTGTGATAATGTAATAAATTCAGTATAATAAAAATTAATAAATTTATCCTAAAACTGAAAATTTCTCCCTCAAAGTATACTTTGTTAAATAAGTATACTTTGCAATGTTGGTGAAATAGGCTACTGATAATGAGAACTATACGAACCAAACACTAATACGACACAAAACAGCTACAACAGAAGGGACACATGGATCCAACTGTATTACTCTCTTCCGTAACACTATACATATAATGAGGCAAACCATGCGATTTTGTTACCTAAGATGATGTGCGCTTTTTCATGAAACAACCAACAACAGAAACTGTGATATGTTCCGCAAATAACGTTGAAAGTTGACGGAATTCTCACAATCATTCCGCATTTGTTCGGAAACTTCGTCAACTTTTGATGCAATGTACGGTAGCTAGCATACATTTTGGAAACATTTTGCACGAAAAATCGCACATCTTCTTAGGTACACAGTCACATGGTTGGTCTACTATATCATTATTACAACAAACACTGAGGGCAGGAACTTACTACACATGTATATAATGAAGGCATAGTTCACTTCGGTGAAGCAACAAAACACCAAATGCGACACGAGGTAGGACCAAATAGGAGCAGAGCAGTCACTCATCGCATTTTGTATTGTATTTGTTTTATTGCAGACATAGGAATGTACATTTACTTGTGTCTCTTTCACTGTCCATCCAATGCATTATTTATTTATTGAAATATGTATTTGTTTCAATACAGCTCTTAACTAGAGAATAGTAGGTTAGTGTCGTGAATGGGAAACAAATATCTGGCAAGGCTTAGGAAACGGGATGGGCGAGGCTCTACCGAGCACATCCCGTTTCCGTGCAGCGCCAGATATTGTTGTTATTAATAGTAAGCTAATTCAGTAAATCAACGGTCACTTTATTTTTAAATCTAGTTGAATAATAACACAATAACTGTACGTGTTTACTTCCCTACGCAGTGCGCATCTACGATTAAGGTAAGACCAGTTGTCAAAGACTATACTTGAAAGGTTCCATCAACTTCCGCATATAAATGGTCTTTCAGAATTGACATTTTGTTAGTTTTCCTTTTATTCACTGGTGCTGTATTCCGCGCCGGCGTAAAACGTTATACGTCAAAGAATGCACCTGTGTCCTGACAAGGTGAAGCTCAGCTCTACATAGACGCAATGTGTTTATGCAGTATCTTCTGAATGTAGCTGAATTTGAATTCTTCAGGAATATTGCGCCTATTTCGACGTGCTCAAGAAATGCAAGAGCGTCGTCATGGGTTCGATGTATTCGTACGAACCCCTGTTTTTGGAGCCAGCAGTATTTTGTTTATATAAATTAGGTCAGTGATAGCTATTTTCAGTGCATTAATGACCAGATATTATAGTACTCAAAGCCCTGCTAACAAAATGCAGTCAAGCGGCGCCAAACGTATTGCAATATGCCAATGTTCAGAAATACGATGTACGTAGGAGCTATACAAGAATGCAGCATTTGGCGCCTATAAATCAAAATCTCTCCGGGACTGTGAAGCAGTCGAACCCCTTTTCAAAAATGCTGGTGACACCCACAAGACAGTAATACAACATATTTCTTCTGAAGCAATATGACTACCAAATGTGTAATGTTCCGTGAAATAGACTGCGGTTGAAATTGAATTAAGGTATTTCACGATTACGTATACGCACCGGTATGAGAGTTTGCAGCGGACTGTGATGTGATTGATGAAGCTTTGGGCGTACAATTGCCCACCGTTGACGACTCGGTTGTGGTCGTCATTAAATTAGCCAATGCTGAAGTATCTGCAATGATGACAGAAGAATACGTATTATTCGTGCAAGTAATACATGTAACAAGAAACCTGCAACTAAGTGCATGTACTAAATATCACATGTGTAAGTTAAAAGAAGAGTGTGCGCACACCTATAAAGAGCGTATTTTTGTTAACGTTATAACTAACATTTAACCTAAGTGGTACATTTAAAATAAAATTATCTTATAATCCGTTCCATTTAAAAACGTTTGCTATCATTTGCGGAAAACATCGATAACTAAATCATTTCCTGTTCATTACTGTTCGTCTATTTACAATAAATCATATCGCAGATCTTCGAATGCATTTAACGAATAATCATCGGTTGCGTTTACTGTGGTATCAAAGCATCTGGTCGGCTTAAAGTGCATGAAGCCAGAACCACTCTTCGCAAACTTTAAACAGACCAACTGTCCTCAAACCACAGTAAGCACACCAACCCATGGTTTAATTACTAGATAGTTTATTGTATCGAGACAACTGCCTCGTGAGCATACATCCATTGCTATTATACAATACACGTACAATGTATTTTCTGATATATTCAAAATGCCAATAACCTATATGGCGTTAAATTTCTCATCTGCTTGCATTTAATGTAGAATTATCATGCACTGACCCATATAACATATTCTACATAGTTAGAAATTACACTTAGTTTTCATTGTCTAATTATATTATACAAATATGGAGATTTTAGCTAGTGTATATGATATCCGGCCCCTAAATCCCCAATGCGCTGTTAACTAACCATATTCAAAGAGAATACACTGTATAATTAATGTATTGCATGGATATGGCGAAATCCTGAGATAAAATGATATATTTTTCCACTTCATTTTATGTCAATAAAAATACTACTTCATAATCTCATTCCAGACATCCCACCTTGGTTGACAGGCTGTCATTCCCATTTCCTTGCATACCACAGTCATGTACCGCTAAGCAAGCCCGAGTAGTTAGAGAACCGTGTCGACCATACTATTGCTACAAGTGAACCACAGTCATGTTGATCATCTGACATGGCAGCAGTCAGTAGACCGTCCTTTAGTTCGGTACCTGTTCTTCAATGTACGGCACATGGCGTGTGGAAGCAATATTTTCCACAAAACCTACATGGTTAGATTATGTACATGCACTCACTTAGCATATGACATGCCTACTATTACCGTTTCTGCTGATATTTGACCTACATGTCCACTCTCTTTCCACACTGGGATATTGTCCATTTCAGCTTCATTAAACCCGAGTAGAGCGCTTGATCAACTATACGTATGGCATGCTACTAGTTAAGTGACTTATTCACAAGTATTGCTCGCTTTACTACTGTATGCATTGTATATATCACGTGTGTACTGGTCTGTATTGTTGACACACACACGATTGTTGTCTTCGATGTACCACTACACTGTGTGTTTGGTTGAACGCTGTCCATGTAGGTTTTGACACACGATTTTGGTGTATGATCATGAACTCATATATATTGCAACTGTCTTTTGCATACTGTCCATGAGGCTTATTGAACCACTCTGCTTTCACATTCGAACGTTGTGGTTCAATGCTGCCTTCAGCTATACTAACGGGCAGGATAGGTTCAATTGCTTCTGGTACAATTAAAGACGACCGTTACTTCAGTGTGCTTCAGCAAACTATCAGGAGCGGGTCTTGTCTACCAGGCAGCAATTTGTGTTGCATGGAACTTCGTATCGTCATCGAGAGTGCAGTCACTAATGTATATATTGTCAGCTAAGACGGGAACAACTCGTAATGGTATATATTAAGTGGTAATACAATTCCAGTTTCACTGTCCATATTTTCCAGTGTATTTTCTGCTAGTGCGATGTCAACCTGGAGAATATACTTGTAACTAACCGTGTGACTAGCACTATGAAACCATTCTTCAAATTGTTTTGATCCGGTTTGCTGGTGCAATGTTAATCCAAGTTCAATGTGCGTTGGTGCCATTTTCCTGCCTCCGCGTACATTGTATACGCTCCTGTGCAAACTATGTACTATCATTCGTTTGTGAACATGTTAGTCTCATCTTTCAGGATCTTCTTCCAGTAGTAAATCACATGGCAACAGTCGGAGAAACATGTAACCACTGAATGGAAGACAGTCTATTGCAGCCTCTTTGGTTATGTACATCCGTACTTCTAACTGCAGTGTCAATGTTACAAGGGACATTGGAGGAATTCGTCCTCCTCTTGAATCTTGAAGGCAGTGACAGTTCTCAGAGTCATGATTACTAACTACCATTTGCGGGTGTGGGATGTGGCTAAATGTAGTAGGCACTAGTATTGTTTGTGCGTCAACTTGAGCATGGTTACGCAACACAAGTTAGTCGTACAAAATACCACTGACGTAAGATGATATATTTCTCGTTAAATGTTGAGTGACGACTTTCAAATGATCGTGGGATTCAATGCTTGACATTTATCTGCGTTACTCTGCAATTCCTTTCTAATACAAACCATGTTTATGTCAATTTTGACTTCATCACTGCACTTTCGATGATATGAGCCATCTGCTGCTATGTGATCATTATCATCTGTCACGCGAACACTTATATGCACAACACACGTTACTGCTGAAAAGTCGTATCGCCCATGGTCTTGCATGTGAAACACATGTCCTGTTTCATGTTTGTGTCTTGACATGGTAATGCATATATTTTTCAATTCACGGGTTTTTAATGACTACTAAGGCTATTAGAATTGACGTCACTTCAGTTCCGAAGCTTGTTGATGGAAGTTCGTCACTTTTCTGTAGCCGTTTGTTATTTTACTTTATTAATGTATACCATACAGCATGATTTATGTCATAGAAGAGACGGTGTGTCTTCTGAACTATTATCAAATATTACTGATAACCTATCTATCCACAGTATCTCTGTATGCGAAGTCATGTAATTTCTGCTTAGGCAGTTGCGTCTTTCAAGAAGGCGATGCCTTGTGTTGTTGCATCAAACAATTTATCCTGCTTAGTAACTTGACAATGATGTACATATCAAATGACACTGGCTTCAGAGTTTCAGACTGGCAATTTGATCCACACGTGTGGATTACCTCACAACGGGACCGTTTCACTAAACTTCGTACGACCAAAATGTTCGTAAGTGCAAAATTATGATAGTCTGTAAATTTCAGCTACGCTCAATAACTGTAAATCCATGAATTGAAATCTACAGACTATACTAAATCTGCACTTACGATAGTCGTATGAAGTTTAGTGAAACACCCCCCTGTTAATACAGCCGATTTGAATCATGTTTCGCGAATGAATGAATGTATATGAAAAAATGAGAAAGTACTTGTTAGACGTACTTGATTCTTTCCATAGCGGTGTATCTCATTCAGATATATATATGTATACTTGGATAATTTGTATTGTGGCCATCTTGTTTCCTGACCTCGATACACACGGGTAAGGTGAGCCAGACAGTGATCTGACGAAGTTAACACACTGCTAAGATCAAAGGATTTCGCCGCATCCGTGCAATAATTATTGGTTATTTAATAAACATGTCGATTGCACGTGATAGTAAGTGTGTCCAGGGTGAGCATACTGCCAGCCATATGGTGTCGTAAATACAGATATACGCAAACAACATATTTAAAATGCAGCTAGCAATGAGCTTGAATAATCATTGTCATATATACATGTATGTGGTTCTAATTTATTGTTGGCAACATACTCCAGATTGATGCCTGTAATGTATATACATGACGCTAATATAATATAAACGATTACGTTTCCAATGAACATATTTTATCTATACATTGACATATACAACCAATAAAAAATGTAATGCATTGTAGAATGTCTAAAACAGTTGTAAACATATGTATTTTTATTAACTAACCGTTTACGAAATGTAACCACCAAGGACAATTATTATCATAATCAGAAACGATGCTCTTTATTTAATGCTCTACATATATTACACCGAAACTTATTCACATTTACGACATACATTGTATATAAATTCAACATATGCGAAATTCATGCAATGCATAATTACTGTTGGATAGTTAGTAAAATCCAAAACGGCATATGACACACGCACAAGATGCAGGAATCATGCGGCTATGAAGATGGTGTCTTTCATGCTTAGTGGTGAAACTGATCGTGACAAAGTATCCATATAATAATGGAGCATGTGTTATAATGATATCATACATATTGGTGATAATCACGTGCCTAATAAACATTCACCGATATAAGTATGCATTTTACACCTGCAAGTGGCAATAAACGCGAATAGTAACCATACTATGTATACTACATGTGGCTAGTGACTAACCAAAATATAGGTAGTGGAAAATCAAACACCGCATTGCATGACGCGCGCCATATTACAATGAACAGCAATACATATATAAATGCAGTAACCTGTATTATTATACACATTGTTGTAAAGTCACTCTTTTTATTAAATGTTCGACCACATGCGGTCGAAATTTTAATAAAAAGAGTGACTTTACAACAATGTGTATTAAATGTCCTTCCTTCGGAGGTGATTGGAAATTACTGTAGTGCTGTAGTCTCTAAAACATACACGTTAACAGTCGCATACAACGATACATGTGCACATAGATACTTGTAGTCTTATCGTCGTCAGAAACAACGGTATAGTGAGATACATTGTGTAATATATGTTTTACTGTGTGAAACAAAATAATAATATGTTTAGTAGCTATAATCATGATAATATATGCTACTACCATAAGTAGACACAATATATCTGTATATGCGTGTGTGAGTTAATGCGCGTAATTGTGCACCTGAATTATATTACCTGTAAATGGCAGAAAATGGATACCACTGGTTGATGGAGTCAAATTATCTGGCGAAGGTAATTGACATAAATATCGAGGCATATATGCTATACGTGTTCACCAGTAGGCCGTCTTGCTAAACTTCATACGACTAAAATGTTCGTAAGTGCAAATTTAGGATCATCTGTAATGTATATGCAGCCTATTTTCAATAAATGTGAATCCAATAATTATTTACAAGAAAACAGTGTTAATGTGGAATTTACAGACTATCATAATTTTGCAGCTACGAAAATTTTAGTCGTACGAAGTTTAGTGAAACGGGCTCCTGGTTTACAGTTAGACATGATATGCATGTAACTGTATTAGTCATGCATTTGAATTATGTTATTTACAACGAGTATCTAGTGTAACGTTCTACACTGTATGCCGTACACCGCAGCAGACACCCATGACATGAGAACAAGTAGTATATGGGAGGCGCAGCGAGATCCAGAAACCTCTCCACGAGGGGGTGTACACAGAATTGCACTTTTCAGGTCCATAACCCCCCTTGTATATACTACTGAACATAAGAGTATTCATTTTCATAAACTGTTGAATTATAAAGCCTTAAATTGTTTACAAAGACAATGTGACGACATGGAAACAGCCAGCACATGTCTGCGTCATGTCTCATGTTTCTACGTAAGCTGTGTAGTCTGATGTAATGCCTATACACCTGGGGCCCGTTTCACTAAACTTCGTACGACTACAATTCGTAAGTGCAAACTTATGATAGTCTGTAATGTCCAATTAACAGTGCTTTCTTGTAAACAATTATTGAATTTACATTTATTGAGCATAAGCTGAATATGCAGCCTATACTCAATAAATGTAAATCCATCAATTGAAATTGCTAGACTATCCTACATTTGGACTTACGAACATTTTAGTCGTACTAAGTTTATTGAAACGGGCCCCTGTTCTATATTGATGTACATTATAAAATGCTCCACTAAAATCTACAACACTTTCCTACCTACAAGGAACATGTACATACACTTACAATTACTAGCATACATATGAGTCAAGCCAGGTGTGTTTGTACCAGTAGCATATAGCATATGAAATCTCGTTTAAGATACGCAAGAGACCGCGAGCGATTGCAACTGTCTGTGGATGTGTATACTTGAACCTGTAGCCTATTTCACCAACATTGCAAATTATACTTATCTAGCAAAGTATACTTTGAGGGAGAAATTTTCAATTTAACGATAAATTTATTAATTTATATTACACTGAATTTATTACATTATCACAGCCATTTCGGCTGTGATAATGTAATAAATTCAGTATAATGCTTCTGCATACTGTTAGTCATCAAATATATGCAGTCGTTTGTTCTATATGAAATAAT
The DNA here is from genome assembly GCA_029237695.1 of Conchocele bisecta. NCBI lineage: Eukaryota > Metazoa > Mollusca > Bivalvia > Lucinida > Thyasiridae > Conchocele > Conchocele bisecta. The sequence continues at coordinate 127,219,414 of CM055266.1, forward strand.
GCATTTCGGGAAAAATAAATGATTACTCCCTCAAAGTATACTTTGCTAGATAAGTATACTTTGCAATTTTGATGAAATCGGCTACAGATGTGCAATTTGTCATGAACATATTAACAAAAACTGAGATATGTTTTGTTAATTACGTCGACAACATAGTTGGCAACATTTTCAATGAAATTAGGGATAATTTTGTCAACCTTTTATGTCATCTACGTTGTAATATATCACAGTTGGTTTGCAAATATATTTCATGAAAAACCACACGTCATTTTACGTACACAATTACACAGCTTGCGTCATATCACATAAATGCATGCACAGTATCATAGTGTTTCAACATTAATGCATGGATATGCACTATGTACCATAGATAAACATATAAACATAGTGGACATATGTGAGTGGTACTACTTTGGCGTTTGTTAGTACGCTGGATCAACGATTTAAATACATATAAACACGTTATATGTATGTACATACCATACATACATGTACTACTGCCAACAACATACAAATACGGCACATCTAGTTTACCTTGGTTTGGAAAAGACTTTCGACCAGAAGCCATACGTTTTCCGTCCACTGAGAGTAGCGAAAACAAACAAGTTATTATAATTTGTATCCGGCGTCACACAAATCCCACTTATCACACCTACGACATTTGCCTACAATTGTTTTATATTCGGTAGCATCCACTGGAAAAAGGCTTAGTTTCGTAGTTTTCCTATGGGCTTTTTACTGAATATTATAAAACTGCCTGTCTGTGGTGATTGAATGTAACTTAAAATTAAATAATCAGCATCCTATGATATGTTCATGTGAAACAAAGTATTCCCTAACATTTGATTGGCCCGTAGCAAGTCTCTGTCCAAAATGTATATCCCAGTAATCTCCCACGCCGAACTACTTTCCGTAACCGTGAGGCGCAGTTAAAATAATTATTAAGAAAACGGAAAATAAACAAATTTTCTAGATGAATTTATTTCAAATGCAGGAATTATAAGGAATGAATGGCCTTTTTGTGGAATTTATCGGGGATATAAACTTGAAAAAGTCGCGGGAATACTGGACGAGGCCTTCCGGCCTTCCTCTAGTATTCCCGCGACTTTTCCAAGTTTATACCCCGATAAATTCCACATAAAGGCCATTCATTCCTATAATAAAACTAATATCCGCCACTATATTATGCTGCTATCCCTATATATATATGACGCCGGATGTATGAACTTATTACCTATACATGTAGTTTCTTATTAAAGTTCCGAAATGATAAATTAATAATAATAATATCCTAGTTAATATACTGGTAGTAATAGCACAACCGTGTAGCATATATGTGGATAACCGAAACACGGTCCGTCCGCATGTACGAGGAGATAATACGCGAGCTTTAGCGAGCGGATTATCGCTCGTACATGCGGACAAACGTGATCTAACTTATTTATCACATCCTCATGCACATACATTGCACACGAGCTGTGTTAATACAGAAACAACACCCGGAGATGTGTCAAAGATGTGATAAGAATTTGATCTGCAACACAACACTGTTTCCTCGGGATGTACAATTATACCGGCCACTCGCGTGTATGTTCGCTTATGAATCGGTGCATTTTACCTTCCTCGGAACAGTGACATATTTAATACACTACACTGTATTTCCAATTCACCCATATTCCTGGGGCCCGTTTCACTAAACTTCGTACAACTAAAATGTTCGTATATGCAACATTAGGACCGTCTGTAAATTTCACATTTCCAGACGATTCTAAAGTTGCACTTACGAACATTTTAGTCGTATGAAGTTTAATGAAACGGCCCTCAGAGGCTTATCCCCGGACTATTAGGAAAATTCGACACGGTACGGGTATGTGAGTGTGATAACTAACTTAGACCACAGTTGTCCGACGTACAGTCAAGTATCCGATCGCTAAAGAGAATGGATTAAATCCTCATACAGGCCGACGAAACGTTATCTTATTACATATATATGTGATTGTTACGGTGTGTGCGTTTCTTTACCAAATGAAGAATAAATGGACAGTACCTGTTGCGGGACGGTTCTTTATAATAGGCGGAGCATTATCACCTGTGAATGGAAACACGTGTCATCGTTACATGCATTTACACGCCCTTTAGTGTAGCTATTATATACCGCACACAGAATAACTATTAGTAAACGAAATCACGAGATGTTGCGACCAGTACAAAAGCATGCATTTAACAATTTAAAATTGTATTTGGTTTCAAACATTGTGCGACGTCAACTGATAGTAGGTCTTGAGATACAGCAACACCATTTGGATAACCTGGTGACACTGACAGAGATAACATTAGTTAGCACATATGGGCAATAGGACACGTTGTACGGTCACTACTTTTATTGAAATAAATTGGTAAGTGTCAATGCATAAAAGCCAGACACTAATCGACTGTAAATAGTTAAACTGGTGCTTTGCCTTTAAACGACATGTCAACATTAACTGACATACATTTTAGTGCAATACAACTTTAGAAGTTTATTAACATTATCACACAAAACGTATAAGCTAGAGGGCCGATGCGTGAATTTGATTCATTCTCATTAATGTAGCTATGAAGCCATACACTGTTAACCACAGGGTGAAATAAGCAACAGTTATACACCTGCTGTGCATGTCTCTCCGCACAAATGGTGACTGACCACAACAGTTCTGAAAACGTATGCAGGGTATCTACCATCATTATAAAAGTAAGTATTTTGTATAACCATAAAGCTGTGTCAATGATGTAACGCAAAACTGTGATAGAAACCAAAGTAATAAGTAAAACATAAACACATACATATTGAACGAGTGTATAAGATAATGTGTGCTGTATTAGATCTACCTTCCGAAACTGTCATTCCGGTTAGGCTTGTATTTTCATCTGTCAAAATAAATAGAGAATAGTAGGTTAATGCCGTGAATGGGAAAACATATAGCAAGGCTTAGGAAACGGGATGGGCGAGGCTCTGATATGTTTTCCCATTCACGGCACTAACTTAATATTCTGTTTATCCCGTCAACACCTACAAATGGCTTTAAAATGCATACAAATAACCCAAGTCACCACACATATTCATACGCAGTGATTAGGTCGTAATGACAGGATATAAAAAATGTTTCACGGCACCGTGTTTCATGGCACATTCGAAATGTGTTGACGGGATAAGGATCGTTTACTAGATAGACAATGAACATGTAACATGCATATGTATTCCAATCTATATATTAGTACTCGTTCATATCCATTTACTATTATTAATCTGATTCCCGTTTAAATAGTATCCGCATTATATACTATGTAATCTTATAGCTTTATAATTCCAGCACAAAACTATTTACACAATTCCCTAACATTTGATTGGCCAGTAGCAAGTCTCTGTCCAAAATTTATATCCCAGTAAACTCCCATGCCGAACTACTTTCCGTAACCGTGAGGCGCAGTTAAAATAATACTTAATAAAACGGAAAATAAACACATTTTCTTGATGAATTTATTTCAAATGCTCGAATTATAAGGAATTAATGGCCTTTTTGTTGAATTTATTGGGGATATAAACTTGGAAAAGTCGCGGGAATACTGGACGAAGGCCTCCTTCCGGCCTTCGTCCAGTATTCCCGCGACTTTTCCAAGTTTATTCCCCGATAAATTCCACAAAAAGGCCATTAATTCCTATAATAAAACTCAAATATAATTGGAAATAGAACCACTGAACATAACAGTCTCTACGATATTAGCTACTACCACGTTTGTGATATTTTTATCAAACTATTCAGCTGGTCACTCACTGAAATAAGTTTGATACAGCCACTTGAGTGATATTATCATATTATAAAATACATGCAAATAAAGACGAACACCACGCAATGGGGAAAGAAGGCGTATAATTCTATTAACATCGAAAACGCGCCCACCTGTCGATTTAGAGTAAGAAATGTATACACCTTTATGCTCATTTAATTTAATTGTTTCATTACCACATACATGTACCCGAAGCCTTCATTCTGTTTATACATTATCGGGGTAGTATTAGTTGCACTACTATTGCGACATTTTAGCTGATTGTATGCACATTCATTGCATTAACGAACTATGTAACAACTCTATCGACTAATAGCTATCTCTATAGATGCAACTTGAAAGGGCAATGTCTATATACAAATTATATGTTGACACATTTTCTTTACACAAAGATAATAATGCGATACACATCATTATGCATGTAAAACGATCACAGAAATATAATAGGGATATACAAACAACGCAACGCTTTAGTGCTATACGGCAAACAAATAAGAAAGATGCAACCAAACCCAAATTAAAAGGTACTATAAAGTATATAGTACGAAACAAATTAATATTTAGATACTGACATATACTGTATACTGTATAGTGCATGTACGAGATGGTACAACTTTACCAACGGATTTAAACATATAAAAATGAAATAGCTCATATAGTACGTCCATATAAACATAGATAAGCCATACGTTGGCATGTGCTAATGAGCCACGAGGTGGACACATTTCAAATTTCATTAAACATTTCAGTCAAATGCATGCATGGCACCGGTGAAATGGATTTATTTATTGTATTAGCTTGTACACGTAGGTAGCTAGTTGGCATCTACTTCAAATATAATCGGCTTCATATTGCACACCAAGTCTGTAAACAAATGTTGGCAATAATAAACTGTTATTTACATGTATACACTATCAAGGTGCATGATCACGTGGTTACAACAACAACAACGTCGCCCACTACAAAGTAAGTATTATTTGATATTTTCCTTAATATGCAACGGATTTTGATGAAATATGGCACAGTAAACGCGTTTTCATGAGCTGCATTTGGTTGTCTAGGGAGTTTGGCAAGACTTATGTCGATTCTTCGCAAAAAACGACAGAAGTTTGGGCAAAAATAAAGAGACCACCAAAATGCAGCTTAAAAAGACGCGTTTGATGCGCCATATTAAATCAAAATCCGTTACGCAATAAGGACACTATAACAAAAATACGTACTTTGAATCGGTACTCGTTGTTGTTTTTAGTACCATGTGATCATTAACCTCATTAACAAACATTATTAATGTGCGTAAGAAACGTAAACTGTCAACATTCTGCGCATTCATAGATTTTAAAAAGGCATATGACACTGTAAATAGAAATATGTTGTGGAATAGACTAGCTGAAATAGGTGTCAGTGGCAAACTATTTGGAGCTGTAACATCATTATACAGTTCTGTATCGTCATGTGTGCGTGTGAATGGTTTTAAAACTGATAGTTTCAATGTCACTACTGGATTGAGACAAGGATGTAGTCTATCACCTTTATTATTCAATCTTTATATTAATGATCTTGCACTGAAAATGGCTGCTCTGGGAAAAGGTGTCCGTGTAGGAGATGAACTTGTTGCCATTTTATTATATGCTGATGATATTGTCTTAATTGCAGATAATGAACGTGACTTACAATGTATGCTGGATTTGTTGTATGACTGGAGCAAAGCCAATTATATGTGTGTTAATAGTAATAAAAGTAACATTGTACATTTTAGACCAAAATCCGCATCGAGAAGCGCACATACTTTTTTATGTGGTGATACAAGTTTAAACACTATTGATAAATATACATATCTTGGACTTGTACTAGATGAATATCTTGACTATAATGTTACTGCCAAAATGGTTGCACAGAGTGCAGGCAGAGCCCTCGGTCTTATCATTGCAAAGTCTAAGTACCTTGGCGGTATGCCGTATGATGTTTTCACTAAACTGTTTGATTCAATAGTATGGCCTGTTATAGCTTATGGGGCAGCTGTATGGGGATATAGATCATTCTCATGTATCGATGCTGTACAGTATAGAGCTATGCGTTTTTATATGGGTGTGGGAAAGTATACACCCAGTGCTGCTGTCTCCGGTGATATGGCATGGTTACCAGCTATCATCCGACAGTGGAAATGTATTGCCAACCTCTGGAGTCGTTGTGTAAATATGAGTGTAAACAGAATTAATAAGAGAATTTTTAATTGGTGTCATAGCGTTAATAGCAGGCAGTGTCAAAATTGGTGTTATACTGTTATCAAACATTTTAATAATTTGCAACTTAATCAATACTTAAATGTTGATACATTTATTGCTAAAACGGCACTTTTAGGAGATCTAGTTACGACAATGATGCACAAATACGTTGTTGAATGGCATGACCGTATTAACAGTAATAGCAGCATACGGGGTCAAGGGGTAATAAACTCAGGTCTTATTGTAAGTTCAAAAATAACTTCGAAACAGAAGCTTATTGCAAGCTCTTGATTCCATTTAAGCACAGATCAGCTTTTGCCAAGTTTCGCTGTGGGGTTGCTCCCATTAGACTGGAAACCGGACGATACGAAAATATTGCCCTGGATGAAAGGCTGTGTATATTTTGCAATGCTAATACTGTGGAAACGGAAAAGCATGTGCTTTTAGAATGTGATTTGTACAGTGATCTTAGAACTGTATTGTTCGATAAAGCTTGCAACATTGTTACCGGATTTCTTGAACTTGTGTGATATCGATAAGTTTGTAATCTTATTTGATAATAGTGATATCATGAAAGAATGTGCCAAAACTTGTTTCAATATTTTAAAAAGAAGGTGTGTTTTTCTTTATAGATGATCAATATACCGGTACGTTAGGTCTTATTCATTTAACCATGTCTTATAGTGTAGATATTGTACTATATTCATGAATGATTGTGTCTATGTTTATCATGTGTTTTAGTGTACGGGTACGTCATAGTCTTGATACACGCAGTAGGTTGCATGTAGTTTGTGCATGTGCGTTATAGCATGTATCAGATGCTCGTGGCACGAACACGTTAGATAACTGTATATACATATTACCCATGTATTCATATTCATATTTTATGAGGCAAAACACATGTTTTATAGTGAGTGTAGTCTCTTGTAATTCTTATAGAATGGCGATGTACTATTTTACTGTGTCTATATTGTATTATCTTATGTGTGTACATTGATGAGACTTTAATAAACAAATATATATATGTTAATATATTATAGCATAAAGTATAACTCTCTCAAATGTGACTGAATATGTTTTTAAATAAAACAAGAGAAACATCGTTGATAGTTGTCACGGCCATCATACGTGTGAATATTTTCCTTAACGCTATAACCAAGTAGAATAAAGCGATGTGATGAAAACAACATATGGAGTAATTAATATTCTGTATACATGCACATATTACTCAAGGTGTATGATCACGTGGTACTAACAACAACAACAACAAGTACTGAAACTTACAGAATCCATCCGATTCAAAGTACGTATTATTTTACATTATCCTTATTTCGTAACGGATGTTGATGAAATATGGCGCATCAAACGCGCCTTGTTAAGCTGCATTTTGGTGGTCTCTGTACTTTGGCCCAAACTTCTTTCGTTTTTGCGAAGAATCGATTTCCGTGTCGAAAGACACGGAAATCGATTCTTCGCAATAACGACATAAGTATGTATTGAACCCTGTTTCATATTAAGGAAAATATCAAATAATATTTTGGAGTGGGCAAGATTTCAGTATTTTCAGCCAATGTTGTTGTTGTTATAACCACGTGATCATACACCTTGTTAATACTTACATTCAAATGTTGTATGGGTTAGCGAAGCGCCGAGAGTGGTTTTGGGGGTATATGTTAACATTAATCCATGGCCCATACTCCAGACCTTGTCATTATCATTTATCATATTTCTATATTCTAACTTTCTATAATATCATACCGCGATATTATTCCCCTTTTACCAACTTTCGGCCACCAACTAACGCAAGGTACCAACTGATATTTCAGGCACTGTTATCACAATCTCCAGATATTACATGTAATCAATGTTACCAACCTTGTCAGAAGTTTCGTTATCTGTTATCTGTTTAATTGATTGTGGAATAAAACACATAGTTTCCATGTGAATTTAACACTGTCGGAAAATGGGAACCAATGAGAGTGACGGAGTTGAGTAGATATTCCAGAAAATTCAAATGTGGTACCGAAGCCTGATAGATAAAAGGATCACAGAAAACAAATATTAACTTTAAATAACATTTGATCGAACTTTGTCAAACAATAATTCCAGCACAAAAATATTTACACAATTCCATAACATTTGATTGGCCCGTAGCAAGTCTCTGTCCAACATTTATATCCCAGTAAACTCTTTCTGTAACCGTGAGGCGCAGTTAAAATAATTCTCAAGAAAACGGAAAATAAACACATTTTCTTGATGAATTTATTTCAGATGCTGGAATTATAAGGAATGAATGGAATGGCTTTTTTGTGGAATTTATCGGGGATATAAACTTGGAAAAGTCGCGGGAATACTGGACGAGGCCTTCCGGCCTTCGTCCAGTATTCCCGCGACTTTTCCAAGTTTATACCCCGATAAATTCCACAAAAAGGACATTCATTCCTATAATAAAGGAAAATGAGTGGTTTCATTATGTTTATACATGAAGTTGAATAGTTTCGGATTTTAATGTCATTATTTATACAAAAGCTACATGAAATTATCAAGTGACATAATATGACATATTATTACTTAGATATCCATTTTTGCCTAGAAATTGCCTGTATTTGCCTACAGCAATAACATACACAGTCCAGGCTGATACGGCGTGTTTTCCAGTCTGATACTAAAACTTCTAGTCTGATACTGCCATTTCTAGTCTGATACCATCGTTACTAGTCTGATACCGCCGTTTCCAGACCGATACCATGTCTGGCGCGCGTATTACACCAGTTCCTTTGGGCATGCGCATTGCGTATGTTTACTTTATCGGCTGCGTAAATTTTGACAGATGCCGGGAATTTAAATTTGTAGGCTCTGTATTTCATCATTCAATCATGGATAACGGTATATGTTTTAATACAGGATTATCAAAAGTGCCGAATGATTGATATTGATATTGATATCTAAGTAATCCAAGTAATAAAGACGTTAATACGTGTCCTGTTTGATATCGGCCTAGGTATCGTCCCTCGGTAACTTGGTATCAGCCTTCGACCTTCGGTCTCAGGCTGATACCAAGTTACCTCGGGCCGATACCTAGGCCGATATCAAACACGCCACGTATTAACCTCTAATTAGCTGATATGTAACATATACATGTATACAATTACAACGTCCGTATACTAGGGGCCTATTTGCACGAATATCTACTTGTCACTCACATGCGATGTCATGAACCCCAAAACCTCTCTCGGTTAATGAAATAGACAGTGCGATGGACGTGCATACTAACCAGATGCTTTTATTTCAGTAACTCTTAAAGGCGTGCCAGGGTTAGAAGTTATCTCAACAAGCCTTGATGTACTCTTAACTTCCGCCGTTGGGGGCCGAGGCTGGAGAGGGATGCCAGGAGTATCGTCCTTGTCCGTATGGTTCATCATAAGCATAGGTATGCTCTCTTCCCCATTTCGGCCTTAAGAGTTAATGTTAACCCAATTAATGCTAAGTACATATTCATTATTTCATATCTAAATCATTTAATATCGTGTTTTTCGCACGTCTGTACAGATGTATATGATGTGACACTCAGTTTCATAACCTCGTCATTACGGCGAAACTCAGTTGTTAACCCATTTCACACCGACACTGTCACACATACACATTTTTTTTACTGTAATTGTTTTTTGTAATTGCTTGAATCAGCGTATATGCTGTGAGCACATGTCAAATGAGTGCTCCCAACATATAATTGCTTGAACAATTAAAATAAGCATAGCAAGCATTGTCTTAAATTTTGTAAATGTGACATAGTATCAGCAATAAATGAATTAAACCATATCGCCAGGTCAAGACTGTAATAATGAGTGGTTGCAGCATACATATTAATACGGAGTCTGTGCCCATGTAAATAAGGAAACTAAGGATTTGGTTTTGAACTAATGGATTGGCATCTGATATTAAATGGGTTAGTACAACATTAGTAGGGGTTCATTGAGGTGCGAGTGCGTGAATATAGAGACTACTATGCTACCGTCTTTTAATATCAAGTTTATCATCCAATGTTAGGATTTGATGCCCGCCGAGGAATCATAGTTATGTGTCTATGCAGGGTATGAAGCACTTGATATCAAAAGACAGTAGTATGATGATATTCTATTTATCAGGTAACTTTTTGTTTGATGAAATGTGCAAGTATATTGAATGTAGGCATTTCTGCCTTGCAACGTTACACCAACTGACGCCATTCGGACACGTTTATATGGAAGCCCTGGAGGGACTTCTGACTTCAATACGTCTAGCTTCCTTATTTCCTACTTCATTACTTCTAACTTCCGACTTCATTACTTCCTACTTCTAACTTCATTGCTTCTTGCTTCTAACTTCTTTTCTTTTGACTTCGAACTTCCAACTTCACCACTTTTGACGTATAACTTCATTACTTCTAACTTCCTTGCTTCTAACTTCATTACTTATATATATATGAAGTCCCATGAAAAACATGGCTCAAATACGTTGATGACTGGTGTAGAAATTACTTCTAAGAAGTAATGAAGTTAGAAGTAAGGACGTTAGAAGTAAGAAGTAATGAAGTTAGAAGTAAGTAAGTTAGAAGTAAGGAAGTTAGAAGTAAGAAGTGATGAAGTTGGAAGTTAGAAATAATGAAGTTAAAAGTAGAAGTAATGAAGTTGGAAGTTAGCAGTTAGAAGTAAGAAGTAAAGAAGTTAGAAGTTGGAAGTTAGACGTCAGGAAGTAGGAAGTTACGAATAAGGAAGTTAGAAGTAATGAAGTTAGAAGTAATGAAGTCAGAAGTCCATCCAGGGCTTCCATACGTTTATATGCGACCGCGTTCGACAAATGGAACGTCAGTAAGTGTAGCTTTGTGTCTAGGAAATACTATCCTATGCAATCCTAGTAAATGGAGGATAGTGAATTTTGTTATTGACCATATTGTATTCGTTCAATAAGCAGTTTGTTACCTGGTAAATAACAAACTATTCTAGTAAAAGCGAAACTAATTCGTGTAACAGCTGATAGTAAATAAAATAGTTAACATATATATTTGTATCATACTTATTAGAACCAATACACTGAACACCTTCATGCATTTCCTACTTAAATACAATGTTCAAGCTTAATACAAAAGTATGGCTGATAGGCTTAGTAGGATGGAAGTTTATTAATAATTTAAGAAATAGCTGACTGCTTTATATATTGACCACTATACATGTGAATTGGTAGTATACGGCCAAAATTCAGAAAACAAACGTACATGTACATAGGAAATGTGTTTCCTGATATATTACATTACAAATTGAAATTTATGAAACAGAGCACAATACACATGCTTTAAAGAATATTTTCATTACACACATAACATATAAGTGGCATTAAAACAAATGCTTAGGATTATACCATTCCATAGTAATAAGTATGTTTCTGAGCGACTGTGTTCAGAACCATAACGTTCTGAATGGCCTTCAACGTCATATCATATTGCTATTGACATACACAGACACCATCCACGAAATCCATGTCATGATGGTGTACATGTACCAATGGTCTAACGAAATAGGCAGTTTGGTGAACTGCACAGTAATCGTTAACCCATGGTATTCGCAGGATAAAGCCTATATAAAACGAGTTTACCGACTTCATAAGGAACGACGCCATATATGAAATAAATCAACGAATCTAATAAACATCATATTAAATCAATACATGTTAGATTAGATGTGTTTCATAGGCGCAGCTGTACCGACGGCATTGCGTGTTTTCTATAGCATTGTCGTTTGCATCTTTATTACGCAGAGTGTGTGATGATTTAGATTTAAACATACTGTTGTATTGCAAAGCAATAACACAGTTAATGCAATAATATTGACATATTCTGCTTTAACTTCTATGGAAATATACTGCGTTGAAGTGCAAATAATAGTGATTACTAATTTATTGTATGTGCGTGTCCACCGGTATTAGCACATGCTCATATTAATTCGTAACTACTTTGGTGAATAGCACTATGCAGAGACAATGCATACATATCCAAGAACTGTGTAAGGAATATATGGTGCATGCACATATTGTATAACATTCCATGACGTATGCATATTATACGCTGTATATTTTATATTCGCACACATATACTTACATAATACATATAGATTGTAAAATGAAACTATAGTGCAGTGACACATTAATACATCATACCAGTGTCATATATAGAGGATATTCCATCGTACATTTTGAATAGCGGAAATAATACACCAGTGTGCGTCGGCTACTGCGTAAGCAACGAGTGAGCGTAGCGAACGAATTGCTTGCACGGACGCTGACGGACACGAGTGTATTATTTCCGCTATTCAAACATGCACGATGGAATATTATATTTATTACACTTCCATGGCAGATAAATATGCATATTTAGTCTATTTTTGAGATTATAATCAATGAATTGTGATGTGCGCATGAATAGTTATACAATGACGTGTTTTCCCGCGTTTTGACGTTACGTTGTGTGACGTCAAATATGACGTCATGTAAACTTTTTCATATCCAAATTACGCTGCTGTTTCTATGAACCAGATATATTTGAGTGCATGTTTGGAATGTGTGCAATCACATTAACACTCTCGATTAGTCGAGACCCTTTCCAAATTTTCAAATAACTTTATTTTGACTGTAACACAAAATAAACATTTTGCATGGTAGCTCGTGGTTTCCAAGAAAACAGACGCGCTATTACGGGTGTTCTCTTCACGGTGTATTATTTGTAAGGAGTTGATTACGGGTTTTCTCTCGCAGCGAAACCCGTGCAAATAATTTGCAACAGTGTAATAAAATCCACTCACCACATACGTTGATTGAACTATGTAATACTTCAGATCAACGTTGTTACACTTTCCCAAAAATTCAAATGCTTTCCCATGGCTTAATGATTATATGCAACTTATGCACATCATATTATAGTAGTAACGTATTATTGTAAATAAAATACACATATGATCATAACTAGCAATCGAATAATAGTTGGTGAGCTTTAGCAACGGTATCTAACACACTATACTATTGTTAAACAACAGTCAGTTGTTCGTGTTGTAGTTAGAAGATTAGTATATTGCGGGTAAATGTGAAGCAAGTATAGCGTTGAGATGATGCAATGCACATTAGATACAAACTGGAAAATTGCATTCAAGAATAAACATGGTATGTCAATATAAAATAGTAAATGCATGAAAAACACTTCAATTAGAAATATGTCATACCCTTACGATATTATCACTTCCAGAAGGGTATATATTAGATGATAATTCCAGCACAAAATTATTTACACAATTCCCTAACATTTGATTGGCCCGTAGCAAGTCTCTGTCCAAAATTTATATCCCAGTAAACTCCCACGCCGAACTACTTTCCGTAACCGTGAGGCGCAGTTAAAATAATTCTTAAGAAAACGGAAAATAAACACATTTTCTTGATGAATTTATTTCAAATGCTGGAATTACAAGGAATGAATGGCCTTTTTGTGGAATTTATCGGGGATATAAACTTGGAAAAGTCGCGGGAATACTGGACGAGGCCTTCCGGCCTTCGTCCAGTATTCCCGCGACTTTTCCAAGTTTATACCCCGATAAATTCCACAAAAAAAGCCATTCATTCCTATAGTATGGATTGTAATTATGGTGCGTGTTATTGCATACATATGAGTAATTTATATCTATCTTTTGGAAACGGAGTTGCTGACATTGACTATCTTATCGACTTAAAACAGTGCTATCTAACAAAGAAGACCATATGATCTCCGAACTAGACTGCCAGACAAATATACATTGCAAGTTTGGTTTCATAATATGTATTTACTCGTGTCCCATACTGTGAAGAATTTACCAGTCCATGACTCAAGCGCGCAATTTAACACTAGATTAAGAAAACCCTCGAAGTAAAATGTAACACAAACAATACCATCATGATGGCATGACGACAGGGTTAGCACTATTAGTACCAAGAAAATATGCACAATGCAACAGCTGTTCCAATGACAGTCGTGCCCATTGACCAACACTGGACGGTAAAACAATCACATACTTGGAAGAAACGTATTATCACAGGTAATTTATCAGTGAACGAAATACAAATGTCAGTTGCATTGTTCCTCTATATCTAGAATACTAAAAAAACGAAATAGCAAAAGGATACCGAAGAGCTAATATAGAAATACATTAAAATACACGTGACATGTAAGGCCATCGTTATGTGGTAATAGATGAATCTTAAACAGTACACTGGATGTGTACGTCACGGTTGGCGTTGTAAGTTCATGCTAATTCCCACAAGAAATACAAAAGAAAATAAAACACACGAGAAAGCATGCGCCACAGAATACATACACAATTAATCACGAAATACGAACAGTTGTCAAATTACATGACAACGGCAAGATCCATAATCATCGCTGAATGCAACAAGCGGGAAAATATACATTGCAAGTACGGTTTTATTGAGCTTTTATCACTTGAGACACGGACGGTACCATCATCAGCTCTAACGACATGCACAACTAACGCAAGTAATGCACACTGTTGATAAGGCTTGATTACACAGTGATTACCAACAGAGTAGAGTCCCAATTGCACAAAATAACATAGCCCTCATCACATTATCAAGAAGTTAAGTGGCGGACTGTCGGGAATGAAAATGTTAACACAAGCAAACTGGTATAAGCAAAAAACACAACAACACATACATATCAGAACAGTCTGCCCGCCAAAACACATTTAAATATGGACAAACATAGCATTGCGCAAACTCCACAACCAACGGGGTACCATATTCTAGAGGGAGCAGCACCGAATAATATATATTGTACACCGAACTAATGTGAGTAACTCTCTAAGAAGATATACTCTCTATTTCCTATACAATAATGAATTACATAAATATTGCAAACTTCGTTTCAATAATATTAGTTGATAGCACAATTTACGAATTATCCTACTTTTTATATATCGCCAAATATTTTTTTTTTACAAAAAAGAATTTTGTAAGAATTATTATGAATAAACCGAATAACGAACACACCGTAATTACAATCCCTACAGTGATCTGAGACTAAATAATGACATATATATTGGGTCCCAGTATGAAGTGTTCACGATAATCAAGCAATTTACAAGGTGAAAATGTACATACGAAATGCGACAATGATTATATGATAAAAAACGTTTTAATGTACATCAAAAGCCGCATTGCTTTGATGTTCGCCAATATAGATTGTTCAATCTATGAGGCATTCTTAAAAATACACATTCAAAATTAATATTTAAATTGTATATCAAATGAAATATAATTTGCATTATCGCTGACACTGAGCATACATGTACATATTGTTGAAAATTAAAAACGCATTCTCCGGATGCAAGGAAAGATCATACCTATATCTAGGATACCATAGTAATACTGGGGTCTGGAATCTGTATAAAATAACATACAATGACACAATAAAAAACGGCATAAGTACATTTGCATGTGTATTGGTATGGTATCAAATGAATACCATGAACTATAAAAGACAGCGCAATATAATAATATGTGTAATCCTGAATCTATAAATTATGAAAATAGAGGTGCATATAAACAAACAAGGCAGGAAAAGAAAATAGATAGATGTTTCCATATGCGGACTGCTCATCTTCATGCTTGGACGTATGTACATGTATCCATATTATTCGTAATCAAGCAGATATGGATGCAATTCATCCCACTTCACATCTATTTATAGGAATGTGTTATTTGCATGTGCTGCACGCGCACTATTACTATTATGAAACTTTAAGTACGCCATGCGCTAAACTTTAACTAAGAAAATTAACATGGACGATGACCAACCGCTATGATGATATTCAACTGTAAATTTTATTACGTATGTTGGTGAGGTAGACATACAGCAAAAAGGTTTGCGGATACATATCAATGATAGAAAATTCAAAAGAATATAATAAATTACTATGTTACCGTATGACAACTTAACACCATATTCATCTACAAGAGAAAATACGGTAGTGGTATGTATTTGAATACGCAACACGTCATAGTCAGATGATATATGTGTATTTATGTACAGTGGAACATCCCTCAACCAGTAATAATGGGAGGGCCCCATGTTGTCCGCTATAATTCAGGCACACGACCATTCCATGACATATACTTGACATTTGCAATCATGAACATATTTTATGATCAGAGATAAAAGTGAAAATGAAACCCTCCACACATAACGTTTTCAGAGTTTCCTTTGTATCCAGTATGCATCATTAGAGACAATAGCGGAAATAAACCAGGGTGCTCGATCAAATAAGGATGGGATCTACCTTTACAATAACAATTGTAATATGAAAATCATACATCTGTCAATGTGTGTGACGGTAAGAAATTAAAAATGGTACATGAACCACTTGAAACAAGTACGAGCGAACATGTACATGTATTTGTGACTTATCGTTACTGCAAGATGCATACAATATCCATTTACCTGTCAGTATGTAACTGTGTTTTGGAATATAGTATTAATACCAACAGCACCCTACAATTTCAATATACCGATTTATTTGCGCAACGCATACAACGGCATTATTGATATCGCATTAGAGACTACCCATGATACTAAACTCAGTTATCAGAGTTACAGAATGCTCATTATCTTACTGTCAGAGTAGAATAATGAATGAGAACACCACACTGTGTGAGCATCAATGATACTGTGATATTTCAACGCATACACTATTCATGATCGTACACCCGAAAAGTGAAAAACATAACACAGTGTATCAATTAGTGTGTAAACACAATGGCATACAAATTAGATACACGTGTATTACTTGATATCAGACACTCGAAGCAAGAAGCACGTGAATATTTAACGAGTGACTACAGTGTGAAAGCGAATGTCTACAGGCGATAAAAGCGAACACGTACCAATAGTCGTTCCATAGTGAGGTGGACCTGTAGTAAGAGAGATTATAACGCTTAACAGTATCAGATACTCACTCCACGCATTAACGTCCTTGCTATTGAACTGTAATTAACTAGCACATATTGCTAAACAACTACATTTCGATATATGTGAAATACAACTGCGAATTTTAGGAATCACAAAGTAATCGTGTTTACAAAAGAACATGGTTCGTATCGACGACTGTTATTGTATATTATATTTTGCAATTACATGTCTTTATTTTGTGGTTTTGGTTTAGAGATCATTATGTCAGCTTGTACATGTAAATCGTTTGGTTGCTTTGCCTTTTGCAACTACAAAACCAAACCATAATAAATTCCCGATATATCTCGGAGCATGCAGTAGCATGTAAAGTATATTTGTGAACAACACCGATGCGAATGAGTGTGCAATTAAATCTCATAGCAATGGGATGAAATGTATACATTGTATAATGCAGCTTCCAGATAATAATAATGGTAACTACTTAAAATAAGCTGCAGAAATGTGTCCGAATTACACGTAACAAATCCTCCGCTAATGCCTAAACAAGTGTTTCACTAGATTTGCCCATACCATTCGGGCAAATTTCATCGTTAGGCTGTAAGTGAAGTGAGTTATCAATATTTAAGTTATTTCTGGCCTAGTCGTTACATAAATGTGAAGCGAAACAACAAAAACTGAGAGTATGTAAACCTATAATGTTAAATACAGATTCATAATTGATAAATTTCATACCGAATGTGTTGTTATCGAGAACACGTAATTAGTTATATGGCGAGCCTGGATAATGCGACCAGGATAGACCGGATCAATACTGACTTTGGAGTAATTACCTAATAACACTGTGGTGCAATCAACAAGAGTACTTGGTCTGGCTATGTGTTAGTGGATTGACATCGATATATCATTGTTACATGACTGCCGTTGTTAGACACCGCTCATAGCCATGTTCAAACGTACAGCGCGTGTTGTTTGACCATGACTGTAGACAATTCTCATTTCGGGGCCAAGCCAACATCTACGTAATGCATGTATCTCATGACGTTACTAGAACGAGCCATTGCGTCACCATTAGTTCACAACGGTCGCACTGAACTTTTGAAATTGATGAAGCTGAATCACTCGACGTGTACTTCAGCCCCGGAACATGTATGTGTAAATCAGCTGTTTGAATGAAACGGGTTATCAAAGTATCAAAAGTACTGCATATATGTTCAAATTGCATGGTATTTCAAAGTACCAAAAGTACTGCATATATGCTCAAATTGCATGGTATTTCCGACGGAAATGTAACAATAACGTTCGACAACGTCCAGCCGTGGTAAACGTTTGCCTTGACACTCGGGAACTGTTTGAACCCGCGGCCTACGGCATTGGCGTTCAAACAGTTCCCTCGTACTACGGCAATCGTGTACCCACGGCTGGACATTGTCGAACTTTATATTTACAACCACTGACAGATATGGCTCCAGAGGAAAGGGAACACATGCCATGGTCAAATACATAATATCGAATCTTGTAAACAGATTACCAACCTTGGAATATAACGAGTAACTTCCCTTAGAACAACTTCCAACGATACATTTATCTGACCGTGTAGGTGTGACGTCACGTTGCTTAAGCTTCAGAAATTATGCGAATGTTGCAACTAAGCAATACGACGACAAAGCTACACATATATCCAATTCTAGGCGCCAATGATGGATGCCATGGAAGTTATTCTAAGGGAAATTACTCGTGATCTTCCAAGTTTATTGACTTATTTATTAGAGTTGTCTATATTATATCAATGCAAGGGAGTCACATCCAATGTATTCATAAGCAGCATTGCCATGTAATATAATATAACATAACAATAGACACATATTTCTTAAGGTTATTCATAGGTTCACATGCGCTCGTATTCAGATAAATGTACCTATACAGTAAATAATGTGTTTCCTTAATATCACATATACAGTAACGTTAATGGCAATGCTACTTTGGTTACACATAATACATAGTATGCATTTGGGCCACAACTATTAATTTAAAACAAATAGTTGTCTGTTGTGTATTGAAATGCATTGACTATATATATAGATCGGCTGTGGTATATTTGGGGGGATTTAAGTGGTGGATGTGGCGCGAGTAAACTGCCATCTTCTTCCTACCTTTGTATTAGTCGTACGGATACACACGAGCTAATATGAATACGAAAGCGTAGAACTAAAGGCAAATAGACCACAAAGAGGAACAAAACATGCAACTGAATGGAAAACATACAAAGTTACTCGTACAAAGTTGGATTGCACATCGTATATGCAATTGATAACTGCTAGCAAACAATACATCACTGCAAATTAAAACCAGATACAATGAAGAAGAATACTAAGCGGATCTGAATGAAATAGGTTCACACTATGTTTAGTTTCACCCTTTCAACCCTAAGGAACTGGAATGGACTGTGACATGCTAATGTTCCGACCAATCCAATGGTCACAAAATGATTTTCAGATTCGTACATTTATGAAAAGGGGGTGTTTTTGTTGATATATGTATGATATATGACATGTTTACGTTGTCAGTATTATACATATCACGCAATAAATAAAACATACATGTATAATTGGAATACATTACAATGGACATTCAATAGTAATACAGAGGATAATGCATTCGGAATGACAGTGAAATGTAATATATGATATCCGCACGACTTCAGTCTGCGCCTGACAAAAGGGACACAATGTTGTTTACAACAGATGTACATCCTGATTAGTATGCACAATCACACAGTCAAATGCAGAATTTTACTTTTATTCTGACGATATGATGACTATACAGATTGTATAGTGTATCTGCAGTTCAACCTGTTCTGATACGCAGAATGATCGCAAACGTGTATTTGTCCCTTCTGACAGGTGTCTCTGTCAGCAGATTGAATAAACAGACATAATCATTCGTACTAAAAAGTTGGTTTCTGAAAATTAAGACGAGTAGAGTACATACACGGGCAAACAGTCTATACTAATTGCCATAATATGTGATACAATTAATGTCCGATGTATATCACTCACAGACACCATGCATGGTACTGAAAGCCATAGTTATACATGTAATACTATATTATAAATATTATGCATGCCCATCAATCTATCGACTGCCATTCCATTTACAGATCGCATCGAAATTAATAACCGCTGCACAGTTGTTTCTGTGAAGGCCGAAACGATACAGCAATAGGACTCTCGGGTATAGGAAAGCTGAAAGATGTGTTATACGATTACATGGAAAATTAAAGTATTTTAAGTTATAAATGAAGAATTAGGATGGAAGCTAATGAGCCGTTAGTGTGGAATGTATTGTTCATATCATGCATACGGTGTTCGTTGAGTATATACACATGTAAATGCATACGGACATATAGCATTGCACACGTGTGATAACACAACGGGCATTGGGCTATCTTGGGTGGATGCCAATGCATGCGCGCTTGCCATTTGCTGATCAACTGTAATTCGGATAATATTATGGAATAACTAAGCAGGATCAGTAGCCTATTTCATCAACATTGCAAAGTATACTTTAGTAGCAAAGTATACTTTGCGGGAGAAATTTTCAATTTTATGATAAATTTATTAATTTTTATTATACTGAATTTATTACATTATCACAGCCAATTTGACTGTGATAATGTAATAAATTCAGTATAATAATTCTGCATACTTTTAATCATGAAATATATGGATTTGTTAGTTCTATATGAAATAATGCATTTCAGGAAAAATAAATGATTACTCCCTCAAAGTATACTTTGCTAGTAAAGTATACTTTGCAATGTTGATGAAATAGGCTACTGAGGTATAGACGTGTGCTGGTGCACAACATTTTCCACTTCAAAGGGAGAAACATGCATGCATTTTTGAGTAACTGTATAATTATGCGGTTACATGTTAAACGCATTCGTAAATACATACATGTATACATTAGGTTTCAGAACAAGCACACTACAACGATTCCAATTTCCATCATCGTCGGTAACATATTTTAGTCAACCATGCATATACATGTTATATATGAACTAAATAACATACTATAGTTTCAAACTCATACCACCAGGAAAAAAACAATTATATGGCACTCATGTGGTTATATGTTATCATTCCTTCAGATAAAATTGAATACATTTGGTTATTCGGTCAGCTTTGTGCATACAGTTGCGTGTGCAAAAACATGCACAGCTAACTAACTGATTTGCTTTTACTGATGACGCTTCATGTACTACACATGCTAAAGCCAATGTATTACCTAAACAGTTGAATTGACATTCGTGAGTCTACGTCCATTACAAAAGTAACACCTGCGTTGTATATATATAAACTTGGAAAAGTCGCGGGAATACTGGACGAGGCCTTCCGGCCTTCGTCCAGTATTCCCGCGACTTTTCCAAGTTTATATATGTTGTTAGGACTATCATAATACATGATTCGGTGGTTTATTTACATTATTATAGGAATTAATGGCCTTTTTTGTGGAATTTATCGGGGTATAAACTTGGAAAAGTCGCGGGAATACTGGACGAAGCGATAACAAATTAAAAAAATATATTTTTTTTTTTTTCGAAAATTGTAATTTTTTAAGGCCTCGTCCAGTATTCACGCGACTTTTCCAAGTTTATATCCCCAATAAATTCAACAAAAATGCCATTCATTCCTTATAATTCCAGCATCTGAAATAAATTCATCAAGAAAATGTGTTTATTTTCCGTTTTCTTAAGAATTATTTTAACAGCGCCTCACGGTTACGGAAAGTAGTTCGGCGTGGGAGTTTACTTGGATATAAATTTTGGACAGAGACTTGCTACGGGCCAATCAAATGTTAGGGAATTGTGTAAATATTTTTGTGCTGGAATTATTATTCAATGAAATGACAAGATGATATGATTACGTCGCCGCCGGCTGATGCAAAATCAAGTTTGGCTATTTTTACTGGTCAAATATGTTTTATAACATATTCATATGTTAACTAGCACTATGTGGGCGAAATGAAATGGTTGGCCAATTGATATTGAGACAGGGTTAAAGAAAACGACAATGGTACATTTACATTATGGGTACAGGAAATACATTTTACATGGCTTGGGCTTTATGGAACTGTATATATTGACGCATTAGCAGAACGGCAATGCATATTCAAGAACCGAAAACAAAGGTTGAACAATATACAATTATTGTCTTTCGAGGAGGTGTACACGATATTTACGGACCTGAATAAAGTCATATTCACCAAAGCTGAAGAAAATATTACTTTAATATAATACATACGTATTATTATATACGCACTTTCGTTTCCCATTCAAACACAATGGAACGCTAGATGCCAATACGTTTTCCAGTGCGGGAACTACGTATTATTTCGCAAAATAGTTCCTTCTAAATCACAATAGGAATGAATGGCCTTTTTGTGGAATTTATCGGGGTATAAACTTGGAAAAGTCGCGGGAATACTGGACGAAGGCCGGAAGGCCTCGTCCAGTATTCCCGCGACTTTTCCAAGTTTATATCCCCGATAAATTCAACAAAAAGGCCATTCATTCCTTATAATTCCAGCATTTGAAATAAATTCATCAAGAAAATGTGTTTATTTTCCGTTTTCTTAAGAATTATTTTAACTGCGCCTGACGGTTACGGAAAGTAGTTCGGCATGGGAGTTTACTGGGATATAAATTTTGGACAGAGACTTGCTACGGACCAATCAAATGTTAGGGAATTGTGTAAATATTGTTGTGCTGGAATTATTAATAATTGTTTATTTAATTTACATTTTCTATATTTGTTGAGGCGCATATAAATTGAGAGTGATGTACGTATATAATAAAAAAGAAGGTTAAATGATTTGTATGTAGATGTATGCCACTTGTTCGCGCAATATCGCACGCTGCGGAAGTCGTGCATATATCCACATACAAATCAAATAAACTATGCATACTATTGGCTTTAGCAATGTGGAATGTTCAATATTGCCCGGGAAAGCAATACTGGTGAAGCGGTCCAGTAGAGCCGACCGGATCTATCTACCAAACCATGCTCACTAAGAGTATAGTGTTTGCCACGCTATGCATTAGAAGCTGTTAGTGGATTGACATCAATCATATGTGACCACTACGACAGACATGGGCTTATTCAGTGTTTAACCAAGGCATCTCCTGTACTAGGACGCATATTTAACCTAATAGTTATTTATATGCATTGTTTTAAAGTCACTCTTTGTTATTTATATGATTTATCATATACATCATGAATGCTACCCAGATATGATTATGCGCATCACATGATGATTCGGTGCTACACTGGTCGCAACGTCAATACTCCCCCTTTGCCATGAAAGTACACAGTGAATACCAGGCTAGTGTATTTTCATATCAAGTTTATCAGGCAAGGCTAGGAAACGCGTAGGAATTCCGAGGCTTGTCGATGAATTCCTACCGTTTCCGAGCCGAGCCTGATAAACACCATATCAAAAGACAGTAGCCCGGTATTCTACTTATCAGGTAACATTTTATGCTCGATAATACCACAGATGACGTTGCTATATATTGAAAGAACGCCGACTTGTGTATGTTGCGTTGTTACACTGACGTCATTCGGTTACGTCACGTGACGTTATCCAGCCAATTAAACGTCAGTTATACTTCGTTGTAACCCGGATGTTTGTATCAGGTCAATGCCCGATACAACAATATGTTATCAGTCAGTACGTATTCGGTCAATACAAGGCTGGTTACCTGATAAAGGGTTATTCATTGCATTGCTGTGACAAAAGAGGCGAGTTTCCTTTACGCTAATGTGGGACCAAATCAGCATTTTGAGCATGATCATTCTGATTTCGGTCTACATTGCTTTACTACTCTAGTCTAGGAAGCATTCTTAATATCTTAATAGTGTTGACCAATAGTCTGATCATTGCAGCCAGTGTGTGATCAGGGGATACCCCGGTCAACCACTGAACAGCCCCATGTATATAAAGGAGGTGGTCTGACACTGGCCTTGCATAGCAACAGGGATTACTACGGATAGTTAGATAGCCACATCACCATGGTCGTATTACGTAAATACGTACATATACTAGTAGCTTACAATATAGATGCGTTGACAGGTCTGGTATATAATAATGATACAATTTACAGGTGATATGAGGGCTGGGTATATTATTGCATAAGCCTGTCATTCTGAGTACACCCACTATTCTAATATAGCGAATAATATAACCACAGAGACGGAAGATCACATGTAAACTATAAATACACTATATAAGACCATATAAATCAGGCAAGCAAATAGTGGTAGCCATATTGTCTCAACAGGCATCGATTTTCACTCCAGGACTAGGGATACAGGTCCGCCACCGATAAAGTAAAGACACAGGTACATGTAATAAATACAACACATACGTAATAAAACTCAAACATCAATAAAGACCCAAACAAACAGAGGTGCCAGGAGATATAAGGGGAATACATATGGATAACCATATAAGTAAATATGACGTCAAGGGCATCGACTTTAGACAGACAATCGGCAAAAACCCACGGATAGGCTAGACACATTTTACATATTACGCCATTAACCTCTTGCACATCCCTGGCATGTGCCTCCAATATAAGACTTACTACATTTCCAGAAAATCAACAACAAACAGACACACAGTAAAACGACAAACAAATAAGAAAATGAGAACAAAAATAGTAATACAAATAGCGAACAATATACCCAAGGGATATTCCTGAAACCATGTAAAGACAAACCTAACGCAACACATCATGATGAACGCATTACACGCGCACAGCGGTGGTCTCTGCCTTCAACGTGGCACAAACATGCACTGCATGACCAGCTGGTATGCGGTCCCAAAAGGGGAGCAATATAGAGAATATAGTATGTTAGTGCCGTGAATGGGAAAAAATATCAGGCAAGGATCAAGAATTTCTTTATTTCTCATCAGAAGGTCACAACATATACTTTGGTTCAGAAATAAGGAAAATACATAGAGAATAGTAGGTTAGTGCCGTGAATGGGAAAAAATATCTGGCAAGGCTCAGGAAACGGGATGGGCGAGGCTCTGCCGAGCACATCCCGTTTCCGTGCCGCGCCAGCTATTTTTTTCCCATTCACGGCACTAACCTACTATTCTATTTATCCCGTCAACACCTACAAATGGCTGTAAAATGCAAAAATGGTATTGACTGGATATCAAAAATGTTTCACGGCACCGTGTTTCACGGCACATACGCACTGTGTTGACGGGATAAATTACCTGTCACGGTAAAACAACTGCAATACAAGTCACACAACAACTATTCCCCATTCTTCAAAGTACGACCGAGAACATAACAGTCTAAGCAGTAAAACACAAATCACAATCTCAATGAAGTACAGTACACGAAGACATGACAACAAGTGTGCCACATTTGAACGGCCAGCGAACAAAACAGTTCATTTAGGGCGGTTGAACCCGGTTAGCGCAGCGCCGCAAACCTCCCGCTTACCGGTATGCCTCAAAAGGAAGAAACATACAAGGTAATGATAACCGATTAAAACATAATAGACGAGGACAAAATAATCAGAACGAATAATAACCACGGTGTAACCGAAGTGAAATATAATATTCCAAAATTAACTATAAGAAAATAAGGAAATTTGACCGCACATGAAGGGACGACATGGCTAATAGGAAGGGACGAAATGGCATAAAGTTTACTATTATGACGGTCTTAGTCACCAGGGGCCCGTTTCACTAAACTTCGTACGACTAAAATGTTCGTAAGTGCAAATTGGAAATCGTCTGGAAATTTCAATTAATGGATTTACATTTATTGAGCATAGGCTGCATATGCAGCCTATGCTCAATAAATGTAAATCCAATAATTGTTATCAAGAAAACATTGTTAATGTGAAATTTACAGACTATAATAGGTTTGCACTTACGAACATTTTAGTCGTAAGAAGTTTAGTGAAACGGCACCCAGTAATACAAGACACTACATAATAACAAATACTTACTAAGACAGCAACGTTCTAATAAATTAGCATTTCACAGAAAAAGAACCAACAGGTGATATATATTACTTCGGAGAAGCAAAGCTGCAACACCAACCACAGAGCATAAGCTGTGGCAGATGGAAGTAACTGTCTTAATGAATGACTGGTACGAACACCAAAATGAACATTCCGGCAAGACAACAATGAAATGGTTACTACAGGTTGAAGTAACGGAGTACGGTCTGTAAATGCATTAAACATACCTAAGCATATCAGTAAGTGAAACAAAAAGTTAGTGAATGTTTCGGTTTACTCCCTGAATATCCGTATAACAGGGAGTCAAAATAAACATTCCTTAGCTTATTATCATTTTGTTTACTGATACTCTAAGGTATGTTTACCTTGCTCCGTTACTTCAACCTGTGATGGTTACCAGTCACAGTGCAATGACAAAGGGTAGGATTGGTCATTGACAATATATACCTGTACATTGTATGTCCATGACCAACTCGGGGGCACGTTGTAAAATTGCGGGGTCGTATCTTCTGAAGGTCAGACAATGGGACATGGTATGGGGAGGGGAAAATGAACGACCCAAGAAAAATGGAAATATAGAGAATAGTAGGTTAGTACCGTGAATGGGAAAACATATCTGGCAAGGCTTAGGAAACGGGATGGGCGAGGCTCTGCCGAGCACATCCCGTTTCCGAGCCGCGCCAGATATTTTTCCCATTCACGGCAGTAGCCTACTATTCTATTTATCCCGTCAACACATACAAATGGCTTTTAAATGCAAACAAATAATCCCAGCCACCGCACATATGCATACGCAGTGATTAGGTCATATTGACAAGATATCAAAAATGTTTCACGGCACCGTATTTCACGGCACATACGCACTGTGTTGACGGGATAAAATGAACCACCAAGACAAATGGCAATATAGAAAAATGAAGTCACCAAATCAGCCAAAACATTTATAAAAACACAGAACTCTCATGACGGAAAGGTCATAATAAAAATGTATAATTACAGTGAAAATAAGTAATCCAACGAAAACAATAATATACGGATACAACCACAACTTTGCTCAATATCCACAGAGCTGAAACAAGTAACTATCATGAATATAACTATCTGGCAAACGGAAAATACAATATCAGAAGATTCCTCCATATCGATTTAGGGATTAGGGAATTAGTATTATCATATAAATGTAGTTAAACGTGAAATAACTTTGTCAAGTCTTTTCCAACCTAATATATATTTCCCCATATTTTTAAAGTCAAAAGTGGGGCGATGACCTCGCAGAATGATTACAAAATATGTAAACGTATTTAGAATAGCGGATGTACTCAGATTAACCAGTGCATGCAGATATACACACAGTCTTCGTCTGATTGAACTGTCATATGACATATTAATATATAATTTCACTAAGCAAAGAAGTAATGAGTGGGTATTTATACATTATATGAACATCAAAGTTGAAATTATTCACGGAACAATACAAATTGTGTATGTATATATTGTTTACATTAATAGGAGAGGAATCAAATGGACATTTCATAGGACACATTCGTCGTATCATATACGTAACTTACTATGTAATTATAACACCAGGTACAATTGTAAATCGGATGCCTATTTTTATCAAAATACATATTAGTTGTAAGCAAATTAGATGAAGAAAAGTAGTAGTTACGATATATATAGTTTCAAAAAAAATCGTAATTTAATGGCTTCATCAATTACAGTGCAAATCTGATATAGCACCAAATGTTCGATCTCATAATCCTTAGCATTTGACAGAAAATTCATTTCACATACATGGACCTTCGCATATTAAGCTGAAACTGTTTAGTACAATGTGCAATGTGTCTAAACAACACGTTCCTCTTCATGTGTCGTTTATTTCCAAAGAGTTAGATTGATTTTAATATGATGCGACAGGCTGCTACATCAAGGTGCATGATCACGTGGTTATAACAACAACAACAGTGGCTGAAAGTGTTGAAATCTTGCCCAATCCAAATTAAGTATTATTTTATATTTTCTTTAATATGAAACGGATTTTTATGAAATATGGCGCAGCAAACGCGTCTTCATGAGCTGCATTTGGTCGTCCGGGGAGTTGGGCACAGACTTATGTCGTTTTTTATGTCGGTAGACACGGAAATCGATTATTCGCAAAAACGACAGAAGTTTGGGCCAAAGTACCGAGACCATCAAAATGCAGATTAACAAGACGCGTTTGGTGCGCCATATTTCATCAAAATCCGTTACGTAATAAGGACAATATAAAAGAATATGTACTTTGAATCGGATGGATTCTGGAAGTTTCAGTACTTGTTGTTGCTGTTAGTGATCATACACCTTGTACATATGCTGACTCAAATTAAACCAACATATATAATATTGTATACACGGTGTACTCCAAATCTTGTAAAAACGAAATCCAAAAATTACACTAAAGATTATTATTGTTAAAATACCCCAAATTTCTATAAAATAATTCAGAAAAGACTGTTTAGTGTTTTTATTGTAAATTTCATCTACTACAACAGCGATAAATAGAAAGTCACCGGAATCACGCCCAGTGAGTATATTGGTCACATATTTAATATTGCAATAGTGATATTATTATGTACACAGTTTGCATTTAGAAAGTCTGTTGTATTATCGGATGTGTACAATGTAGGGTTGGTGTGTACCTGCCGAGTTGTGACTTTGCTTCTTGACAATATGCACATGCTGTTATCTG
Organism: Conchocele bisecta; assembly: GCA_029237695.1. NCBI lineage: Eukaryota > Metazoa > Mollusca > Bivalvia > Lucinida > Thyasiridae > Conchocele > Conchocele bisecta. Next base: position 127,248,217 of record CM055266.1, read on the forward strand.
CCGAATGATTTCAACATCACACAAACTCTTAAGACTCAAAGGAGACCCCACATACGTAATTTCCCGAGATCATTTCCAGGGGCCCGTTTCACTAAACTTCGTACGACTAAAATGTTCGTAAGTGCAAATTTAGGATCGTCTGGAAATTTCAATTGATGGGTTTACATTTATTGAGCATAGGCTGCATATACAGTCTGTGCTCAATAAATGTAAATCCAATAATTGTTTACAAGAAAACATACTTAATGTGAAATTTACAGACTATCATAATTTTGCACTTACCAATATTTTAGTTGTACGAAGTGTAGTGAAACGGACCCCAGATTCGCTGAATACGTTGATGTAGATGTTTCATAAAGCAATTACAACTGCTTACCGAAACTCATTATGAATCTCTACATACTATGTTATTATCTATGACGTCGATGAAGACGCCATCACATGATCTTGTGACACAGAGTTACAGTTGGCCGGGATGACGATTTGATAGCTATTCGAATACATGTGATTTTTAGCAAATCAATCTGAATATATTCAATTTTAAAGGGAGGAACATGTTGTTTGGGGACAACTAGAATACACTGCATACCGGTGCGACGATTATTTATATTTGAGAATATGTTTATTTATCATGAAGCTACATTTTAATATATATGTTAACGGACTCAATACTGTTTTATTTTAATGAGTCAAACATTTAGTACCTGAACAGACGCTAATCAAAGTTTTGCGGTTTTTTTTTTTTGTTACTACATTGTGTTTGTCAAAAACATCAGGTAAGAAAAACACATTGTATATTAGCTAACACAACACGTATTGGTGGATGAATATGTCTAAGAATCAGATGAAAGCAATATTGGTGTGAACAACAATTATGTTAAGCTGTGATGCTATGTAACATTTGTGCAATACCGTTGATATTTAAAGCTTGATATCACTTAAAAGCTTGATATGTGATGTTGGCCGTGTTACTGATGCTTGCATGAAGGTCAGTGACATTCCAGAACATTAGGCAAATATTTGATTGAGAACATCGATGTCAAACCACATGCTTGTATGTCACACGCTGTTTCACTTACTACAAAACGGCAGCATTTCTTGAATAGCGCCACCCAGAGCTGTTTGTACAATTATGAGGAAATCATGAACAGTTATTGATGAAATAACATATCCATCGATACTCGAGCTATTCGTTACACACAATAATGATTCAAATGTCTTTATAAACCAGACAATCATTTCCGAGTGCTAACTTTATTGCTTAATTCTAATACTAACGATACGATAGAGATTCACATGCAGATACCACCGATTTCCTGGGAATATGGCAGAGTTCTTTAAATGTCTGTAACTCTATGGACAATACTTCCGTTTATACAGCATGCAATGACCTGTATGACTGGTTGTACATGGTGGTTCACAGATAAAACGTATTGAAAAGCAACTATTGCAGGCACATAATAACACACGACATGATTAGATATAGAGAATAGTAGGTTAGTGCCGTGAATGCGAAAAAATTATGGCAAGGCTCAGGAAACGGGATGGGCGATGCTCTGCCGAGCACATCCCGTTTCCGTGCCGCGCCAGATATTTTTTCCCATTCACGAAACTAGCCTAATATTCTATTTATCCCGTAAACACCTACAAATGGCTGTAAAATGCAAAAATAGTATTGACTGGATATCAAAAATGTTTCACGGCACCGTGTTTCACGGCACATACGCAATGTGTTGACGAGATAAATAGATAATAGTAGGTTAGTAGGTTAGTGCCGTGAATGGGAAGATATCTGGCAAGGCTTAGGAAACGGGATGGGCGAGGCTCTGCCGAGCCCATCCCGTTTCCGTGCCGCGCCAGATATTTTTCCCATTCACGGCACTAACCTACTATTCTATTTATTCTGTCAACATTACAAACAGTTTAAAATGAAAAAAATAACACCAGCCGCATCCTCAAAATCGGAGAATCGACTAGTATGACAACCGCACATATCTCGCAGTGATTATGTCGTATTGACAGGATATTAAAAATGTTTCACTGCATCGTGTTTCACGGCACATACGCACTGTGTTGACTGGATAAATACACAATCTACACATACGTGCATATGTCTTAATTTCCAAGCTAAGATGCACGTACAGAGTAAACGATGTACTGGTAAATAGTAATAGTATCATGTGCTCTGCATACATGTAGTATACATTTAATATGGGACAAGCTATATGGGTTTGTACTTAAGAAAATGTGTTTTGTCCAGAAAAAATGTTTACAGAAATTGTCATATTTTCTTTAAATGATATCGCGCAAGATGACGATATTTGCATAGCAAATGCGCATGTCTATTCCGCATTTGCTATGCAAATTACGCCAAATTTAGACGTGATTTACGGAAGATGTCGTAAATGTGTACATATTTTTCATGAGATATCGCACATGTTCGTGGATACAAAATCACATGGCATGTTTCATATGTATACTCAATATAACTATTCGGGACACTAATGATTTACTGGCATAACATTACTAGCGTGTTAGAAGAACCAACGAGTAGAATCTACCAAAAATAGTACATCATTATTCTTTAGTCTAGAGGGTGCAGGCACTATGCTATAAATGGAATAAAGAAATATATGCACAAGTAGCCATGAGAAATTAAATATTTGCAACTTGAGGTGAAGATCATGATTTACACATGTTTATACTAGTACGCGATACACTTTCATACGAAATGCAATTCACGATTAGCGTACAATGATACGGAAAACGCGCAGTAAGAACACGGCAGCCTGATATTACCAATGCTCACGTAACCCTTTCACCCGTAAGTAACTGGAATGGATTTTGATATGTTAATTATCCAGAAACCAATCTAACCGTCACAAAATCGTTTTCAGACTAGTCCATTTATGAAAAGGGGGTATTTTTTGTTCTCAAAAACATGAAAATTAGTTTAGAAAAGTGCAGATCCTGATGAGACGGCTCATGACGAGCCGGCTCATCTGGATCTGCACTGTCTGCATAAACCGCTATAGCGGGCTTTCGGGTTCATATGGTTAATATAAAGTGTTTGGAATGTACACACAAACAACTCACACACATCCAAACGTTTTCTCTGGAAACGTTCAAGTTACACCGAATTGCTGGTTGTCATTTGCTTATGAGAAAGAAGAGCTTTGTTTCCCCATATATGATATAGAGAATAGTAGGTTAGTGCCGTGAATGGGAAAAAATATCTGGCAAGGCTCAGGAAACGGGATGGGCGAGGCTCTGCCGAGCACATCCCGTTTCCGTGCCGCGCCAGATATTGTTTCCCATTTACGGCACTAACCTACTATTCTATTTATCCCGTCAACACCTACAAATGGCTGTAAAATGCAAAAATAGTATTGACTGGATATCAAAAATGTTTTACGGCACCGTGTTTCACGGCACATACGCACTGTGTTGACGGGATAAATGAAGAATAGTAGGTTAGTGCCGTGAATGGGAAAAAATATCTGGCGAGGCATAGGAAACGGGATGGGCGAGGCTATGCCGAGCACATCCCGTTTCCGTGCCGCGCCAGATATTTTTCCCATTCACGGCACGAACCTACTATTCTATTTATAGATAGATAGTTATCTCCATTGGTACATATCATTATTTGAGTATATACATTTCTGATTAATCAGACTGCAGCTAAGTCAACAATGTCTCGTGCGTTTCTCATTTCCTAAGCTCGTTATTCAGATTCTTATCGACAATCAGGCGGTTCGATTGGCCGAGACGAAGCACCGCTCAGGCTCGGCCAATCAAACCACATGATTTCAAGTAGGATAACGAGGTTTGTGCTCAGGACATGCTATTAAGCACATACATTGGTAACCAAGGTATGTGCTTATAGCATATCCTGAGCACAAACTTCGTGAGTATTCCTATGTAACAAACCTCGTCTGGCCAGTATTGTAATGAATATGCATGGACATATTTTCATGCAAGAACGCATAATTATTGACACTTCCATATGGTTTCATAGAGTGTACAAATATGCAATAAATACTGGGAATGTCATACATATAATACACTTACATATACAGTGCAACCTCTCTACAACAGTCATCTATGGGAAGACACAAAGCTAGCTGTTCTAGGGAGGATAAGTATACTGTAGCTGCAGCCTGTAACTCTGTGACTCCCGGTACGGGAGTGTCATAGAGTCACAGGCTGCAACTAGGATAAGTATAGAGGCAATTGTCCATTTGGGGTATAACATATCGATTGTTGTAGAGAGTGTGCTGTTGTTGAGAGGCGGCTGTTGTAGGGAGGTTACGTGAAGAGGCAATTGACCATTTGGGGTATAACATATCGGTTGTTATAGAGAGTGTGCTGTTGTAGAGGCGGTTGTTGTAGGGCGTGGATATAAAATATCGGCTGTTACAGAGAGGGTGTTGTTGTAGGGAGCGGCTGTTGTAGGGCTGTTATATAAAGAGGCAATTGTTTATGTGGGATATAACATATCGGCTGTTACATAGAGGGTGTTGTTGTAGAGAGGTGTCTGTTGTAGGGAGGTTATGTAAAGAGGTAATTGTTTATGTGGGATATAAAATATCGGCTGTTACAGAGAGGGTGTTGTTGTAGAGAGGTGTCTGTTGTAGGGAGGTTATGTAAAGAGGTAATTGTTTATGTGGGATATAAAATATCGGCTGTTATTGAGAGGGTGTTGTTGTAGGGAGCCGGCTGTTGTAGGGAGATTAAATAAAGAGGCAATTCTCAATGTGGGATATAACATATCGGTTATTACAGAGAGGGTGTTGTAGAGAGGTGGCCGTTCGTGGAAATTCGACCGTATTTCAAGTGGGTGTGAGTCTTTTCGTTTGCTCTAAAAGTTAAACGAAGTGCTGTATTATTTTGTTTATGTTCCCGTTCAATAATAACACGCGTGTGTTTCTTGTCCGGTACAGACCACGTTTTCGTGATTGTTTGGAATTCTGTGTATTCAAATGTCGACTAATTGCTTACGTCATGTATACAAACACTGCGTGCACAATTTCGTGAATGCTATTGGTTTATATATAAGATGTGGGTTTAATTAGTACGTTTTATCATGTTGGCGTGGGCCGGAGTAAGTCTTCGGATTCTTTAGAAATGCAAATCCGCATATTAGCTAACCATTCATGTATCGTTGGTGATCATTTGCACGCGGTAACGCTTAACCATTTCACCCCGAAGTAACTGGAATGGAATTTGATATGTTAATTTTGCAACCAATCCAATCGTCACGAAATGATTTTCAGACTAGTCCATTTATGAAAAGTGTGTGTTTTTTGTTTCTCAAACATATGAAAATTACTTGCAAACAGTGCAGATCCTGATGAGACGGCTCGTCACGAGCCGGCTCATCTGGATCAACACTGTTTGTCAATACCACTATATAGGTCTGTGGTGTTGAAAGGGTTAACTACAATATTTTCCTCACTTCATATGTACATTCACGGAATATTTACGCTATATTATTTTTACCATCGAATGATTTACTGAATGACGTTTAAAGTCAAGTTAACAAGGATGTAATATAGCGTACAGCCATGTGACTGAGTAGAACCCGCATATGTGACGTCACGTTAGCAAAGGAAAGGCTGGAACGTCTTATTATTAAATGTCGCTGTGACTGGAGAAATGGTCACAAATTCCATAAGCACAATGTCTCCAGTCACAGTCACAAATCATCGATATAGTGTGCCATTATTAAATTACATATTCATATTAACTAGATGAGAAACATGATCTTTTTCCACGTGAGGCTCGCCAAAAATGTCCTACCGTTTCCTGCCCGAGCCTGATAAACTGGAGACATCAATGCATGTATATACCAACATGAGACTTACTTTGTACATACATGTACCTTGTACAGTGCAACCTCTCTTCAACAGCATTACGCAAACACGTCTTATTTGGAATTAATAAATCACTAAACTACTTTCGGCAAGGGAGATAACCACTACCACGTATGGGAACTATTTTCATTAGTTTATATAGTTTTAATCTATCTCCTGTGATATATAATGATACATTACTGTGTTATGTTATGGGTACTAATACCTGTTGGTTCAGTAGCGTATCGCTGTAAAGGTATCGTTGTCGACGGAGTTGCAACTAATTTAATAATTATTACGTTAAAATGTTTCAGTAATACTGATAGTACTTCTGTACAAATGTAATCATCGTAAATGGTACAATATTCGTGAGGTTAAGGTCGACGACTTTTATGATTGAATTACCGATTCCCGAAAGGGTCTGGGGTTCAAACCTCGTCTCGGTATATTATTTTTCCATTAATTTTGTGATTTTAATAATTGTTTACTGTCCCAAAATATATTTATTTGGCTGTCACAATAAGAATAAGCTAACTTTTCGTACAGCAAACATTTTTTTTATGAATTTGAAATAATTAATGTCCTCCATCTGATAATAACACTGTTCGAACTGCGCCTGTGGCTATCACGACCAGAATTCACTGGCCGCAAATACAGCAGCCTTCGGCGTCTATTTATTAAATTAGTATGTTTTATGTTATTTGAATTCCGCGTGAGCGCTGAACTTTGTCATTTTCTAAACTAATATCGGCGAAATCCGGCGATATATTTTGTGTCAATTTTCAACACCATTTACGGAAAATATTACTGATTTTTTAAACAATATCGGCAAAACTAAATACGGTGATACAATTTTTGTCAACTTTTCAACATCATTTTACGTAAAATATTACTGATTTTCTAAAAACAATATCGGCGAAGGTGTACTGAACAACTTAAACTGATGATATGTCTCACGCTTTTAACATTCCGGCCTCCGAAAATCGATATTTTTTTTAAATAACCAGCCGTCTAATAGATCTGCGTATAATCGAGAGTGTATTGTCGCCGACAGCGAGGTGTTAGACCTTGAGCCACCAATAACCCCCCCTCAACCCCCCCCCCCCCCCCCCCCCCCCCCCCCCCCCCCCCCCCCCCCCCCCACCCCCCCCCCCCCCCCCCCCCCCCCCCCCCCCCCCCCCCCCCCCCCCCCCCTGTGGGATTTTTGGTCAGTATGATTTTCGGATTCAGTAACCTATTGTCTATCAAACCTGATTGTCTGCGCCTACAAAGCCGATGGATGAACAAATGGCGGCCATTTTCCAAAATGGCCGCCATACAAAACTGGGTGGTTTTAGTTCAGGCCGATATGTGTCATTTAAATCACGTTCTTCCAAGTTAAGCGATATCATTTTTTCACCAATTGAGTATAAAATGACTTACAATAAGTTTTATATTGGATACCATCCTCAAATAGCCACAATTATCAAAATGGCCGCGAAAATACTTAATTGTTTATGCTTGCAACATTTTTTTTCACCACACGATGAGCTACCTACAATTTAATCATGTCAGTAGCAACATATTCACATGACAGATCCTTTTTCACATCGATTTGCATTATTTCTGGTGTGCTATCAACGGTAATTATTTTCAAAATGGCCGCCAAACAGGTATTATATAATGGCCCTTTCGGGTATTTTTGTCGTTGTGAACAAAGGTTTGCGCCGTTTGTCCAGGAGCGGTTTGTTGAAAAGTCAGTCAGCTTTCATGCACCAATAAAACAGTTGCGCCTGAAAACATTTGCATCACTCGCTAAAGCTGTGAAGCTCACTGGTACGCAGAGAAAGACAAAGGAGTTAGTAGCTGAACGAAATATATTTGGGCAGCTAATTTAACTTGCTCTCAAACACAACATTGACATGGAAAAGGTGCTTAGCTACCCATTGGAACCTGTTCCATGGTCGCTCGCCACTGCGGATGGCTCGCCAGCAAAAACTGATAAAGCTAAACGCATGCACCAGCTTGAAGGACAATCACATAGTGTTGATGTACCTCCGACGGGTCAAGTGAGCTATATTATTGACGGCAATGCACTGTTACACATGCAGACCGCTTTGCCAAACACATTCGCGGATCTTGCAGATAACATATATCATCAGCTCCCGAAAGTTTAGCGTGATGATTTTGTGACAGATACATACCAAGACTTGTCAATAAAAGCATCTGAGCGACTACGCAGGGGTACATCAAAGACTTACATTATAAAAGGACCTCTCACAAAAGTTCCACGAGATTGGAAACTGTTCTTGTCAAACAATTCAAACAAAACACAACTAATTAGACTTCTCATGTCTGAATGGATGCAAGATAAGTACGCTCCAAAGCTGATCGGCAAGACTATTCAGTTTGTAAGCGGGGAGCAATGTATGCAGCTAACTAGCACTGATGGTAAGACTACACAAACTGTTGAGATAGAGAGGCGCAAGAGGAGGCGGATACACGGCTAATCCTGCATTGTGCGTACCATGCACTGCATACACCAGAGAACAGCACCATTATTGTGAGATCCCCAGACAAGGATGTGTTTGTTTTGATGTTGAAATTCGGACAGAAGCTGAAACAACAACTGCTGTTAGATACCGGAGTTGGGAACAAGAGGCGGCTGGTTGACATGCATGGTGTCATTGGAGGCATAGGAACTGAACTGTGTTTGGCATTGCCTGCACTACCTGCTTTTACAGGCTGTGATAGCACAAGTGCTTTCGTTCGGCGTGGTAAAGTTACTCCTTTGAAAACACTCCAGCGGCATCCAGAGTTTATTGAAGCCTTCCAGAAGTTGGGAATGTCTCAGTCAGTTGATGAAAAGCTATTTCAAACGCTTGAACACTGTGTATGCTTGCTGTACAACAAATCAGACATTACAGATATCAACAAGCTACGAATAGGGCTATTTCTACAAAAGTGTAGCCCCAGGTCTGGCGATCTTCTTTCGACGTACAATGGGGCTGACCTGAGCCTTTTAACACCATGCAGATCGTCACTGAAAATACATGTAGCAAGAGCAACTATCAAACGCTCATTTGGAACAATGCTGACCGGCGTGATGCAGACATACCGCCACCAGATGAACATGGATGGGAAGTTAACAATGGCTTGTTAGAATGCAAGTGGACAGAAGGAGATCACCTGCCAAGTGAAATGGTTGATCTGTTAATAGAGGAACGTTATGACGTACCTGATACTGATGAAACAGAAGATCCTGAAGCAGAGAGCCTACTTGATGCCATGTTTGACAATGATGACGCGTATGACTAGTCTGGATTTATCTTCACCTACTCTCACAATTAGAACTTCACATAACTTGCCTGATGTTGTGAGGATCGCAATTTGAATATTGTAAACCATGATGTATTTTGCCTCTTGAATTGTATTATATGTGGCTGGAACGTTTGTATATTGTGTTTCATCTTGCCTGATGCTGTGATGATTGCCTCGCCATAGATGCGATGTTTTGACATTAACAACATGTATACTTTTTTTTTTGCAAGTTGAATGCTGTAAACCATGATAATAGTTGCCTCTTGAATTGTATTATATGTGGATCAAGCTGTTGCCTATTGTGTTTCATCTTGCCTGATGCTGTGAGGATTACCTCGCCACATGTGCGATGTGTTGACTTTAACAATATGTAGAATATTTTGTATTGCAAGTTGAATACTGTAAACCATGATGTATGTTGCCTCTTGAATTGTACTTATATGTTGGATTAAGTTTTTGCCTTTTGTGTTTCATCTTGCCTGATGCTGTGAGGATTGCCTCGCCACAGGTGCGATGTTTTGACTTGAACAACATGTAGAATATGTTGTATTGCAAGTTGATTACTGTAAACCATGACATGTGTTTCCTCTTGAATTGTATTATATGTGGATTCAGTTTTTGCCTATTGTGTTTCATCTTGCCTGATACTGTGAGGATTGTCTCGCCACAGGTGCGATGTTTTGACTTGAACAACATGTAGAATATTTTGTATTGCAAGTTGATTACTGTAAACCATGACATGTGTTTCCTCTTGAATTGTATTATATGTGTATTACGTTTTTGCCTATTGCGTTTCATCTTGCCTGATGCTGTGAGGATTGCCTCGCCACAGGTGCGATGTTTTGACTTTAACAACATGTAGAATATTTTGTATTGCAAGTTGAATATTTTAAACCATGACATGTGTTGCCTCTTGAATTGTATTATATGTGGATTCAGTTTTTGCCTATTCTGTTTCATCTTGCCTGATGCTGTGAGGATTGCCTCGCCACAGGTGCGATGTTTTGACTTGAACAACATGTAGAATATTTTGTATTGCAAGTTGAATACTTTAAACCATGATGTATGTTGACCTCTTGAAATTGTAATTATATTGTGGATTCAGTTTTTGCCTATTTGTTTTGCATCATTACCTGATGCTGTGAGGATTGTCTCACCACTATAACGAGATTATTAATGTTGTAGATCAACTACTGTTGCCGATAATGATCTAGTGCCCCGAAAATGTTTTGAATATTCGGATATATTTCAAAATCGGTACCGTCAATTTTTATTTGAGAAATGTCCGTACAGACGGACGAAAACACGGACTCATAGTATATTTAGTAAGTATGGACACTAATGTTACATATTTGAGTTGTTTTCAATCCATAGTAAGCGGTTATAATTTTGTTAAATTGCATAATATTACATACCTGTTAAATTTCCATTGTGAAATGAGTGGGTGGGGAGTGGTCGAAAATACGTTATTTTTCACTTTGTATATTTTGTGGTAGACACTAAATAGTCGACGTATATACATTGGATATGTTCAATTGGCCCTACTAGACTACATTGACATTGATAAAATGAAAAAACGCCAATTTTTCATAAAGTTATTAACATGTATATTTTACCATTGAAATTGGGTGGGTGGGGTAATAAAACCTGTAAAATATGACTTCTAGATTGTCAAATGTATTTCAATTGTATATTATTCTATTCCATGGTGTTCAAAATCTCGGATAACGTACGAAAATACCATCTTATTCGAACAAAAGGATATAAGTTAGGCAATTTTTATAAACAAATGCGATTTTTCAAGATACTAAAAATACCGAGGGTGACATACTTGAAAATGGCGCCATATGTTCATCCATCGGGTTACAGAGCGCAGACAACGGATTAACACTCATAATTGAATGTAGTTTCAGGAAATATATGTCTGCAAAAATCCCACAGGGGGGGTGGGGGGGGGGTGGGGGGGGGGAGGGTTTCGGTTATTGGCTCACGTGCTATGTGGGCACACATCAAAACCACGCGTCAATTTCAAAACATTGCCTAAGGGTCAAAATTTACAGCTGTGTGATGTCATCAGATAAGCAACTCGTCACACTGTACGCGTTATCAATTTTTTCCACACAAAGCTACACGATGACCACGTTCCGACCGTTAACACTTACCTAGCAGCATTACCTATGTAGTTTGTCTGAACATTCTGCAGAGAAATTTGAATCTGACGGAATCGAACGTTGTTTAAACTAGGTCCGGTTCATATGCACAAGTCAAAATATGAATTGAAAATGGCACTTTGTGTGACAGAAATTCGTACGCGAACGAATAAAAAAAAATGTTTTGTTATAAATATCACATATAGCGAAACAGCGATAGCATCTATTGTTTTAATAATATGCATACATATTGTAATTAATGTTTAATAGCGATATACTTATGAATAATATACTATAAAAGTGTTTATACTCCAGCACTATGTTTTAAGGCTGTGTGATTTGATTAAAAATAAGCTGGATCAGTTAATACTTATATTCATACGCTTCATGAAAACATCAACACATTCAAAATATACAAATATTACTTAAAGGAGTACCGATATGATACATTTTAATAATACAAATATTGAAAATACATATTACAATCGCTTACAACATACTGTATTGAATGAACATAGTCACTGCACCGTGGCCTATTTGACCGCATTACCTATTGCGCGGGTACCTCACTAGACCCCTTGTTTATGTAGGTAATGCATCAGTCAATGTAAATCCCCGCCCCCCCCCCCCCTCCGGGGCTTTTACCTTTCATGATGCCCCGCACTGCGGGGACTTTACCGGGGCTTTAACTGTTGCTAAGAAATTGAGCGGGGACATACCCCGGGGCTTTACCGGGGTTTTATCAGACTGTTATCAAGATATGTACATGTATGTTTACCTGAATACTGTTGTGTGGGAGGGGTGACATGGGTTTAAACTGTTTAATACGATAACTACTTTCACTGTGGACTGTTTAATACTGGCAAATTTTGTTTAATATAAACACAATTGTTTTCAAATAATTCCTCTGTTTATATTGCACTGCCGTTATCCGTTATCCGTTTATCCCAACCCACCCCCCCCCCCCCCCCCAACACGTGGAAAATTCTGAGACATCCCCCCCCCCCCACACACACACTGAAGGAAAACCCGAGACCCCCCCCCCCCCACCCCCCCCCCCTGGAAAGTGATTCATTACCCGACCAACCCTGGAAAATCACGAGGAGAATCCCCCCCCCCCCCCAACCAACCAGATGGGGGCAGTGCGGGGCATTTTACCGGGGCTTTTACCGACCATGTTGCCCCGCAGTGCGGGGCCTTCACCGGGGCTTTAACAGCAACGAAAATATAAGCCCCGCTATTCCCCCGGAGGGGGGGGGGGGGGGGGGGGGCGGGGACTTACATTGACTGATGCATAACTGGGGGTGTAGTGGGGTACGCTCGCTAATACAATGTTAGCGTAATGTAACTATTCGTTCCCTCGAATTAACAATTCGTTCTCATGATATATCATGGGAACGAATCGTTATATCGTAGGAACGAATTGTCAATTCGACGGATTGTTAATTCGTGGGAACGAATGTTATTTATTTCCTTGGAACGAATTGTTATTTCCTGGGAACGAATTGTTATATCGTGGGAACGAATTGTTATTTTTCGTGGGAACGAATTAATAAAAAAATATCCATGAATGCGGGGCTTCGTATCTCACACATGGTGTCTGTTTGCTATTTGGCCACAATGTACATGTCTTGGCATTTCATTAGAATTGTCTCCTTGGAGACAATTCTAATGAAATACCAAGATGTGTTTTCAATGTAGAAACGTGATCATACACCTTGTGTATGGACGTCGATTCATATGACATTTATATCACATGCATCTCAGGAGCTGCGAGCATTGGTAACGCTGACATGAAAACGTGTCCCCACTGTTCAACTTCAACTATAGTCTGTTTCACGAAACCTGCCCAAATTTTACGGCTATATAAAACAATGTAAAAACAATATTTTTTTCGATAATATTAAATTAAAGCAAAATTTAGGAATGAGCCTTCTTTTTATTTCGTGAAATTTGGTCAAATATTGGTTTTATTACGAAAAATTGATTTCTCTATGGGAATTTAACATGGGGGGAAAAGAGGTAGAGGACTTGTGGGAGGAGTCAAAAAACAATTTCTTTTGGAAATTTACTCCGAAACCTAGCTAGATAGCTTGGAAATGATCTAACTAAGAAAACAAAAGTTAAATTTTAAAAATCGGTCCAGTATTTCTGAAATTCTAAAAAATTTCCCTATGTTAAATCCCCATAGACATCTTCACTCCGTGAAGATTGGGGACATTTTGTTTTCGCAATAAAATCAATATTTGACCAAATTTCATGAAATAAAAAGAAGGCTCATTCTTAAATTTTCCTTTAATTTAATATTATCGAAAAAAGTATTGTTTTTGCATTGTCTATATAGCCGTAAAATTTGGGCAGCATTCGTGAAACAGACAGTCATATGAGTGTTGTTAAAAACATTAACCTTGACACCGTAATTCTGATGTAAATTATGTGAATTTAAGGTTGTTGCATCCTTCTTGTGGTCCCATGTAAAGTCAATGGAAATCTAATAAATAAACTCTACTCATAAACCGATAGCTACTTACACAAATAAATCATATATATGTGCTCAGCAAGGAAGTCACACCATATGCTGTAGTTATAATAAGCATATTTTGATGTTTCACATGTACAATTTGGCGTCGACACACCTGTGTAGAGACGTATATATACAATGGCTACATCAAATTGATTACAGTAGTATGTGTATTGGTATAGGTAGCAGTATCTGCATAAATACTTACTGATCTCATCCATATGGTTTATTTATGCAAGTAGCTATTGTTTATTAGTAGGTATTTTTATTAGATTTCCATATACTTTACATGGGGCCTCAAGGGCACACATACCTTAATAGAAATGTCACAATATCCACCATTATATCGAGCACCTTTTTTTACATTATTCTTTCTAAGATGCAATACTTTCCGTAAATAGCACCACACATCGCGATATTTTACTAGTTCATACGGATAGTCGGCACTAGTTGATGGTCTACATTGGTTGCGACGTAGCGATTAATATATGAGTTCATGACCTATTTTGGTTTACACTGTACCACGTTTTCCTGCCGACCTACGTTTGGCCATTAAACACATCAAACACGTTGACCTAAATAAAAAAAACCTCTCCAAAAATATATATTTGAATGCGAAAATAATATTGTCGCATTGAGCTAAAGTAATTTTGTGTTCAACTAGTTTTACAATTTGCGAAAGGACATTTTCAAAGTTCAGCTTTTATTATTTTAAACAAGTTCCAGGCTTTGAATACGGTTTCATAGTCAATGCGATTTTGTACCTAAGCAGATACTATGAAAAGTTTATCAACATTCGACCGCATACATGTTTTTCACGAGATATATCGACATCTTCTAAGGTACAAAATCACGTTATCAATGTGTATGATCACGTGGTACTAATAACTGCAACAAGTACCGATTCAAAGTACGTATTCTGTTATAGTGTCCTCATTACGTAACGGATTTTGATGAAATATGGCGCATCAAACGCGTGTTGTTAAGCTGCATTTGATGGCATCTGTATAAAATTCGCCCAAACTTCTGTCGTTTTTGCGAAGAATCGATTTCCGTGTCTCCGACACGGAAATCGATTCTTCGCAAAAACGACATAAGTCTGTGCCAAACTCCATATACCACCAAATACAGCTCACGAAGACGCGTTTGCTGTTCCATATTTCATCAAAATCCGTTGCATATTAAGAAAACTATCAAATAATACTTACTTTGGAGTGGGCGACATTGTTGTTGTTGTAACCACGTGATCATGCCCCTTGTTATGTCGACATAGTGTGTTAACATATCACGCTATGTCGACTTGTTGTGACAACTTATCACATTATGTTGACTTGTTGTGATAACTTACCACGCTATGTCGACATAGTTTATCTCAACATGTCGACATAGTTTCACGTTATGTCGATATGTACCTAATTATACTTTTTTTTCTTTGCATCTCCTCCTCTTTTCACCATGTTAAAATGCCATGGAAACATATTCAAATAAAATCAATATTGATTGAATTTCATCAAGTACGATATACATAAAACGACTTGCCATGATTGATGAACACATACAGTCAATTATGTTCTAGGTTTAATAGTTTTTTGGCCAAAGTAGGTAACATAGATAGTAGTGTGGTGCGCACGTCCGTCTATTGCACAGCACGCGTCTTTACACTGCAATGAATGTTGCTGTTACGAAACACATATTAATTAATTAAATACAGATCTTGTATTTCATGTGAGAGGAAATAAGTACCATAACCATGATTATGATAACTATGATACGACACGAGAAAATGGGATTATGGAGTCTTTCATTAGATTATCCAGCGCACTCTTGCAGCCTCAGTGGTGCTGCACTCAACCCCGGCGTAAAATATTTCATGTCGAAAAATGCACCTGTTTCTTGACGAGATGCCACTCAGTTCTACTTAGAACTGTTTCGTATATTAACCGGCAAACAATTATTGGGCCGGTTAGTAGACGAACATCTGTTTATTCAGTATCTTCTGCATGTAGCTGAATGGGAATCTGTCATGAATCCTGCGCCTATATCGACTTGAAACAGTTTACACTGGCGCAGATTGCAGCAACAGTGAGCCTAACACAACTTTCTTTACACGTATCTGGAATGTTTCACACAACTATAGAGCAAACATTGTACCCCCGGATCAGGATGCGCGGATGCGCAACCTGATCTGGGGTTACACTGATCACGAGAACTCAATAATCCATTTCTGCCATCGTGGATCAAAATCCGAGTTGATTACTGACTACATTACATTATGCAACTACATTGTGATCAATAACACCCTTACCCATTCTTCCTATTTTGACATCTAGCGCTCCGGGATGAGCATGCTTTATAGCGTTCATCCTTCTATTTTGAGGACCACCGCCGCCGGCGACCCCAGCACCCTTCGGCCCTTTGGGACCCCTAGGTGCCTCCACAGGTAGCACCCGCCGCCGCTTCTTGGGCAATTTCGATCTTGCTTGTGTATGCGAGTAAAATAGGGCGAAGTTGCTAACTATGACGGGGACTGGTAGCGCGATCGTCAATACGCCCGTCAAGGCGCACAGAGAACCGACGAACATTCCCACGTACGTTTTTGGAGCCATATCACCATACCTGGAACAGAACCACAACGGCTGAAAAAACTACTACTACTACTACTACTATACTACTACTACTACTACTCAATAGCAGACTCCTGTGGCGAACAGTGCAGATCCTTTTCAGACTGTACAGATGTACAGACTGGTCAGGATCGACACTGGTGGCAAACCCATAAGTCATATTTCTCCAGATACAGGCACGTATAAGGTACGCATATCTTAATATCCGTTCGTAAATGTCCAAAGGGCAGATTCAGTCAAGTTAAATAGTATTCTGCCCCATTCTGATTCCAATTTTAATAACAATATACGCATGCGGGTTTGGGACAAATCTAGATATGACGTCAACAACCATGTGGCCTTTTATTATTTCAATCACATCGTGACCAGATGGCACAGATACTACTGCGGTAGTATTTAAAAACATTATAGTACATGTGCACTGTCATCATCATTGAATAATGAACCACGAATGGAAGTACTGGTACTTCCATGCATGGCCACCTGGGGATGGGAGGGGTACGTAATTAAGTACGTAATTCAAGGTTAAATGTAGGTCAATGTAACATATAGGTCAGGCGTTATTGATGTACATCACTAGGAGATGAAGGAGATGAAGCTGTCCAAGTATGGCTGATGTAGGCCCAGGAGTATTCCATATAAAAGCTTGACTATAAACCTTAACCAAGTTTGAGTACAAAACTTAACCAAGGGGAAATAAGTAAGTAATTCAAGGTTAAATGTAGGTGAAGGTAAAATATAGGTCAGGGGTTATTGATGTACATCCCTATGAGAAAAAGTTATCCAAGTATGGTGTCTGTATGCACAATAGTATTCTATCTACAAGCTTGACTAAAACCCTTAACCAAGGTTGACAAAAAACCTTAACCAAGTAATTCAAGAGGAAACGTAGGTCAAGGTCAAATATAGATCAGGGGTTATTGATGTACATCCCTGAGAAAAGGTTGTCCAAGTATGGTGTCTGTATGCACAATAGTATTCCATGTACAATCTTGACTAAAAACCATAACCAAGGTTGACTAAAAACCTTAACCAAGGGGAATTAACTAAGTAATTCAAGGTTAAATGTAGGTCAAGGTCAAATATAGGTCAGGGTTTGTTGATGTACATCACTAGGAGATGAAGTTGTCCAAATATGGTCGGTGTAGGGCCAGGAGTATTCCATCTACAAGCTTGACTAAAAACCTTAACCAAGGGGAATTAACTAAGTAATTCAAGAGGAAATGTAGGTCAAGGTCAAATATAGATTAGGGGTTATTGATGTAAATCCCTATGAGAAAAGGTTGTCCAAGTATGGTGTATGTATGCACAATAGTATTCCATGTACAAGCTTGACTAAAAACCTTAACCAAGCTTGACTAAAAACCTTAACCAAGGGGAATTAACTTAATAATTCAAGAGGAAATGTAGGTCAAGGTCAAATATAGATCAGGGGTTATTGATGTACATCCCTATGAGTAAAGGTTGTCCAAGTGTGGTGTAAGTATGCACAATAGTATTCCATGTACAAGCTTGACTAAAAACATTAACCAAGGTTGACTAAAAACCTTAACCAAGTGGAATTAACTAAGTAATTCAAGGTTAAATGTCAGGGGTTGTTGATGTACATCCCTAGAAGATGAAGTTGTCCAAATATGGTGGGTGTAGGGCCAGGAGTATTCCATATACAAGCTTAACTAAAACCTTAACCAAGGCGTGACGCCGACGCCGACGCCGACGCCGACGCCGACGCCGGGGTTACTACATAAGCTCTAACTATTATTCGAGTAGTCGAGCTAAAAACGGAAGGTCATGAACAGCAGAAAGCATTTGCAGAAAGATGAAGTAACATAGTATCATGCGTTACCAGCGGAACATGACATGGAACTATGCTGAGTAGATTATAGCTTATACAGTGGAACCTCTCTAAACCGGACACCCTGGGAGGTCCCCAGTATAAAGCAGACATGTGACTATGCCAAGGTATGTGGCTGTGCTTTACGAACTTGAGCAAACATTATCATCATAAATATACATCAATGCAACCTTAAATACACAGACTGCCTGTGAGAGGTTCTACTGTATTTCGATCGTACTATTATGATTGCGAAAATGCCCTCTGCCCACATTTCTACAATCACCACATGGCCAGTATACGTACCCTACTGTGGTCATGGTAACGATGGCCCACCATAAACCGACTGGAATACTTGTGAAGTTATTTTCGGGATTGTACTGGATCCGCTCGGCGTAGAAGATGAGGGCGGCGAACACGACGATGCCGAGGACCAAGAAGAAAATGAGAAGAATGAGCTCCTTGGCACTGGCCTTGAACGTGTGGATAAGAATTTTAAGCCCCGCGGAATGCCGCGTTAACTTATAAAGTCGCATTATACGTATTATACTAAAGAATTCCAATATATCACTTTCTTGTTTTAATTTTGTTAATAAAAAGTCAAGGTAAAATGACGAAGTCGCTACGATGTCTATAATATTTACAGGTGCCTTTAGGAAATCAAGTTTTACAGGCGCCACCACGAAGCGTATAATGATTTCAAATGTAAACCAAGCGTTACTGGCACATTCTATATAAAAGAAAGCTTCATGGGGTTCCGTTTTTCGTTTTTCGAGACGCCATGTTACGTTCCCGTCCGAGCTATTTGATGTTGCATTGCGCAGAATCGGAACTCGCATTTCCGGGTGTGTCTTTAAACAGAATGATAGAATCGAGACGACGATGAAGAAGACAGAGATGACTGCGATAATCTGGAAAAGAAGAAAAAACCATGTATCGGTATCTGTATATGTGGCTGAGACAGTAGATTTGGGGCTTATGGGTTTTGCGACCAGTGTCAGACTGTGCGGATTCACAGGCTGATCTGGATCTACACTGGTCGCAAAACCATAAGCCCCATTTCTCCAGTCACAGCCACATATGAAGATATACATTCAGGTAGACGAGCACTCCAATTCCTATATGTGAGTACTCCAAGAAAGGTCTGTGTGTTTTGCAATCAAAAACGCAACTTAGCATCATGAAAGTATGCACATATATATATTTCATTTTATGTTGTTGTTTTTTAAATGGATTTCGTATTGTCTCCAAAGATGTGCGTTGTTACCATTTAGAAATAAAGAAAATAGAAAACAAGATGTTGTAAAAGTTGATACAGCTGAAACTGTCACAGTATTCGGCACAGAATGGGTTAAATGGAGATTACTGTGATCCCCACCAATATAATTTAAACACTGATGTTGTCTGTGTCTTTTCGTTACAGTTTATAGATATCCTACTGTAATTCAGATATGCACACTCCATTATAGGAATGAATGGCCTTTTTGTGGAATTTATCGGGGTATAAACTTGGAAAAGTCGCGAGAATACTGGACGAAGGCCGGAAGGCCTCGTCCAGTATTCCCGCGACTTTTCCAAGTTTATATCCCCGATAAATTCCACAAAAAGGCCATTCATTCCTTATAATTCCAGCATTTGAAATAAATTCATCAAGAAAATGTGTTTATTTTCCGTTTTCTTAAGAATTATTTTAACTGCGCCTCACGGTTACGGAAAGTAGTTCGGTGTGGGAGTTTACTGGGATATAAATTTTGGACAGAGATTTGCTACGGGCCAATCAAATGTTAGGGAATTGTGTAAATATTTTTGTGCTGGAATTACGTGTGAATAACCCTTTTGTTTCTATCCGAACTATACTGTAAAACATAAATTCAAACGTTCACAGCTAACATATATGAAACAAAATATGCGAGATGGGCCTGGGAGTCGAGAGAATATTTTACGACATGACAATGGTTATTGCGCGCCATTCCAGTACAACATATCAATCGTATCCATATTACCAGTTACTGTTAACATTCAGCCTCCAGACTAATACAAATATCATGTTAGACTTTCGGTGAGAACTGAATTCCAAGAGGCCTCTAATTTTCATCAGCCCCAACGCGTTTCTACGCAGTCTGGCTATTAAGCGCGTAAATGTATTTTAAATTCGAAATTATTGGTAATGGTGAAATTTATGTCTTCAGCGCGAGATCGGTTTACATTCAGACTGAAATCTCATTCACAAACGGCACCGCGGATGTACATACATTGGTACCTCTCTAACCTGGACTGGGGGTGTCCCCAGGGTGTCCGGTTTAGAGGGGTGCCATTGTAATTGTGGGGCCCGTTTCACTAAACTTCGCTCGACTAAGGAGTTCGTAAGTGCACAATTGAAATCCACATTAACAATTGTTCAATAGATTTTGACCATTTTTCGTCGATGTGCTACATTTAGTGACGTACACAATGGTAGCATTACAGATTCACGTTAAAGAGTGGTGATTTAACATGATATGTATTAAACTCGTTTATTGATTTCATAAGAAACGAGGCTATGCCTCGTTTCTTATGAAATCAGTCAACAAGTTAAATAAATAGCATGTACATGCGCACTCAGTAGACACAAAATATTCTTTATATTAAGAGACATTATCTGATACATTTTCTGGTAAAATAAACATTCATTCCCATTACCCCACGTATTGATTGGCATTATTATACATTTTACATCGGACGTAATTGTTCACACTGATATCAGGGGCGATAACAGTGTATCCTTAAAATGTTAACGGACATAACTATTTAATATCTGTATTTATTTTTTGATGTGCAATGATCATACTTTATAATCTGTAGAAAATATTATATTTTCAGGTGACGCATTTAATTAGTATAAATAATTAAAAAATATCATGCCTCATTTGCATATGAAAAAAGCCTGATAACACGGCGCGTCAGTATGAGTAAAAGAAACATTACCAATTGATTATATATGTACAGCGGGCACTGGTAATTTGTAGACCTGGTGGAATAGTGACACAATTATACACTTATGTAATGCATAGAACATTTTGCGCCTACTGACTGAGCTTGTACCTTTAATGTGGGAAGCAACTTCATAGAAATATTAGTGCGAACTCTTTTGTCGTAAGAAGTTTAGTGAAACGGGCCCCAGGTAATATGAGCATTCACCGACACGAGTGTGTATCGTGTTATCCGGAACGTTCATTGGTATATAATTCCAGCACAAAAATATTTACACAATTCCCTAACATTTCATTGTCGCTTAGCAAGTCTCTGTCCAACATTTATATCCCAGTAAACTCCCACGCCGAACTACTTTCTACAGGTGCGCTGTCAGTGCTGTCAATGTAAACAAATGGCTGCCGTCTGTCAAAATAAACACATTTTCTTGATGAATTTATTTCAAATGCTGGAATTATAAGGAATTAATGGCCTTTTTGTGGACTTATCGGGGATATAAACTTGGAAAAGTCGCGGGAATACTGGAAGAGGCCTTAAACAATTACAATTTTGATTTTTTTGATTTTTTTTAGAAAATTGTAATTTTTTATCGCTTCGTCCAGTATTCCCGCGACTTTTCCAAGTTTATACCCCGATAAATTCCACAAAAAGGCCATTCATTCCTATAATATATATATATACATACGTATTTACTATGTAACTAGCACCGCACTGATTTGATACACGCTGTATCAGGCACTAACTGTGATACAAATCATCACCGTCAATCCGAATTCTAAAACTACAGCCGCTGATGTTTCGTTTGTTCAATGACGTCATGTGACGTACCAACTCTGCGAGTCTCTGAATTCCTACCTAGTAGCCTAGTTTGATAATACTGAATATTAAACAACACTAGACTGATATTCTCTATATATATTCATCTGCAAATATTACTAGCTATGGGTGTGTCTTCAAAACTGTCACTGGCATGGTCATTGGTGCTGCACTCCGCGCCAGCGCAAAATGTTTCAAGTATAAATATGCACCGGTTTCCTGACAATATGCCAATCAGCTCTACTTAGAGCTATCGCATAACCGGCGCCGGTTACCAGACGAAAATGTGTTTATGCAACTATCTTCTGTGTGTTAAATGTGAAATCCGGCGCCTATTTCGACGTGAAAAATTTTACACCGGCGCGGAGCGCTACACCAGTGAGGGTATTATCTTTATATATGTTTATCTACACATATCGCTGTGTCTTTTCCGATAGCTGTACACGTGACAAGCCGCATTTTCCCGCGGTGCCGCGACAGTTTGTCGCCATAGCGATATTGATTTCGATCGCCAGAGCCAAGAAAAGGCACAACACATCTATATGCATGGCAACACATGAGAAATAGTGCCGTACGATCGGCCGTCTACTGCACATCATGCCACGTGTCCGTAGGAACACACGTACTTTGAAAAGTTTAAATGCGGAAAAAAAAATATACGGAGTGTAACATATATTGCTAGTTAATTATGGAATTTATATGTATTTTAAAATGGCGTCCACAGATTTCTATTTAATTCTACCAACCAGAGTGACAATGATATCAGTAGCCGATTTCACCAACATTGCAAAGTATACTTATCTAGCAAAAGTATACTTTGAGGGAGAAATTTTAGGATAAATTTATTAATGTTTATTATACTGAATTTATTATATTATCACAGCCATTGTTAGAAAAGCATACTTTGCAATGTTGGTGAAATATGCTACAGGTCTGCCACAGAAAATGCCATCTTGGGCTTTTTCAGCTGTATAGAAACTACATGCAGCCCGATATATATAAAGTTCTCGTTTCGTATGTAGCATATTTTCACAACTATAGCGAATTGTCTAGACCGTTATAAGACATATGACTTTTCATGAGACAAAAACACAAAGATCTACACTGTTCAGCATGTATTAAGATAAATTTATCCCGGCAGCACAGTGCATATGTGCCGTGAAACACGGTGCCGTGAAACATTTTTGACATCCTGTCAATACGACCTAATCACTGCGTATGAATATGTGCGGTGACTGTGGTTATTTATTTTTGCATTTAAAAGCCATTTGTAGGTGTTGACGGGATAAATAGAATAGAAGGTTAGTGCCGTGAATGGGAAAGAATATCTGGCGCGGCACGGAAACGGGATGTGCTCGGCAGAGCCTCGCCCATCCCGTTTCCTAAGCCTTGCCAGATATGTTTTCCCATTCACGGCACTAACCTACCATTCTCTATATTCTTATATGCATAAGTATGCAATGAGTCTACACGACTATTTATGTGACTCAAGGGCTACACTACTGTCTGTTCCACGTTTTGCTGCCGACGAACTTTTGGCTATTAAACACATTCAATCTAAAAAATATTTAAAGTAAGTACTTTTTCATCAATAACAACAAAGTCTCCCTCCTCAAAAAAATTTGTTTGATGAAATTCCATCAAATATTGATTTTATTGCGAAAAAACGATTTGCTTATGGGAATTTAACGTGGGGAGTCAATTTCCAACATTTGTTTTGGAAATTGAGTCCGAAACCTGGCGAGATAGCTTGAAAATGATGTAATTAATAAAACAAAAGTGACATTTTGAAAATCGGTTGACAAATAAAAAAATATTTAAAAAAAATATATTTTTAGCCCCCATGTTAAATTCCCATAGGAAAATCTTTTTTTTTCGCAATAAAATAAATATTTGATGGAATTTCATGAAACAACAAAATTTGGGGAGGGTAACTTTTTTGTTATTGATGAAAAAGTACTTACTTTTAAATATTTTTTAGATTTAATGTGTTTAATTGCCAAAAGTTCATCGGCAGCAAAACGTGGAACAGACAGTAAGAAGATGTGCGATTTATTCATGAAACATATGCACAGAAACTGTGATATTTTATGTAAATGACATCGAAGATTGACGAATTTGTCATAGCAAATGCGAAATACCATTCCACATTTGCTTTGCACATTTCGTCAATTGTCTACGTCAGTTACGCAAACGATCGTAAATCTTCGAAATATCTTTCATTTTCATTCCGCATTTGCTCTGAACATTTCGTCAATTGTCTACGTCATTGACGGAAACGATCGTACATTTTCTAAATATGTTTCGTGAGATATAGCACATCTTCTGGGGTACATATAGGGATGACTTGTCGCAAGTATAGTATGATTATTAATACAAAGATATCAGAGATCAACAACACACGCCGTGCATTCTAAACTACAAAATGTATATGAATAAAAGTATCAGACAAACGCATGCAGAACACATTGATGAACTGGTGGATAACTTGAGATAATACGAGTCGGTGTACTGGCTTCGGTAACGGTCGGAATATAGTGAAACTTCTCTAAACCGGACACCTGGGAGGTTTAGAGATGTTCCACTGTAAATCAGGCAAATGACCATTCTGATACGTATGCGTGCTTTGCAAACATGAACATACATTAACATCTGAGATAAATGGCCAGGAAACCCATTAACATAGGATTACATATGTTTTATTGGTGTTCGGTTTGAAGGGGTTCCACTGTACATGCGTCTGGAGACAGATACGTCACATTCTGTTCGGACAGACGAACAGACAGAGAGAGGCGACTATATATAATACACGTTATATACAATGATACCTCTCTAAACCGCACACCAAGCAAACACCTGTGATCTTAATTTTGATGAGTTTCTTGGTCATATATCTCGAATAACAATGTCTGTTCGTGATAGCATAGCACATGACTATGGCTCAGAGTTATCAAATTATGCCTGAGTTACAGGGAAACATCTCTAAGCCGGACACCCTGGGGGCCTCCCAGTGTGTCCGGTTTAGAGAGTTTTCACTGTATATGCATTCTGGATTGCTTTCTTGAAGAATGCTCACGTCGCCAAGGCCTAGCGATTATCACATCCCTGCACTTCAGAATCACTGTTAACCCTTTCACCCCTAAGTAACTGGAATGATTTTTGATATGTTAATTCTTTTTAACCAATCCAACCGTCACAAAATGTTTTCAGACTTGTCCATTCATAAAAAAGGATTTTTTTTTTGTGCTCAAAAGTATTAAAATTACTTTCAAAAGGTGCAGATCCTGATGAGACGACCCGTTACGAGCCGGCTCATCTGGATATGCACTGTTTGCATAAACCACTATAGCGGGCTTTCGGGTTTAAAGGGTTAATCGTCACATACATAGGATATATAACTGTAATATATACTGTACAACATGTAGGCACAATGTATATACATGTGTAGAACATAATGCATAACATAAGGACTATAAATTAAGAGAATATAAAAAATGAAGGTATTTCCATGCGTTTGGTTTCATTTTCACGACATCTAGAATAGCTAAGGTGTCTAGAGTCCACTATAGAACATGACTGTAGTTTGTTCTCCGATTTGTAATAATACAGAACTAACACGTAACGAACACAGGCACTTTGTGGTATGAACGAGAAAAGCCACTTTAAATCATACCCAATTTTATTCTGACATTAAATATATTGAACGTAGGACACTCGCCACCTTGTCAGCAAACGGAAGTGAATTATTAACTTTGGGTCCGGCTCGCTAATTCAGTAATTGTAACGCGCGCGAAGGCCGGGGGCCCAGCAGGGTTGAAATTACTGAATCAGCAAGCCGGGCCCAAGGTACGCTAGTACCATTTCCGTTGGTTGAAAAGATGGCGAGTGTCCTACCTTCTAGATATTCAAAATAAGAGTAAACTTTGGTATGATTTAAAGAGCATTCTGACTTTCATACCACAAAGTGCCTATGGTAACGAACACGAGACAATGACTAACATACGAAGGAAAAGGAAAATATTTCAAGCAAAGCGTAGACGAAACATAACAAATAATACTTAAGGATATACTTCATAGAAATCACCATTGTTTCAAATATCATAGCTTCGTAAATGCGTTGAGATGTACGTGCAAATTATATGTGAACCTGGGGTCCGTTTCACTAAACTTCGTATGACTAAACAGTTCGTAAGTGCAGAATTATGATAGTCTGTAAATTTCACATTAACACTGTAAACACTTATTGGCATTACATTTATTGAGCATATGCTGCTTATGCAGCCTATGCTCAATAAATGTAAATCCATCGATTGAAATTTACAGAAGATCCTAAATTTGCACTTACGAACATTTTAGTCGTACGAAGTTTAGTGAAACGGGCCGCAGCTCTTGATAATGTAATTATACTTTGCATTGAATTGCCAGCTCAAACATAATACTATGTACCTAACATCGGTAAGTTTTCCTTTTTGTGTCGCTTGACACATACCTCAAATAATATTGCATACAAATGAATATAACTTTGTACAAGTTTCAAAGACATTAGGTTTCATTAAACGTAAATACACAGTCTGATTTCTGAAGAGTATTTTGACCCTGTGTAAAAATATGTGAGAACTTGCATGTAGTGATCTGAGCGTATTGTCACAGATGCATACTTACGGATTATGAGAGTACATGTATATACGGCTTACCTATGACAACGCTTACATCTAACAATAGACTGTGCATCAGTTTGAAAGTTTGCATATTGAAACGTGTCCATTGTATATTTTGAAAGTTGTGAGAGAAATTCTCAGACATCTATCATGCTGTATAGTTTGTTGGAATACTATTTATAGCATGCTGTCACCATATATGTCTAGGCTACCAAATTTTATTTAATTGAGTTATTCTGTAATACTATTTGCTGTCTGTGTCAATCACTC
The DNA here is from genome assembly GCA_029237695.1 of Conchocele bisecta. Lineage (NCBI taxonomy): Eukaryota > Metazoa > Mollusca > Bivalvia > Lucinida > Thyasiridae > Conchocele > Conchocele bisecta. The sequence continues at coordinate 127,275,215 of CM055266.1, forward strand.
CAACTGGTGAAACTAACTGATGGCTTGTGCATATTAAACTGGCGGAGATGGCAATTCCATTGGTCATATAGTTAACAGTAGCAAGATAATGTTCACATGTTTTTTACATATATTACATTACCCTTATGAAGCTGCTACCTTTGAAACAAATGATAATGTTTGATAAAGTCGGTCCTTAAATCTGAGACACTTAACCCTTTGAACCCGAAATCCCGCTATATCGGTTTATGCAAAAAGTGCAGATCCAGATGAGCCGGCTCGTAACGAGCCGTCTCATCAGGATCTTCACTTTTTGAAAGTAATTTTAATATTTTTGAGAACAAAAAATATTCCCTTTTTCGAAATGGAATAGTCTGAAAATCATTTTGCGATGATTGGATTGGTTGCAAAATTAACATATCGCAGCCCATTCAGTTCCTTAGGATTGAAAAGGTTAAATCTGAGACACTTAAAATGTAGAACACATGAGCACAAAACGCTGTCTGTATTAGGTTTTGTTAAAACAAATGATGGAATAGTGTCAAGTACCCGTTCTACCCGTGATCATTATTTGATTCAAACATACATGATTCGTAAATATGAGATAAATGTACATTGTATGTGAAGAGTCTCTGCTACGGTATCCTATAGGGCGCATGGAGTTGCCATCTCCGCCATCTGAATATATAAAATCCATCGGCCAGTTTCACCTCTTGTGCTGTTTGACAGAGAATTGAAAAATAGGAAATAGGAAAAAATTTATAACTTTAGGGAGAAATGACCAAAGAATAAATTATGTTTGAATCGAATGATGAGCAGGTGTAAGACGGATCCTTAAGAAACGAAAAAAGCAGGATATATACTGGTCACAACTTAAGGTATCACATTTTTCGGTCACATGAGAATAGTGCAGCGTTTTCAAAGGCACGTCCAAATCGGTTAACGGCTTATATTTGAGTAGTGAATTATGTTGTAAACTTTTGAAGACAAAATTATCACGAATATTCTAAATTAATACAGTCGCTTGGTTCTACCATAAGTGGGATAATACACAGCCGTCTCAGTCATATTATTAATACTATTAGTTTAGTTGCACCACACACCGTGTTAATTATTGTAGTAAGTATGACCAAATCATTCAATGACACACACACACACACACAAGATGATGTCCACAGCAGGGGCCCGTTTCACTAAACTTCGTACGACTAAAATGATCGTAAGTGCAAACTTTGGATCGTCTGGAAATTCAATTGATGGATTTACATGTATTGAGCATAGGCTGCATATGCAGCCTATGCTCAATACAAGTTAATCCAATAATTGTTTACAAGAAAACATTGTTAATGTGAAATTTACAGACTATCATATTTATGTATGTACGAACATTTTAGTCGTACGAAGTTTAGTGAAACGGCCCCCAGAACAACTCGGAAGGGCATCACACACGGCCGGCTGTTTATACATGTACACGGTATGGTATGTAAGTCACGTTATTTAAGTCCATTTCAACATACAGTTTCCAAACTAACCTTTAACTACTTGGATAATTGTTATAGGATAAAATGGAAAAAAATACAATGGCAACTCCGTCCTAATATTTGCACTAATAGTTCGCCCTACTTTCTAAGCCAATCGCTAGGCAGCATTGTACCCCACTTATTACACAGATTGCAAGGTCATCATGGAAACGCGATACTGTGCATTTTTCCATGTTCCAGTAGACCTCACTAAACCGGACACACTGTGAACCCGATTGTGTTTAATTTAGATGCCGGGTATCACTGTAATTTATTTCATTTTCGTGTCTGTTCATGACTGAAAATGACAAAAAAGTGCTCTGAATGCTCAATTACAGTGGAAAATCTCTAGACCGGACACCCTGGGGACCTCCTGCGTTTTATCGCACCAAAACTGGTCAAATAATTGCCGAGCTATTTAGAAAACGGTCTGATGCAGTGAGCCTAAACATCACGTAAACGTGGCTAACCCGAGTGTTCTGGCTGTCAAACCGGGCGACTTACTGACTACAACGCCTGCGTTAATCTTGCCAATATTTATCAAATTCTTTATTTCAAAATGCTTGAATACTGTAATTTAAATCAAGCAGCTTGATTGTCTGAGCCTGAGCTGTGCTACAGCTCAGGCTCCGACAATCAAATTGCTTGACTGCGAGTTGGCATTGCCAATAGATGTTCAGAAACGTTGATAATCTGGGCGAGATTCACACAGGCGGTTATGTAAGTCGCCCAGGGATTCGGGTTTACATGTGGCGTACACTGACCACCATAGTAGAGCGAGGTTGATGAATTACACACTTGGTAAGTCTGCGACCCAACACCGGGGGTTGAATTGGAATCACTCAATGTCCATTATGGCCGTCTATCTACTCGCCCCCGGGAATACCAACCACTTACTATTAGCGAGTGGCCGTGTCATACAAACACGCAATAATTCCAGCACAAAAATATTTTCACAATTCCTTAACATTTGATTGGCCCTTAGCAAGTCTCTGTCCAAAATTTATATCCCAGTAAACACCCACGCCGAACTACTTTCCGTAACCGTGAGGCGCAGTTAAAATATTTTTTAAGAAAACGGAAAATAAACACATTTTCTTGATGAATTTATTTCAAATGCTGGAATTATAAAGAATGAATGGCCTTTTTGTGGAATTTATCGGGGATATAAACTGGGAAAAGTTGCGGGAATACTGGACGAGGCCTTCCGGCCTTCGTCCAGTATTCCCGCGACTTTTCCAAGTTTATACCCCGATACATTCCACAAAAAGGCCATTCATTCCTATATTACGCCTGTCCACCCCTCAGTATCTAGTATGGACTATTTCGGTGTAATTTTCAGACTATGCCATTAATCAGAATAAATGTGTGTGTATCATTTACATTCAGTATGGTGGTCCATGTTCGTCACGTGTACCTGAGACCCGTTTCACTAAACTGCGACTGCGTACGACATAAATGTTCGTATGTGCAAATTTAGGATTGTCTGGAAATTTCAATTCATGGATTTACATTTATTGAGCATATGCTGCATATGCAGTATATGCTCAATAAATGTAAATCCAATAATTGTTTACAAGAAAACATTGTTAATGTGAAATTTACAGACTATCATAATTTTGCACTTACGAACATTTTGGTCGTATGAAGTTTAATGAAACGGCCCCGTGCTGTTTAGAGCCGTTTCCACGGATATGGTCCTAAATATCTAAGCAAAGGTTGGACCAAGTTCGATGCGATACCGCGCAGATACCCCAGGTACGATGAGACAAGCCATGTGATTTTGTACCTTAGAAGATGTGCGATATTCCATGAAAACTATTTCCAAAATTTACTATATTTTCCGTAACTGACGTCGAAAATTGACGCAGCAAATGTAGAATAGAGTTGCCATGAACATTTCGTGTTCTATTCCGCATTTACTATGAATATATCGTCAACTTTCGACGTCACTTACAGAACAAATCACAGTGCCTGTAAATATTATTCATTAAAAGTCGCACATCTTCTAAGGTGCAAAATCACATGGCTTGTCCAATTTTATTTCACATGGATGCCGTCCTCATACGTATTAACCTTCCAGAAGTTATTTCAAGAGAACTTACACAAATGTAGCAAGTTTTCACGAAATAATTCCTGAACGGTTAATATCATATGTGCGTTGTTATGGGCCGCTGATATTATGTAATCATTTGGTGTATCTTTGCTTTGACCGCATCAGTCCTGTTCCAGTCGTTACGGATTTGTGGTTGTGACCAGAGAAATGGGGCTTATGTGATTTGTGACAAGTGTAGCTACTGATCAAATACTTCTGGAGAAACGGTATATAATGTTCGTTAGAAGCATGACTTGTGTTTCATTGATAGAATGACGAACAGTGCAGACCCTGATCAGACTGTGCGGATGCACAGTCTGATCTGGATCTACACTGGTTGCAAAACCCATAAGCCTCATGTCTCACATACACATCTATCTATGAAACAACAGATGAACGTGAACTGAAATATCATGTACACGTGACGTACATTTCCTACCATGAAAGAGACTCTACCGAGTTCATGACCTGATGATTCCACTGATAGCTACGGCAATCAACATCATAACCTACTTTCGTGATATTGACAACTGCCGGAATTACCATAAATGTTGTCAATATCACTTAACGACGATGTTAAAACCGTTATCTTTGATAATTTTCGAGTTTTGTTTCTGCATTTACACAGCACATTGTCAATGTATGGACATGAGGATGTGCTAACATATTTAGATCACGTTCGTACGCATGTACGATCATATTCTTCTCGCTAAAGGTCGCAGATTATCTCTTCGTACTTGCAGAAGAACCGTGATCTAACTGTGGCTTGTGTTATGATTTATACTGACGTAGCACAGTGATGATTTATGATTTGTGTTATGATATATACTAAAATCGCAATGTATATTTTTGTCTGATTGTCGTGGTCGGCAATTATCATTGGTCTCTTCTCTTGACTTGTGCTTGTTTCTTTTTTACTTTATTTTCCGTAAGTAGCCAATAATTAGATATACGAACAGATACATGTACTGGAGCAAGCGTTTTGTAATACTCGCACACAGTCCCCAAACCCTGACAGGCACAATCTAATTAACCCTCTCAATACCACAGGCCTGTATAGTTGTAGTGACAAAAAGTGTAGATCCAGATGAGCCGTTCGTAACGAGCCGTCTCATCAGGATCTGCACGTTTTGCAAGTGATTTTCATAGTTTTGCGAACAAAAGCACTCCCTTTTCATAAATGGACTAGTCTGAAAATCATTTTGTGACGGTTAGATTGGTTGCAAAGTTAACATATCAGAATCCATTCCAGTTACTTAGGGGTGAAATGGTTAATGTGCGGAATTCAGATCATGTAGACTCATTCCATTAAATGTAACATCATTGTTACTACTAAGTCGTTGCGTTTGCGAACAATACTGACAGCATGCTTTCGAATAGCTTAGATGTGTGCTGACACATGAAGGTATCATGTTAAATAACAAGAAAAGAAGAGTAAAAAATGAAAATGGTGAATAAAAAATAATACAAAGGTAAATATTTGACAAAACAATCAGCCGACCGCATGATACTACATAAATTTCCCCATGTTAAATCCCCATAGACATCTTCACGGAGTGAAGATGTCTATGGGGATTTAACATGGGGAAATTGATACATCGAACATGACAACAGGAATAATACAATACTGTTAAACCTGAAATTGGTATGAAATACTCAATGTCTGAATTTCTATGATGACTCAATGTCTGAATTTCTATGATGACTCAATGTCTGAATTTCTATGATGACTCAATGTCTGAATTTCTATGATGACTAAATATCTGAATTTATATGATGACTAAATGTCTGAATTTCTATGAAGACTGAATGTCTGACGTTTTATGAAGACTGCATGTTTGAATCTATATGAAAATTAAATGTATGATTTTATATGAAGCCTACATTTCTATTAAGGCTAAATATCTGATATTGACATGAAGACAAATGTCTGAAATTGGTAAGACAAACTAAAGCAAATGTAAAATATGTATCTGACTTTAGTAGAAAGACTGCATGTCTGAAACATTGTGATATAAAGTATGTTTTTGCAATTGGCATAGAAACTAAATGGCTGCCATTGACATAGACAGTAACTGCCTGCCATTGAAATAGACAGCAAATGTCTGCCATTGACATAGACAGTAAATGTCTGCCATTCACATGGACAGTAAATGTCTGCCATTGACATAGACAGTAAATGTATACCATAGACAGTAAATGTCTGCCATTGGCATGGTCAGGAACTAACTGTCTGTCATTGATATAGACAGTAAATGTATGTCATAGACATATACAGTAAATGTCTGCCATTGGCATGGACAGTAAATGACTGACATTGTCATGGACAGTAAATGTCTGCCATTAACATAGACAGTAAATGTCTGCATTGACATAGACAGTAAATGTCTGTCATTGACATGGACAGTAAATGTATGTCATTGACATGGACAGTAAATGTCTGCCATAGACATGGACAGTAAATGTCTGCCATAGACATAGACAGTAAATGTCTGCCATTGACATATACAGTAAATGTCTGCCATTGTCATGGAAAGTAAATGTCTGCCATTATCATGGACAGTAAATGTCTGCCATTGACATAGACAGTAATTGTCTGCCATTGTCGTGGACAGTAAATGTCTGTCATTGCCATGGACAGTAAATGTCTGCCATTGACATAGACAGTAATTGTCTGCCATTTTCGTGGACAGTAAATGTCTGCCATTGTCATGGACAATAAATGTCTGCCATTGAAATAGACAGTAAATGTCTGCCATTGACATAGACAGTAAGTGTATGTCATAGACATAGACAGTAAATGCATGTCATTGACATAGACAGCAAATGTCTGCCATTGTCATAGACAGTAAATGTCTGCCATTGACATAGAAAGTAAATGTCTGCCATTGAGATAGACAGTAAATGCCTGTCATTGACATAGACAGTAAATGTCTGCCATTGGCATACACATACAGTAAATGTTTGCAATTGGCATAGAGAATATATATATATCATTGGCATAAAATGTGTATGTCTGCCATTGGTATGGAAAGTAAATGATTGCCATTGGCATATCAAGTAAATGTCTGACATTGAAATAGAAAGTAAATATTCTACTACTGACATAGAATGTAAATGTCTGCCATTGGTATATCAAGTAAATGTTTGTCATTGACATAGAAAGTAACTGTCTGTCGTTTGCATAGAAAGTAACGTCTGTTATTGGCATATAAAGTAATTATTGGCGGTGGCATAAAAGGTAAGCGTTTGCCATTGGCATATAGAGTATATTGCTGTCATTGGCATAGCAAACGTCTGTCATTGGCATATAAAGTAAATATTTGCCGTTGGCATATAAAGTAAATGTTTGCCATTGGCATTGAGAGTAAATTGCTGTCAGTGACATACTAAGTAACGTCTGTCTTTGGCAAATAAAGTAAATATTTGCCGTTGGCATAAAAAGTAAATGTTTACCATTGACATAGAAAGTAAATGTATGACATTAGCATATAATATAAATGTCTGCCATTGGAATAGAAAGTAAATTTCTGTCATTGGCATACATTGTGTGACATTGGCATATAACGTGAATGTCTGCCATTCGCATATAATGTAAATGTATGCCATTGGCATATAAGGTATGACATTAGCATAGAAAGTAAATGTCTTCCATTCGCATAGAAAGTAAATGTCTGCCAGTGGCATAGAAAGTAAATGTATGACATTGGCATATAAAGTACATGTATGACATTGACATGCTGTCATAAAAAGTAAATGTTTGCGATTGGCATAGAGAGTAACTTGCTGTCATTGGCATAGCAAGTAAAGTCTGTCATTGGCATACAATGTAAATATTTGCCGTTGACATAAAAAGTAAACGTTTACCATTGACATAGAAAGTAAATGTCTGCCATCGGAATAGAAAGAAAATGTCTGTCAATGGCACAGAATGTCTGCCATTGGCATAGGAAGTAAATGTCTGCCATTTGCATAGGAAGTAAATGTCTGTCATTGGCATACAAAGTAAATGTCTGACATTGGCATATAAATGTCTTATATTGGCATAGAAAGTAAATGTCTGCCATTGGCCTAGAAACGTAAATGTCTGCCATTGGTATATAAAGTACATGTCTGCCATTGGCATAAGATCTACATGTCTGTCATCATTGGCATAGAAAGTAAATGTCTGCCATTGGCATAGAATGAATATGTCTGCCATTGGCATAGAAAGTAAATGTCTGTCATTGTCATATAAAGTAAATGTCTGCCATTGTCATAGAAAGTAAATGTCTGACATTGTCATAGAAAGTAAATGTCTGCCATTGACATACAAAGTAAATATCTGCCATTGGCATATAATGTAAATGTCTGCCATTGGCATAGAACGTAAATGTCTGCCATTGGCCTAGAAAGTAAATGTCTGCCATTGGTATAGAAAGTACATGTCTGCCATTGGCATAAAATATACATGTCTGTCATCATTGCATAGAAATTGAATGTCTGCCATTGGCATAGGAAGTAAATGTCTGCCATTGGCAAAGGAAGTGAATGTCTGCCATTGGCATAGGAAGTAAATGTCTGCCATTGACATAGAAAGTCAATGTCTACCATTGGCATAACAAGCAAATGTCTGCCATTGGCATAGGAAGTACATGTCTGCCATTGACATAGGAAGTAAATGTCTGCCATTGGCATAGAAAGTCAATGTCTGCCATTGGAATAGAAAGTAAATGTCTGCCATTGGCATAAAATCTACATGTCTGTCATCATTGCATAGAAAGTGAATGTCTGCCATTGGCATAGGAAGTAAATGTCTGCCATTGGCATAGAAAGTCAATGTCTGCCATTGAAATAGAAAGTAAATGTCTGCCATTGGCATAAAATCTACATGTCTGTCATCATTGCATAGAAAGTGAATGTCTGCCATTGGCATAGGAAGTAAATGTCTGCCATTGGCATAGAAAGTCAATGTCTGCCATTGGCATATAAAGTAAATGTCTGCCATTGGCATACAAAATCTACATGTCTGTCGTCATTGGCATAGCAAGTAAATGTCTGCCATTGGCATACAATCTAAATGTTTGTAATCGGCATAGAAAGTATTATATGGATGTGCCCCCGTCCAGGTATATCTAAAATACAACCATGTGCATACATCATGAACACATACATGTATGCTGTGCTCAGTACCTGTCAATCATACGTTTAAGTACAAGTGTATGATCGTTGTTAGAAGACGTTTGAATGTGGATAGTGAAACGTGGCTGTGGCTGGAGAAATGTGGCTATGGGATTCATTGCCAGCGTAGCTCCTGATCAAATAACACACTCACGTACATGAAATCTGTAGCCGATTTCACCAACATTGCAAAGTATACTTATCTAGCAAAGTATACTTTGAGGGAGTAATCATTTTATTTTTCCCGAAATGCATTATGTCATATAGAACTAACAACTGTATATATTTGATGATTAAAAGTATGCAGAATTATTATACTGCATTTATTACATTATCACAGCCAAAATGGCTGTGATAATGTAATAAATTCAGTGTAAAAATTAATAAATGTATCCTTAAATTGAAAAGTTCTCCCTCAAAGTAGACTTTGCTAGATAAGTATACTTTGCAATGTTGGTGAAATATGCTACTGATAAGGATATATATTCCCGGTTAGAAGTATAACGGGTGCTTCATTGATGGAATGGCGAACGGTGCGGATACTGATCAGACTGTGCGGATGAACATGCTGATCTGGATATACAGTGGAAACGAAACACATACACCCCATGTCCCCAGTCACAGATACAAATATCAAGTTGTTCAGCTTCCATATGAGACACGCCATGTGATTTTGTACCTGCGGACATCTGCGTAATTTCATGAAATACGATTACAAAATTTACAATATTTTCCGTAAATGGCGTCAAAAGTTGACAAAATTTCCAGAATACATGTGGAATTATATTCCGCATGTACTCTGAAAATGTTGTCAACTTTCGAAATTACGCAAATGTCCGAAGGTACAAAATCACATGGCGTGTCTCATATGTATGAACAATTGCGGTTTTGTTGCATTTCTGAACTATGTTCAAGTGGTTCCAGGAAAACGCTAAATATATTGATCGATAGCTATCGCATATGATACGCCACAGACCATATACATGTATGTCGATATGACCAGATAAATTGGACTTAGGGCTTTTGCGAACAGTGTAGATCCAGATCCAGATCCAGATCAGCCTGTGCATCCGCACAGGCTGATCAGGATCTGCACTATTCGCCATTCCATCAATGAATCACCCATCATGCTTCTAACAAGCAATATATATCGTTATCAGGATAGAGTAGTGTGGTATTTGATCTTGAACTACGTTGGTCACAACTCCCATAAGCCCCAGTTATCCAGTCACAGCCACATCAACACCATTATTTGGTGATAACTACTGTCTGTTCCACGTTTTGCTGCCGACGAACTTTTGGCTATTAAATACTTTAAACCTGAAAAATATTTAAAAGTAATTACTGTTTTATCAATAACAAAAAAGTCACCCTCCCCAAAACAAATAATTTGATGAAATTCCATCAAATAGTGATTTTATTGCGAAAAAAACGATTTTCCTCTGGGAATTTAACATGGGGGCTAAATATTTTTTTTATTTATGGACAGATTTTCAAAATGTAACTTTTGCTTTCTTAGTTACATCATTTTCAAGCTATCCAGCCAGGATTCGGAGTCAATTTCCCAAATTTTTCGTTTTTTGATCCTTCAGGATCAAAAAACGAAAAGTTTGGGAAATTGACTCCCCATGTTAAATTTTTTCTCGCAATAAAATCATGATGTTTTCTTAATATGATGGAATTTCATTCAAATAATTTTTTTGGGGGAGGGTGACTTTTTTGTTATTTATAAAAAAGTACTTACTTTTAAAAATGTTTTAGATTTAATGTGTTTAATAGCCAAACGTTCGTCGGCAGCAAAACATGGAACGGACAGTAGTCTCGCACCAATGCTGACGTTTGTATGCCTACAACTAATGACCCAAATGTTTCCTTACAAATTGTTACATACTTTTCCAAGCGTAATCATTATTATATTGATTAAACTGAACGTTCTATATGTTACAACGTCCTGCAACACATACAAGTACCATAATTGATGTGCACCGTGATAAAGAGTTGTGGATATCATTAACCCGTTCAACCCTAAGGAACTGGAATTGACTGTGATATGCTAATTATCCGACCAATCCAATCGTCACAAAATGATTTTCAGATTAGTCCATTTATGAAAAGGGGGTGATTTTGGTCTAAAACTATGAAAATTACTTGCAAAACGTGTATATCCTGATGAGACGGCTTGTTACGAGCCGGCTCATCTGGATCTGTACTGTTTGCAAACCCCGCTATAGCGGGTTTTCGGGTTCAAGGGGTTAAGACATTTCTTACTGGTGCGGCTGCAGCACTAATTATCGAACTGGTATTGTATGTGCGAGTATATACATATTCAAATGAACAACAGATGAATTTACGTTTAATAATACTTGTGATGTTTTAAAAGAATAAGCAGGTACATGTATATGCTTAAATAAACACAGTGCAGAAAAATACTATATTGTATGTGTACGAAATGATGATACAACAGTAATCCAATGAAATATAGAAGTGAGAAAAAACTAATCCACTAAAGATACAAATAACTCAAATTATCTGTGTTTGACGGAGAGTTTTCTTCGATTTTGATTCGGAAATCGGGGTGTTCATCCCCTGTATGTGAGTTATAACATAGGAATGAATGGCCTTTTTGTGGAATTTATCGGGGTATAAACTTGGAAAAGTCGCGGGAATACTGGATGAAGGCCGGAAGGCCTCGTCCAGTATTCCCGCGATTTTCCAAGTTTATATCCCCGATAAATTCCACAAAAATGCCATTCATTCCTTATAATTTCAGCATTTGAAATAAATTCATCAAGAAAATGTGTTTATTTTCCGTTTTCTTAAGAATTATTTTAACTGCGAATCACGGTTACGGAAAGTAGTTCGGCGTGGGAGTTTACTGGGATATAAATTTTGGACAGAGACTTGCTACGCGCCAATCAAATGTTAGGTAATTGTGTAAATATTTATGTGCTGGAATTATTGGGGAATGTAGCCATGGACGGTGGTTGGTTTTACACTCGTAATAGAGACACGCCGCGGGATTTTCTGCATACTTTCATGAAATACGTTTACAAAAATTTACAATATCTTTCATAAATTAAGTCGAAAGTTTACAAAATTTAAAATTCCGTACGTACTCTGAAAATTGTGTCAACTTTTGACGCCATTTACAGAAAATATTGTAAATTTTGTAAACGTATTTCATGAAATTAAAATGTCCAAATATACAAAATCACATGGCGTGTCTCATATTATACATGATTATGATGGTGCCACTGATACAGCACTATATCGAAAGTGATGACTACTGTTGTGATGTGAATGCAGTGACTTCGTGATGTTTGAAGCATGCGAGCACGTCCATAACATTCGTGTTAGATATCAGGCAGTTGGACTAGCCGAGGCTGAGCACAGCTCGGCCTTGACGAATTACACAGTAAACACTCGGATTTGGAGAGTCTTTCGTATGCAGTCATGCTCGGAATGGTTTACAACGACATAATTCCAGCACAAAAATATTTACACAATTCCCTAACATTTGATTGGCTCGTAGCAAGTCTCTGTCCAAAATTTATATCCCAGTAAACTCCCACCCGAACTACTTTCCGTAACCGTGATGCGCAGTTAAAATAATTCTTAAGAAAACGGAAAATAAACAAATGTTCTTGATGAATTTATTTCAAATGCTGGAATTATAAGGAATGAATGGCCTTTTTGTGGACTTTATCGGGGATATAAACTTGGAAAAGTCGCGTGAATACTGGACGAGGCCTTCCGGCCTTCGTCCAGTATTCCCGCGACTTTTCCAAGTTTATACCCCGATAAATTCATCAAAAATGCCATTCATTCCTATAATACTGTTATAACTTTCGAGCATGAGATTTCGAGCATGAGAATGAAGTACACGCTCAACGATTTACAACTACGGGCTTCGTGTGACAGATGATCACGTGGATATTAAAGACGGATTATTCAGATCGACTATATAGATTAACTAATTAGTCAACTAGGTATGTAACGAGGTTAATCTGTTTAAATACAAGTATGTTCTGTTTTAGTTAAACTATAGATGAATTCGATGGTGAAGGCTTTGTACACGTATTAACTTTTCACATTAACCCGTTGAACCCGATAGCGCGCTATAGAGGCTTATGCAAGCAGTGCAGATCCAGATGAGCCGACCGTAACGAGCCATCTCATCAGAATCTGCACTTTTTTAAAGTCATTTTCATATTTGAGAACAAAACATACCCCCTTTTCAGAAATGGACTAGTCCGAAAATCATTTGTGATGATTTGGTTGGCGGCAAAATTAACATCAAAATCCACCTCAGTTACTTAGGGGTGAAAGGGTTAATCTAGTTGATGTTGCAGTGCTACAACATGAATAATTTACTCTAGCTGTGATGATTTGGTTGGCGGCAAAATTAACATCAAAATCCACCTCAGTTACTTAGGGGTGAAAGGGTTAATCTAGTTGATGTTGCAGTGCTACAACATGAATAATTTACTCTAGATGACTGACTACTTGTGATAGTGTCATATTTGGTGAACACACTGCAACCGTGAAATGTGATGCTAGCTACAGAAACCTACTGTCTGTTCCACGTTTTTCTGCCGACGAACGTTTGGCTATTAAATATATTAATCCAAAAAATATTTAAATGTAAATAGTTTTTCATCAATAACAAAAAATTCGCCTCCCCCAAAATAATTATGTGATGAAATTCCATCAAATATTGATTTTATTGCGAAAAGAATGATTTTCCTATGGAAATTTAACATGGGGGCTAAAATCTAACTTTTGATTTCTTATGTACATGATTTCCAAGCTATCTAGCCAGGTTTCGGAGTCAATTTCCAAATTCTTTCGTTTTTCGACCCTCCTGGTCAGCCTCCTCCTGTTTAAATTCCCATAGAAAAATCGTTTTTTTCGTAATAAAATCAATATGTTATGTAATTTCATCAAATGAAAAAAATTGGGGAGGGTCACTTTTTTATTATTGATGAAAAAGTACTTGCATTTAAATGTTTTTCAGATTTAATATGTTTAATAGCCAAATGTTTGTCGGCAGCAAAATGTGGAACAGACAGTAACATGTTCCACACTATAGAGCATAAAGCTTATGTTTGCAAACTGTGTACATGTAGATCCAGATATGTCGTCTGGTTGTTCACCGTTTGTCGCTATTTTCTGCTGCCTTTGTGTCTGTTTTGTATCACGAAAATAGCCTTGTCTGATTATTGGAAAAGTCTCAACAGTAACATATGACTTTGTCCAAGAACATGACATTGTCCAGTAACATAGTGCCGAATGGGTTAATAGACGATTGCTCTGCGTGATATTAATTGTGAAATATGGCTGTGACTGGAGAAATGTGAATATGGTATGTGTGACCAGTGTAACTCCTGATCAAATAGTACGCTCCTGTACCATGATAACGATATATATTGCTTGTTAGAAACAAGACGGGTGTCCCACTGGTGAAATAGCGAACAGTGAAGATTCTGATCAGACTGTGCGGATGCACAGTCTGGTCTGAATCTACACTGGTCGCAAAACCGATAAGTCCCATTCATCCCGTGATAGCCACAATTAGTTGTGACCACTTGCCAATTGTCATTACCAATTTCAGTAGCGATTGCTAAAACTAACGGCTATACTTAGCTACACATGTACATAATTGAGACACGCCATGTGCGTTTGTACCTTCAGAAATCTGTGTAGTTTAATTAAATACGTTTACAAAATTTTCAATATTTTTCATAACTAAGTAAAAAGATAACATTTTCAGAGTACATATGGAATATAATTCCGCATGTACTCTGAAAATGTTGTCAACTTTTGACGCCATTTGCGAAAAATATTGTAAATTTCGTAAACGTATTTCATGAAATTACGCAGAGTTCCGAAGGTACAAAATCACATGGCGTGTCTCATATATAGACAGAGAACAAACGTTGTCCTATAGAAGGTATAGTTACCTTGTGACCGATCTCTAGACACTGAAAAAGCGGACATATCAAAAGTGAAAAAGCTTTTGAAACATAAAGATGCATTAAATAAAAATAAAATAAAAGCCAAAAATAAATGATATGGTCATGCTTACTTAAATATCTGCACATAGTAGAGTATATACACCTTGTCAATACCATTCATTTACAATATTGAAATGGTCGCTTTGCCATTGTTGACAAATGAGGCATCAAAATGCTTTCATTTTGCAATTTTACATTTACATGCATGTCATATAGAAACTATATATAGTGATTAGAAAATAGACACTTTATTCCACGAGTGTGTACATTTTTTGCATTGTCTAACGAAGCTTGCCGAGTTCGCTTCCGCCGAAAGAAATGCATGTACACACGAGTGTGATAACTTTCGTGTTTTCTAAACACTATTTGAGACAAGATATGTGACCGTGTACCTACGAAGATGTGCGATTATTCGTGAAAAATATTTACATAATCTGATATTGGCGACATTTTTATTGCAAATGCAGATTTCTATTATCTATTGTTACATGACCGCCGTTGTTTGACACCGCTCACAGCCGTGTTCAAATGTACAGCGCGTGCTGTTTGACCATGGCTATAGACAATGCTCATTCCGGGGCCAAGCCTACACCAACGTAATGCATGTGTCTCATGACGTTACTAGAACGCGTGATTACGTCACCAGACCAGTTCACAATGGTCGCACTGAAATTTTGAAATTGATGCGGTTGTATAACGCGACGTGTACTGCGGCCCCAGAATATGTACTATGTTTAAATCAGTTGTTTTTGCTGGAACGGGTTATCAAAGTACCGAAAGTACTGCATCTATGCTCAAATTACACGATATCTCCGACGGAAATGCAACGATAACGTTCGACCATGTCCAGCCGCCGTGGGTAAATGTTTGCCGTGGCACTCGGGAACAGTTTTAACACGCGGCCTATGGCCTTGGGGTTCAAACAGTTCCCTCGTGCCACAGCAAACGTTTACCCACGGCTGGACAGTGTCGAACCAAATATTTCATCTGATCATTTCGTCAACATCGTTTGATATCATCTGTAAATATATTTTCATGAGATTTCTCACATCTTCTTAGGTACAAACTCACATAGCGTGTCTCAAGCTTGTCTTAGTTATTATAGGAATGAATGGCCTTTTTGTGGAATGGGGTATAAACTTGGAAAATTCGCGGGAATACTGGACGAAGGCCGGAAGGCCTCGTCCAGTATTCCCGCGACTTTTCCAAGTTTACATCCCAGATAAATTCCACAAAAAGGCCATCCATTCCTTATAATTCCAGCATTTGCAATAAATTCATCAAGAAAATGTGTTTATTTTCCGTTTTCTTAAGAATTATTTTAACTGCTCCTCACGGTTACGGAACGTAGTTCGGCGTGGGAGTTTACTGGGATATAAGTTTTGGACAGAGACTTGCCAATCAAATACGGGCCAATCAAATGTTAGGGAATTGCGTAAATATTTTTGTGCTGGAATTATACCATCTTTAAAACCGTCACGTGTTTTGGAATATTATCTCAGGGAATACTCTTGGTACCAAGATCTGTAGCCGATTTCATCAACATTGCAAAGTATACTTAGCTAGCAAAGTGTAATTTGAGGGAGAAATTTTCAATTTTAGGATAAATTTATTATTTTTTATTGTACTGAATTTATTACATTATCACAGCCATTCTGACTGTGATAATGTAATAAATTCAGTATAATAATTCTGCATACTTTTAATCATCAAATATATGCAGTTAAGTTCTATATGACATAATGCATTTCGGGAAAAATAAATGATTGCTCCCTCAAAGTATACTTTGCTAGTATACTTTGCAATTTTGATGAAATCGGCTACTGATTGGTGCCAATAGACACGCACAGCAACACTGACATAATAATGTTATGACGTCACTACAGCGAAACCGTCATTTTAAAAAACAGTCTGATTTGGAAATGTTATTTGTTATCATATATACTGAGACAATTAGTTTATTAACATTATTAAAAAGGTATTTTATAACTGACTGAACATTACGAGTCCGCTAGAGGATATGAATCAAACGGAATCGAACGTTGTTTAAACTTGGTCCGATTCAAATATCTCTGCAGAATGTTCAGACTAACTACATAAGTAATGCTGCTAAATTTGGTATTGGCGGACGACTCGAATTGTTAATGGCTGGCACACACATGGTCATCATTAAAAGGAAGAAACATCAGTCGTAGTGATGACAAATAAGATTCACGCGATACCTCATGGGCGCCACCATTACTCCAGACAAAACAATAGACCACGTGATCCCATACACTTTCTATGGTAATAAAGCTTACGTTTATTTAAATACTCTAAACCACGTGACAGTCTTCATGTATATGGTGTATAAATATACAGTATATAAAGGATACCTATTCAGTTGCCCATGTAGTATTATGTTATTACATACGGCAGTTATACTGAGCAAACGAAGATGCCGGAAAACAGTACATGATGTAAACGATGTGGCTGAAAAAATTGGGCTGATGGGTTTTGCGATCAGTGTAGATCCAGATCAGACTGTGCATCCGCACAGTCTGATCAGGACCTGCACTGCTCGCCATTCCATCAATGAAACAGTCGTCATAATCCTTCCAAGCAATACATATCGTTATCGGGCTACAGGAGTGTGCTATTTGATCAAGGGCTACACTGGTCATATATCCCATAAGCACCATGTCTCCATTCACAGTCATATATCGTAATTTCTGAAAACATTAGACCTACTGTCTGTTTCACGAAAGCTGCCCAAATTTTGCGGCCATATAAACAATTCAAAAACAAGATTTCTTTTGATAATATTAAATGAAAGCAAAATTTAAAAATGAACCTTCTTTTTATTTCGTGAAATTCGGTCAAATATTGATTTTATTACGAAAAATTGATTTGTCTATGGGAATTTAACATGGGGTAAAAAGTGGTAAGGAATTGTGGGAGGAGTCAAAAAACGAAAAATTTTGGAAATTGACTCCGAAACCTGACTAGATAGCTTGGATATGATCTAACTAAGAAAACCAAAGTTAAATTTTAAAAATCTGTCCAGTATTTCTAAAATTCAAACAAATTTCCCCATGTTAAATCCCCATAGACATCTTCTTTCCGTGAAGATGTCTATGGGGATTTAACATGGGGAAATTGCTTTTTTTTTGCAATAAAATGAATATTTGACCAAATTTCCCGAAATAAAAAGAAGGCTCATTCTTAATTTTTCCTTTAATTTAATATTATCAAAAGAAATCTTGTTTTTGAATTGTTTATATAGTCGTACAATTTGGGCCGCTTTCGTGAAACAGACAGTATATGCAATGAGGGACCAGTGTAGACCTTGAGCATCAGACATACTGTAACAGTATAACACCTACCATATTGTTCTCGCAACGTTAATGTTACTTATTATTCATATACATGTATCACGTATTCATTTACATAATGTAATACATTTGCAAATCCCAAACGAAAGCATACCTTTAATTTAAAGGCGAGACACAAAGCTAAGCTAAAACTATATTACGACAGGAACATTATATGGAGGTGTCTAGTACTCTACGGTATGGTACGGCCCACATTGGCTTAATATTAAATAATATTAACGTGCGTGACATATGAGACAAGCGATGTGATGTTACACCTAAGAGGATGTGCTATTTTCTATGACTCATATTTACAGAAACTGCCATATTGTATGTAAATGATGTCGAAAGTTAGCGCAATGTTCAGATGAAATGCGGATCCGCATTTGCTTTGAACATTTCGTGAACTTTGGACGTCAATTACGTAAAATATCGTAAATTATGTAAATATTTCGCATGGAAAATCGCACATCATGGTGTGTACAAAACCACGTGGCTTGTCGCATATGTCACTTGATATACCATACCAAACTGTTATTTACAAAAATAATACGCATACAAATACATTTATATGCTTTTTTTTACAGGTATATGGAGTTGCTTGATGGAAGTTAATTTCATACTATATATAGTCCCCAAAAATAAATTAGCTATTCGTATAGCTAGCTATAGATACATGAAAGTTGATATTCCTTTTCACATCAGGGTTGTACAAATAAATATAGCAATCAAGCAAATGTAAGCTACATGTATACATCTTAATGCAGGTTGAAGCAAAAAAAAATATTTAGATAACACTACACATGTAGAATCAGTATCCGTAGATATATATTGAGGACCACATAAGGCTGACTCTAGAATACGCCAGTAAGGGAATCCTGGGATTGTGGTGATATAGTAGAACCTCTCTAAACCGGACACGCAGGCAGTCTGTGTATCCTTAATGTTATGGGTCTCATTGGTGTATATTTATGATAATAATGCCTGTTCAAGTTCGCAAAGCACAGCCGCATACTTTGAATTAGTCATATGTCTGATTTACAGTGGAACGTCTGTAAATAGGACACCCCGGGGATCTCCCAGGATGTCCGTTTAGAGAGGTTCCACTGTATAGCAATTGTATTGTATTGTATGTAACTTACTACATGTAATGCAATGTGCAGGTTTGTATGTGTCATTGCTGTGACAAACTATATTTAACTACTGAATATTGTATGTACATAGGTACTCATATAGTGGTAAATTGTATAATGCATATTATGCCTTGCCAATAATGCATGTACACAGTTAATGTGACTAGACTTGAGTATAATGCATATACACAGTTAATGTGACTAGACTTGAGTATAATGCATGTACACAGCTAATGTGACTAGACTTGAGTATAATGAATGTACACAGTTAATGTGACTAGACTTGAGTATAATGCATGTACACAGTTAATGTGACTAGACATTGAGTATAATGGCCATGTACACAGTTTAATGTGACTAACTTGAGTATATTTGCCATATACACACTTAATGTTGACTAGACTTGAGTATAATGCATTACACAGCTAATGTGACTAACTTGAGTAAATGGCAAGTACACAGCTAATGTGACTTAGACTTGAGTAAAATGCATGTACATACAGCTTAATGTGACTAGACCTTGAAGTATAATGCAATGTACCACAGTTAATGTTGACGAGAACTGAGAGTATAATGCATGTTACACAGTTTAATGTGAACTAGATTTTGAGTATAATGCATGTAACACAGTTAATGTGGACTAGACTTAGAAGTATAAATGCATGTAACACAGCCTTAATGTGACCTAGACTTGAGTAATCAATGCATGTACACAGAGTTAATGTGACTAGACTTGAGGTATAATGCAATGTAACACAGTTTAATGTGACCTAGACTTGAGTACAATGCCATGTACACAGTTAATGTGACTAGACATGAAGTGTAATGCATGTACACAAAGTTAATGTGACTAAACAGAGTGTAAATGCCTATGTACATAGTTAATGTGACTAGACATGAGTGTAATGCATGTACACAGTTAATGTGACTAGACATGAGTGTAATGCATGTACACAGTTAATGTGACTAGACATGAGTGTAATGCATGTACACAGTTAATATGACTATACTTGAGTATAATGCATGTACACAGTTAATGTGACTAGACTAGAGCGTATAATGTATGTACACATTTAATGTGACTAGACTTGGGTATAATGCATGTACACGAGTATAATGCATGTACACAGTTAATGTGACTAGACATGAGTATAATGCATGTACACAGTTAATGTGACTAGACTTGGGTATAATGCATGTACACAGTTAATGTGACTAGACATGAGTGTAATGCATGTACACAGTTAATGTGACTAGCCATGCGTGTAATGCATGCACACAGTTAATGTGACTAGACATGAGTGTAATGCATGTACACAGTTAATGTGACTAGACTTGAGTATAATGCATGTACACAGTTAATGTGACTAGACATGAGTGTAATGCATGTACAGAGTTAATGTGACTATATATGAGTGTAATGCATATACAGAGTTAATGTGACTAGACATGAGTATAATGCATGTACATAGTTAATGTGACTAGACATAGTGTAATGCCATGTACACAGTTTTAAAGTGACAAGAAAACTTGAGTATAATTCCATGTACACAGTTTAAAGTGACTAGACATGATGCACGCATGTACAGAGTTAATGTGACTAAGACAAAAATTAGTACAAGTACATGTTACACAGTTAATTGTGTGAACTAGACCATGAGTATAATGCATGTTACAGTTAATGTGGACTAGACAATGACAGTAAGTGAATGCATGAACACAGATTAATTGTGTTGAACTAACTTGAGTATAAATGCATGTACACAAGTTACTGTGACAAGTAACTTGAGTATAATACATGTACACAGTTAATGTGACTAGACTTGAGTATAATGCATGTACGCAGTTAATGTGACTAGACTTGAGTATAATGCATGTACACAGTTAATGTGACTAGACTTGTATATAATGCATGTAAACAGTTAATGTGACTAGACTTGAGTATAATGCATGTAAATAGTTAGTATGACTAGACTTGTGTATAATGAATGTACACAGGTAATTTGATTACAATTGAGTATAATGCATGTACTCAGTTAATGTGACCAGACCTGAGTATAATGCATGTAAACAGTTAATGTGACTTGACCGCTGCATAATGCATACACACAGTAAATGCGGGGTATAATGAATGTACACCGTTAATGTGAACAGACTGTGGTATAATGCATGTACACAGTTACGACGAAAAAATTGCTGTATAATGATTGTACACTGTTAATATGACCAGACAGCGGTATAATGCATGTGTACAGTTAATGTGAACTCCGGAAGACTGCATGTACAGCGTTAATGTATACACTCAGTTAGTTTGACAAGATGTAGTCATATTCTGCTGTCGTACATGCAACACTTTTTGCGATGTCAAGTTAATGCGCATATACAACATACGAGGGCTGATCCAGAAGTTCGTGGACACCATCTATAATTAATGAACACAACGTTATAGATGTTTCAATATTTTCTCATAATCAAGTTATTATATACTCAAATCATTTGAATACTTTTAGTGAATTTATATAAAACCGCGGATTGTTTGCACGCTATTAAAGAGGGTGTGGTCTGGATATTCGGAGCAGTCGCAAAATGGACGTCAAACCAAAATTATTCTTGGGACAACACGTTAATATTGATAATTCCCATAAAGTAAATTACGCAGAACATTGACCAACGTTTGTTCTGTTCATCCAACGACATCATTGAATATTATGACGTTATTTGATGTTATGGTGTGAATTTGATAGCGAAAACAGCGACAGCATATAGTACAGTATAGTAAGCAAACGATGTCACGTATATACATGTATACGTATGTACATCAACGCCCCAACGCACATACCACGTCTAGTGCGTGTAATATATGTTTGAAATAAATGATAAATTAATATGCACTCAACTATTTGCTTTACTGCTGCATATAAGTTGATGTCACTATAATTCCAGCAAAACAAATATTTACAAAATTTCCTAACATTTGATTGGTCCGTAGCAAGTCTCTGTCCAAAGTTTATATCCCAGTAAACTCCCACGCCGAACTACTTTCCGTTACCGTGAGGCGCAGTTAAAATAATTCTTAAGAAAACGGAAAATAAACACATTTTCTTGATGAATTTACTTCAAATGCTGGAATTATAAGGAATGAATGGCCTTTATGTTGAATTTATCGGGGATATAAACTTGTAAAAGTCGCGGGAATACTGGACGAAGGCCTTCCGGCCTTCGTCCAGTATTCCCGCGACTTTTCCAAGTTTATACCCCGATAAATGGCCTTCGTCCAGTATTCCCGCGACTTTTCCAAGTTTATACCCCGATATATTCAACAAAAAGGCCATTAATTCCTATAATATTGCATACAGGTCTGACACTTCTGAAGAGTTGTTTGAGGACCATACCATTGGTATACATTGGTATTATATACGACGCCAGATATTGCTACACATCCAGTTGTTTTCAAACTAAATCTTTGTTTTTACGCATTTAGTCTGCCATATTTAAAGGAATCACATATTTTTGTATTGGGAACACGACGGTGTATATCGCCAATATCACCTAAAAAAGAAATTATGCGAATCGATGTTAATTTAGTGTGATAAATTACTAAGTATGGCACTCGTTTTTGAAATGCAATGCGTAACATGGAGACATGTTCGCGTTTTTCATAAAACATTCCCGCATGTATTATTTCCAGACAGAAATGGTGCGTAATCTGGTATGGAAGGTGAAATCAGTGCAATTACGACGATACTGCCACGTGACCACACTCATGACAACGGAATATACACACTATACAACACCATTATACGGGACGAGATTGCAGCATCAACACGATACCACATAGTATAGCAGCATGGAAACTATGGCACGGTGTGTACATAGTGTGCCATTAACAAATTACGAAACACTGTGAAGCAGATTGCAATAATACCTAAGTGAATAGAATGTGCATGTAACACCAACGAAGTCAATTAGTTATATTTGTAGTATTATCATTCAAAGTACCATAGTAAATCGTTCAACTTATATGTATAAAGCACATTAGCTTAAATACAATGAAAGAAGTGTAAATGCCCGTGATTGTATTGACAACATCGATCATATTATACCAGCGCTCCAGATAAGGAATTAGTAATTGAGTATTGTCACTCCATCATTTCTGAAGCGATTGGGTATTTCAAAATTTTAATTGGGTAAAATAAAATCACACATCAACAGACAGCAATTATTGAATCGTTTGTTTCGAAATGAAAACATGTATTGGCATTTCATTGGAATTGTCTCATTGGAGACAATTCTAATGAAATATCAAGATGTGTTTTCATGGCAAATATGAACAATATGCTATATTTGTGGTCTGTTTACTGTTTATAGGTACCACACATTTGTTATTGCTTTTTGATACTCGCTACTTCTGATTTTAATTGTGTTTTTGGCCATTATAATTGGGTACTTAAGCAAATACGCAGCTTATCTGGAGCTCTGTTGTACATGAGAGTGGTGTTTGCTATCTATCCATCGCCCAGGATAACTTAACACCACGTTAACAATCGATGTTCTTTTTACAGACCCCCACGAAATAACAATTCGTTCCCACGATATAACAATTCGTTTCCTCGATTTAACAATTCGTTCCATCGAATTAACAATTCGTTCCCACGATATAACAATTCGTTCCCACGAATAAACAATTCGTTCCCGTGGGAACGAATTGTTATTTCGTGGGAACGAATTGTTAAATTGAGGGAACGAATATATATTTCGTCGGTACGAATTAATACAAAAAATAATACAGACTATCATAATTTTGCACTTACGAACAAATTCCGATTCGCCGGTCAAATTTCAGGGTAATATTTAAAAGTCTTAGGGTCAGTCTAAACTCAATAGTTGACCAATTTTAACGAAATAAATTAAATAATAAAAATATTTTTAAATAATAAAAAAATTTCCCCATGTTAAATTCACTCCGTGAAGATGTCTATGGGGATTTAACACGGGGAATTTTTTTAGAATTTCAGAAATACTGGACCAATTTTTAAAATTTAACTTTTGTTTTCTTAGTTAGATCATTTCCAAGCTATCTAGCTAGGTTTCGGAGTAAATTTCCAAAAAAAATTGTTTGTTTACTCCTCCCACAAGTCCTCTACCTCTTTTCCCCCCATGTTAAATTCCCATAGAGAAATCAATTTTTCGTAATAAAACCAATATTTGACCAAATTTCACGAAATAAAAAGAAGGCTCATTCTTAAATTTTGCTTTAATTTAATATTATCGAAAAAAATATTGTTTTTGCATTGTTTATATAGCCGTAACATTTGGGCAGGTTTCGTGAAACAGACTATAGTTTGTTCTATGTGTAAGATGCAAGTATGCTCGGTATTTGGAATAACGATTTGGCCTATTGCTCAGGGTTTATGTCGATGTGACATACGTTTTGATAAATAATGCTGGTTGTTGCTCATGTTGCTGGCTGAAACCAGATCATTTGGTTAAATGTCATTCATATAATATATAAGGCCGCCTGTTAGGGAGGGCTAGTCAGCGTACCGATTGCCCACTTGGCGGTATACACTCAGTTTGGCTGGTTGTAAGGATGCACCCACGCCGTGTCGCCTTGGGGCGTCATTTGGTAGTTCAAGCACGGGTGCCGACCCGGGACTCTGAGATAGGCTAAGTCCACTATACGATGATTGCAAAACTACTACGTTGGTCGTCTTAGAGCGGTCTGTAAATTTCACATTAACAATGTTTTCTTGTAAACATTTATTGGATTTGCATATGCAGCCTATGCTCAAGAAATGTAAATCCATAAATTGAAATTTACTGACAATCCTAAATTTGCACTTACGAACTTTTAGTCGTAAGAAGTTTAGTGAAACGGGCCCCAGATCCTTTCAATCCATCGCGGCCTATAGCGATATGTGAACACTGACTAACGTCTTTCCATATCAACATCGATTGCACAAGTCTTCCTCCATATATCAGCAATCACGTCTAGGTAAATATATTTATGTCAGATTCAGTGATTGGCTAAATGGCTGGCGTGCAGAAGCTATGATGCTATCGATGGCAGAGAGCTTTTGGTGGGCCCATAATTATGTTTACCTAATGGCTCTATAATTACGTTTATTTAACCTGTTTAGAAGTCGGGTAAACACGCGCGTTCTCAGACCGCCGCCAGATTTATAATGGTAACCAACCACCGGCACAGCATATGTATGTGGCTGTGACTGGAGAAATGGGGCTTACAGGTTTTGCGAATAGTGTAGATCAAGATCAGCCTGTGCATCCGCACAGTCTGATCAGGATATGCACCGTTTGCGATTCCATCAATGAAACAGCCGGCATACTTTTAACAGGCAAAATGAATCGATATAATGCTACAGGAGTGTGATGTTTGATCAGGAGATACACTGGTCGCAAATCCCATAAGTCCCATTTCTCCAGCCACAGCCACATGTAGCGTTTCTGAAATTGCAGAAGCATGTATCTGTAGTCATATCAGATTCAGATAGTAACTGATTCGCCAAGACTATTATACATGTACACGAAACATTAGAATCAGAACCCGTATTCTATTTTGTTCACATATATCTTCATGAGTATTAACCCTTTCAACCCTAAGGAACTGGAATGGATTGTGATATGCTAATGTTCCGACCAATCCAATGGTCACACAATGATTTTCAGATTCGTCCATTTGTGAAATGGGGGTGTTTTTGAGCTCAAAAATATTAATATTACTTTCAAAAAGTGCAGATCCTGATGAGACGGCTCGTTACGAGCCGGCTCATCTGGATCTGCACTTTTTGCATAAAACGATATAGCGGGATTTCGGGTTCAAAGGGTTAACATGGCTACCAATAGTTATGTTATTCATATTATTAAATATGTGACGATGAACACTGGAACTTATTATTACGTTCTACTGGCCGTTCCAAGGCGGCACCATTGTTGCCATGCCATCTTGTATTGTACTTCAGTGTCATTTGATTTCTGCTGTGACTGTATTTTGTATAATTTTGAATAATCGTTGTGGGGCTTTCGTTTCATTAATTTTGTTTTACTTTTCTATATATTTGTTTAAGTACTGACGCTTTATTTTGGAATGCACTCGTCTGGTCGTGGAGTGCATATTTGTGCACGTGAAGGCGTCTCGACCACCGATGCGCAAGTGTCCTGTGTTTATCTGCGTGAGTTCATGTGTCTCCTTTGTGTATCTTGTTCTGTATTGTACTACCAAACCATAGGCACGTATACGTTAAATGAACATTGTACCATGTCCTTAGTGAACCAATATAGGAATGAATGGCCTTTTTGTGGAATTTATCGGGGTATAAACTTGGAAAAGTCGCGGGAATACTGGACGATGGCCGGAAGGCGTCGTCCAGTATTCCCGTGACTTTTCCAAGTTTATATCCCCGATAAATTCCACATAAAGGCCATTCATTCCTTATAATTCCAGCATTTGAAATAAATTCATCAAGAAAATGTGTTTATTTTCCGTTTTCTTAAGAATTATTTTATCTGCGCCTCACGGTTACGGAAAGCAGTTCGGTGTGGGAGTTTACTGGGATATAAATTTTGGACAGAGACTTGCTACGGGCCAATCAAATATTAGGGAATTGTGTAAATATTTTTGTGCTGGAATTATTGAACATTGTACCATGTCCTTAGTGAACCAACATGCACAAATTCCATCCATACGATACAAATGTAAATGATAAACCGCTGAGAGAAAGATAGTCTACGCTATTTTTAAACAACCCTACGCTATTTTTAAACAACCCTCGTATGTCATAACATAACCATGTTATCATAGCAACTTCGCAGAACAGTGATATCGTTGGTATATATAAAGGATAATCGGAGAAGGCCACATGATCCAGTTATGAGATGCATGATACACAACAGTGTTACAATGTAGTATTGTAGTTTAATATATAGAGAATACAGAGCCTCGCCCATCCAGTTTCCTAAGCCTTGCCAGATAGTTTTCCCATTCACGGCACTAACCTACTATTCTATTTATCCCGTGAACACTACAAATAGCTTTAAGATGCAAAAATATAACCCCAGCCGTATCCTCAAAATCGAAGAATCGACTATTATAAGAACCGCACATATTCATACGCAGTGATTAGGTCGTATTGACAGGATATCAAAAATGTCTCACGGCACTGTCTTTCACGGTACATACACACTGTGTTGACGGGATAATATTGTTTATCCGGTTTCGTAACTATTCCATGATACTATTGATAGTATTGATATATAATCTTAATTGTAATATGTACAGTGGGGTCAGCGTGTAAGTGCACACACGAACGAACACGACAGGTTGGAACC
Organism: Conchocele bisecta; assembly: GCA_029237695.1. NCBI lineage: Eukaryota > Metazoa > Mollusca > Bivalvia > Lucinida > Thyasiridae > Conchocele > Conchocele bisecta. The sequence goes on from CM055266.1 coordinate 127,302,818, forward strand.
AACCTGTCGTGTTCGTTCGTGTGTGCACTTACACGCTGACCCCACTGTAATGGTGTCACATTTTTGGCTACATCATGGCTACTAATACTTAAAACACATTGTATGGGGATCTGCATGTGGGAGCTTGAAATAGACCACGATATGGCGGCATTGTTGAACAGTATCACTACGGTATAGCAGAACTATGAACCATCTGACGTATGTCCATTCACAGTTAACTCTTAAACATTGCACATGCAACCATAAACATACTAATTAGCAGAATATTGTAATGGTATGTCGCATATTCATGTAGCAAAAACTACTACCAGAGAATATAAAAGATAAGACATGGGTTGATGAAACTCACAACCTAATTGGTCATACAGATTATACAGCTGGTTAACAGACCATAAAGACAACATCTGCAAACTGTGTAGATAATGATCTGCAGTATGTGTCAGTATTGTTCAATTATAAAAGAAATATGCATGATCTCATTAAGGGAACAGTCCAAAACTTAACATGGACAAGCCAATGTTGGATACTTACTGTCTGTTCCACGTTTTGCTGCCGACGAACGTTTGGCTATTAAGCACATTAAATCTAAAAAATATTTAGTAAGTACTTTTTATCAATAACAAAAAAGTCACCCTACCCAAACAAATATATAAATATTTGATGGAATTTCATCAAATAACATTTTGTCGGGAGGGTGACTTTTTTGTTATTGATGAAAAAGTACATACTTTTAAATATATTTTAGATTTAATGTGTTTAATGGCCAAAGGTTTGTCGGCAGCAAAACGTGGAACAGACAGTAGTGCTGAAAGTGCTAAGCTGGAGCGGTCTTTATACATGTATATACCTTCGTATTGACGTATATTAGCGGAATAGAAGCACACACGTGCACACTACTATGTTCAATTGAATGTACTACTAGTTCACAGCTGTTTTCTGACCATGTACTAAAACCAGACACAAAGGATTAGCACCTTAAAGGGACCGTGTCTCAAAACCCGAATGCTCTGTATGTAACACAGTGTGACTTACACGTCGCCCTGTGTTACAAACAGAACATTGGGCTACGCGTCTTGGGCATGCCCACATGTGTTTTGTTTCGTCTTATGGACTATATCAACCTAACCAACCATTTTATTTGACCACATTCCATGTAGTTCGTATTTTGTTTTTCTATATACCGTGGGGATATACTGTCATATGTGAGAAATGTTGGTAAAAACATGGCAGCAGACTTTATGAAACATAACAAGTTTGCATCACTACTTACTTTCAGTATTATTAGCAGTTTCTTTCATCAAATTCGATTTATCTGATGCAACTTATACGCACAAGGGTTGTCCCAATATAACATGACATTATTTGGCATTTCCAAAATTAATAGTTCCATCTACACGAAAGTCAGTCATTTTACAAACTTGTTGGGATAATTAGGTTGAGAAAAATGAAAAAAACGTACAATTATTTTTGGCTAAGTAAATCGGTTTCATCGTTTATTTTCATATACGACACACACTGCCATTAACATTCCACTCATATTTATCCACCGAGCTGAAGTTACACAATTCATGTTACGCAAGATTGACATAGCACAGTTTATCATTGATGCAGATTGCTAGACATAGAGACTGCACAGTAATACGAAACACAGACGCTTACTCCGAATAGTGTTTCTGCCATTACTATAGCACAAAAACATGCGAACCTTGTTCAACCCCGCATACGCGTCATCTCTTTGTAAATGAATCAGTGCAAAACGAGCAAAGTTCATAGTAGACGGGATTTACTATAGTAAATTAGCATTATATAATAGCTGTTTATATGACATAATTATAACGCGTGTAACCTTTCAACCAGTGGAATTATCACGGAAATATTGACGCAGAATGCTGACATTTACGGGCTATTATTGTGGCTCACTGGATAAATGGAGCTTACGGGGTTTGCGACCAGTTTAGATCCGGAACAGCCTGTGCATCCGCACAGTCTGATCAGGATCTGCACTGTTCGCCATTCCATCAATGAAACACCCGTCAAGCTTCTATAAAAAAGTAACATATATCGTTATCAGGCTATTACGAGTGTGCAATTTGATCGGGAGCTACACTGGTCACATATCCCATAAACCCCATTTATCCAGTCACAGCCACAATTTACAGTGGGGTCAGCGTGTAAGTGCACACACGAACGAACACGACAAGTTGGAACCAACCTGTCGTGTTCGTTCGTGTGTTCGTGTGTGCACTTACACGCTGACCCCACTGTAGGCTATTGATGTAAATCAGCATAGATTCGCAGCTAATATCTCGTCTTATGTAACTGTGTACGTGCATTGGCTGATTAGTGGTGCTTGTGTGGATTGGTTCATTGTATTATGTTGAGTGCATGTATGTACACACGAGTCTGGATAACGTATTTGCAAAATGATGGAGTATATACTGTTAAAGTGTAGTATTTGCACATATATAATATATTCTACCCATAGCACCCTTAGCAGCAACATACCAACTACTTGTATGTATAATTGTACATGTATTGACGTCTTGTGTGTTATATGTGATATACATGTCAGTGCGTCATAAGCCTCTGTAGACTGGCTGTTCAGTAATCAAACATGTATTATTGTTATATTGTGCAACAGGTTGCACTTGAAAAATGAATTATCTATCCGTACCATTATAAATGTATTATGTGCACATTGTTTATACATGTAGCTCATTCATTGAGTTCAGTGCATACATGTACGCACTAGATGTTGTATTATACTGGGGCCCGTTTCACTAAACCTCGTACGACTAAAATGTTCGTAAGTGCAAATTTAGGACTGTCTGGAAATTTCAATTGATGAATTTACATTTATTGTGCATAGGCTGCATGCACAATAATTATATTTACATTATTCGCTTTACATGTATTGAGCATAGGCTGCATGCAGCCTATGCTCAATAAATGTAAAGCGAATAATTGTTTAAAGAAAACATTGTTAATGCGAAATCTACAGACCTTCATAATATGTTTGCAGTTACCAACATTTTATAGTGTACGAAGTTTAGTGAAACGGGCCCCTGGAATGCACACTTAGTGTAATGAACATTTATACTGCCTAATTAAAGTAGTATTTACATAAAGAGCAAAATATAATTACCAGGCCAAGAAAGGGAAAATTGGTGTGATGATGACTAGTTCCTTGCATTATGTTTAGTACATATACATGTACACGTATGTATGGTATTGTATTTGTGATATATGGTAATAATTCCAGCACAAAAATATTTACACAATTCATTTGATTGGCCCGTAGCAAGTCTCTGTCCAAAATTTATATCGCGGGAATACTGGACGAGGCCTTAAAAATTACAATTTTCGAAAAATAAAATAATATTGTTTTTTTTTTATTTTTTCGAAAATTGTAATTTTTCATCGCTTCGTCCAGTATTCCCGCGACTTTTCCAAGTTTATACCCCGATAAATTCCACAAAAAGGCCATTCATTCCTATAATGTATTTGTAAACAAATAGAATATATAATGCATCATCGAAGCAGGAAACAATATAAATCGTAAATTCTATTAGCTATGCGAAGAGCGGGAACATGGATATACGATTGAATAAACACTAAACTTGGAAAAGTCGCGGGAATACTGGACGAGGCCTTCCGGCCTTCGTCCAGTATTCCCGCGACTTTTCCAAGTTTATGTAAGCCCAATACATGAAAACAACACGTGATGTAGGAGTTGTTGAATGGCAAATAACTATTACTGGAACAAAATATGAGACACGCCATGTCATTTGTACCTAAGAACATGTGCAATATCTACTGGAATATTTTTACAAAATTTACGATATTTTCCGTATATGACGTCAAAAGTTGAATTCCATTCCGCATTTGCTATGAAAATTTCGTCATCGTTCGACGTCATTTACGGAAAATATCACAGTTTCTGTAAATATATTTCATGAAAAATCGCACATGATCTTGGGTACAAAATGACATGGCGTTTCTCATATGAGACAAGTCATGCGAGTTTGCACCGAATATCTCGGATCTTTTAAAACATATTTACGATATTTTCCGTAAATGACGTCGAATGTTGACGAGATGTACACAGCAAATGCGGTATAGGATTCCGCAGTTGCTCTGAAAAATTCGTTAACTTGCGACAGTATTTACAGAAATTATCACCGTTTCTGCAAATAGTTTTGAAAATCTTCTTAGGTACACAATAGCATGGCCTGTCTCAAACGTAAGCCTCTGTCTGGGCAGTACTCAGTATCCGAGTCATCGGATACCAGTATTCATGACGTGTGTGACTATGACACTATACGCAGGGTTCCAGATAAGGAATTAGTAATTGAGTATTGTCACTCCATCATTTCTGAATCAATAGGGTATTTCAAAATTTTATTTGGGTAAAATAAAATCACACTACTGTTTGCACATTAGCAGACAACCATTATTGAATAGTTTGCTTCTAAATGAAAACATGACTTGGCATTTCATTAGAATTGTCTCCTTGGAGACAATTCTAATGAAATACCAAGATATGTTTTCATGGAAAAATAAGAAAAATATGCTATATTCGTGGTCGGTTATTGTTTTCTGCAGCATGATAAAGGCACCACAAAATCGGCAGAGCCTCGCCCATCCTGTTTCCTGAGCCTTGCCAGATATGTTTTCCCATTCACGGCACTAACCTACTATTCTCTATATTCACGCCCCTCCCCTCCACCCTGGTTGAGAAAATATACCTTATGACGTGTGCGAGCATCATAGTCACATATCAAACTGCGAAAGAGTCAGCGAGGCATTGACCACCTCCATTAATAATGGTTAATATAGGAATGAATGGCCTTTTTGTGGAATTTATCGGGGTGTAAACTTGGAAAAGTCGCGGGAATACTGGACGAAGGCCGGAAAGGCCTCGTCCAGTATTCCCGCGACTTTTCCAAGTTTATATCCCCGACAAATTCTACAAAAAGGCCATTCATTCCTTATAATTCCAGCATTTGACATAAATTCATCAAGAAAATGTGTTTATTTTCCGTTTTTTTAAGAATTATTTTAACTGCGCCTCACGGTTACGGAAAGTAGTTCGGCGTGGGAGTTTATTGGGATATACATTTTGGACAGAGACTTGCTACGGGCCAATCAAATGTTAGAGGGAATTGTGTAAACGTTTTTGTGCTGGAATTATTAGCGTATCAATATATTGAATTAATGGATACAACAGTGATCAGGAAAAAAGCACTGGTCATACACTGCACTGCATTAACCCTTAGAACGCGGGAAACAAAATTATCGTCTGCTGTCGGTTTATATTTTGTCTATAAAACATGGGTTGGCAGCACTTTAGTACAATTCCCATTGGAAATGATTCTAAAGTGCTGTTAAACCATGTTGTGTTGTGAAACATAGAAATTAAAATGTAAACAGCAGACGACGAAATAAAATCCACCATTGTAAGGGTTAATGGTAGTTTTCATAAGCCAGCGGTCCAACCGCCATTCACTACCAATACACACCTTTGCACATGCTGAAGAATACGGTTCGTCGAAGAGCGCCCATATTTTGGGTTGTATCCTTTGCCAGCAGTTCAGTTCCCCCGCTTTGTACTCCTCCTCCCATCCGAACTTCTTCATAATATCGTCTTCCGTGGGCTTGTCCGTGTCGAGGTCTAACCTATCCAGTATACCCAATACGTCCTGAGTATCCCTATGCTGCGTGTACGTCATCCAACAACACGGTTCCACCTGGTTCGAGTCCAAACCCCAGAACTCCAGCTCCTCTTCGAATAACGGACCACAAACGTCCGTTGGGTAGTGCAGCTTCCCCGAGCGGTAGTAGTTCAGAATCTGCGCGAAGACGCCTGGATGGCGGTCAAAGAAATATTCGTTTAAGACCGGGTCGTAGTTTGCGAGCGCCTCCGTTAAGCGAGACAGCCGCGTGGCCGGAATCTTTTTCAACGTCGCCTTGTACGTCTCGTGTCGTATCCCGCCCACGTTAAGGATGCACCGATTGTCAGCGTCCTGTGGGTTATTCATGTTTCTAAATGACTAACAGCGAGTATCACAAGGAAATTCTCATCGATGGCTTAGACGTCGGTGCCGACGTACGGAGGGCTGTCGATAACGTTAAATCCGAGGTGAATGAAGAACGCCATACCGGGAATATAATACTACTCCTGTGTTTGGAATGTGTTCGTATCACTGGTACCACGTGTAACTCCGTGACCACAACTTCACTGGTTATAAATATAAGCACTATTACAACTTTGATTATGGATCCTATATCCGCGTATAGTATACACATACCCTACACCACTTACGAGTGACTGGGGAAGCGATCCGTCACCTGCCGTGCCGCCACCAGGCCATGGTGACGTGACAAACACCCGGTGGTAACACAGTATAATCCAGTGTGGGAATAAGCACACGTTCCGCCGTAACACATACCTTGTAATTGATCCACACGAGAACACACGGCGAATGAAACTAATTCCCGGCGCATTCACACCATTAGTTTACATATTTATTGGATAGTGGATATCGATATATTCATGTAAGCTTCCCTGCGGATTACTCCGGTGAACCAGACTCAATATTTGCCAGCATAGAGCCAATTATACGGTGGCTAGAGAAGATCCCTCGGCCAGCCTGTCACTCCTCTGTCGCGCGGTAGTCTGACGGGCGGTGGGTGATACACGCCTCATTATGTGCAATATGTACATCTAGTTGCCGCGTTTACCTGCAAAGTAAAATTATAATTAATACTATCATTGTGTCACTACATGACAATACCTGGTATATGTTGTTTATGACTAGTGTAGGTTCTAATCAGTGAATATACATATGTAGTGTGGTAGTTCATAGCGTACCCGAGAGCATGAATTGACTGTGTTGTGTCTAAATGGTCTATGCATGTACATACACATGACAATACATAGACCTACACATGACTGTGCGGATCAATATAGTTCTTCTTGCCGTGATAAACATGTATACTGAATTTGGTTACGATCAACTAAGTAGAACTCTAGTTATTGCGTGGACAAGGATAGACAATGGGTAAATTAAAAATGGCCGCCACGGGGAGATAATGTTCAATAGGGTTCTTCGTCTTGCTGTGGTAAACATGTAATAGGTTACGATCCGTCCGTTACGATTGCGTGGACAAATTATGACCGCCCGTCCATACCACAGGCATTCGGCGTGTTTCGGCTTTCATCGGTATACCGATGAAAGCCGAAACACGCCGAATGCATGTGGTCCGTACAAGGTAAATACACAATACGTCCTGTGTTTTTTTCATACGAGCGCATACAAAGTAAGACAATAACTGTATGAATGTATAACGCTGAATGTCTAAATGAATGGTGGTTTTAACAGGACGCGTCAGATTGTCGCGCTATAGAATTCACGTACAGTCTCAATAGCTGTTAATTGCTGTATCAGCTGCATCGATGGACATCGTATGAGTGATTATTCGTGGCTATGGCTGGATAAATGGGGCTTATGGCTTTTTGCTCATGGCTTATGACCTGTGTAGATCCAGATCAGTCTGTGCATCCGCACCGTATGATGATGTGCTTATGCAATAAATAGAATATAACATGTGTGACGTTTCTGATGAAAAAGCGAAGGGGACCACTTTTGCGCATGTACATAGTATCAGGAAACCCAACATGCGCATGTTTTTACAGGAAATACTACGTCATGAAAATGCGGCATTTTCATTGGATAGTGAAACCAAAAAAATGAAAACGGTTTGAACTCGGTAGAAACCGGAATACCCGTTTTCAGATGTTTGCAAACTACAGGGAGTTTGATTGGCTAATAGGAATAATAGGAAACGCACGTTTGAACCATGTTTGGCCCACGTTTGGACCACATTTTGGACCATGTTAACTTCTGGTTTTCAATGGGAGCACAAGCGGAAACGCTACTGTAACGTGTTTTCTGTTTTATTACACTGTGATAGCCCAATGTGTGCAATTACATGGATTTATTCAGGGTGTCTATGGAATCAATATTTATCACGAACATGTCTGATGTATACGGAACCCCGCAGGGACATGGATTTTTGTTATTAATGCGTTCCCACGAAATAACAATTCGTTCCCTCAATTTAACAATTCGTTCCCACGATATAACTATTCGTTCCCTCGAATGAACAATTCGTTCCCACAAAATGACAATTCGTTCCCTCAAGTTAACAATTCGTTCCCTCGAATTAACAATTCGTTCCCACAAGTTAAAACTTCGTTCCCACGAACTAACAATTCGTTCCCGTGGGAACGAATTGTTAAATTGATCGAAATAATTGCTAAATTGAGGGAACGAATTAATAAAAAAAATAATTATAGGTCCCCTCCGTATGTGTACGTAGAACTCGGATAAAAATATAACTATATTTTGTTATATAACATACTACATGTGGCGATGTGATGTTCTACATAAGGAGGTGTGCGATTTGTTCATGAAAACGATCTACAATTTGCGATATGTTCCGGTAATGACGACGAATGTTAATGAAATGTTCATAGCAAATGCTGAATTCTACTCCGCATTTGCTATCATAATTTCCTCAACTTCAACATCATGTATAGGACATTTCGCAGCTTTCATGAAAACTCGCACATCGTATCAAGTAAAAAGAGCACATGGCTTGTCTCATATGGTGTACATCAAGCAAATTGGACCAACACTAAAACGATGCTAGTCAATATCAATTAACTTAAGTGAATTAGTAACAGTTGGTCTAATTAATGTGCAAGGGTATGGAATGAAATTGAATGGTTCTTAACGATCTACCAACCCAGACGAGTGCAATATCAGGCTAAGCATGGCAACTACAATATAATCTCTTTCAACCGGACACACATGAAACGTTAGTGTGCTATATTTTGATGAGTTTATTGTCATTAAATTTGATGACTGTTTCTGTTCATAATCGCATGGTACACAGACATCATCTTGGTAGTGTTCACATGTTTAAATTACAGTAGAACCTCATTCAATCGGTCAAACTGGGAGGTCGCAGTGTGTCCGGTTTAGAGGGGTTCAACTGTACACATACATTTACTTTTATTCAGCATTAAACATGCACATGTATATAACCTACATAGTCCAAACAATGTTCTGTAGCCTATTTCATCAACATTGCAAAGTATACTTTTCTAGCAAAGTGTACTTTGAGGGAGTAACCATTTATTTTTCCTGAAATGCATTATTTCATATAGAACTAACAAATGCATATATTTCATGATTAAAAGTATGCAGAATTATTATACTGAATTTATTACATTATCACAGTCAAAATGGCTGTGATAATGTAATAAATTCAGTCTAATAAAAATTAATAAATTTATCCTAAAATTGAAAATTTCTCCCTCAAAGTATACTTTGCTAGAAAAGTATACTTTGCAATGTTGGTGAAATCGGCTACTGGTAGTGAGAACCAAATTTCCTGGGGTGGTGAGTGAAATTAATGTATGTTTGTCTAGACGCAATTATAATCTGGGTAAGTGAACTTAGCAACTACATGAAGATGGTTTAACAAAAAAATGTCAAGCTACAAATTCATCAGATGATTAACTCATAATTAAAATAGATGGTTCGCGAAAAAGATGTATGAACATGATAAATGTATATTTTCTGTACAACGTTATTTCATGGCGAAAGCTTTACCAAAATCCAACGCAGTAACAGCAAATGTTGAACAGTGGGTATAGGAATAGTAGGTTAGTGGCAGGAATGGGAACAAATATATGGCAAGGCTCAGGAAACGGGATGGGCGAGGCTCTGCCGAGCACATCCCGTTTCCGTGCCGCGCCAGACATTTTTCCCATTCACGGCACTAACCTACTATTATATTTATCCCGTCAACATTACAAATAGCTTTAAAATGCAGAAAATAACCCCAGCCGCATCTCCAAATCGTATTGACAGGATATCAAAAATGTTTCACGGCACCGTGTTTCACGACACATACGCACTGTGTTGACGGGATAATGTGGTTTTCACTGCCAGATCAGTTCTGCAAGGAGTGGACATTGGGCTCAAGCTTGACGACAACGTGTATTCCTGTATAAGGCATGCATGTCCGATGCGCATCCTACTAAGGACACCGTCATCCCAGCGTACACAGCCTTAAGTTCACCCATATCAGGTTTGCAATGATGAAGCGTATTGTCCTTAAGCAGGCCCCAATGGATCTGCAGCAGAAATTAATGAGCTGATAAATGATTTTAAATACGATATCAAACAGCAGATTAGTAAGTAAAGTGCAGTGCAGCTTTAGTATCACTGTCCGTCGTGTCGTCAATGACCTTTGCTCTGGTACGAGTGGGAACACAAGAACAATTCACAGTGTAAATGTATTTAACAACATACAGCATTGTGGCACATCGGGGTAGGTGCGTGTTCCATTTTATTTAACGACAGTTTCAAGCCTTTATACTACTGACATCCAAGTATTGGCGCGATTTCAATTATGAAACATGTTTATCGTTATTAATTCGGCCATTAGTTTCACACACCTAATATGTGGCTACAAGTTGTTCCGTGTTGGTTCGTGATTTAGACCTATTGGCGACTATCTTATGTATTATGTGTCAGCTCAGTAGGTATATTAATGTTTATATACCAATACGAAACAAGTATCTATGTTTGCAACTACTATTCTGAGCATACGTTTTAATCGACCTTGTAGCAACAGAGCATATGACATTACATTGTTCAAACATCGTTTAGATGAACTTAGAATCCATAAACGATATAGCTGCATGTATATTAAAAATTAACAGAACACATTGAGACGACCCCCAAAATCACTCGTTTCCTGCGGACATATTCGTACCTTAGAATATGTTCGTACCTCCCGAATATGTCCGCGGACATTTTCGTTAGTACGGACATATTCGTACCTTTCAAATGATGCTAACAAGCAATATGGACCGTTATCACGCGACATGATTGTATTATTTGATCAGAAACCACACTGGTCAAAAATTCGATAAACCACAGTTCTCAAGTCACAGCCACGTGTTAGCGATAGGGAAAACAATTGGAACGGTCAGTGTGGTCCATGCCTAGTTGTCAAAAATGTCATATGATACGCATGTTCGTACGATTATTTTGTAAGTTTACTTACGACAATAAAAGTTGCTCACTAATGCTATAGGAGTCATTGAAACTGAACAAACCCACCAAAGACTTTTCAAAATCGACCTCAAATGTAAATTATGATGTCAATTTTAGTTTTTCTCTTAAGAACTTCTTAGTCGTACAAAGCTTAGTGAAACGAGCCCCTGTACTGATAGTCGTTTCGCGCCACGAAGGTGGATGGGCGCATTGTTCTGAATGTTACATTCCAGTAAATCGAGTGTGGAAGTAGTGCATAATGAAAACAATAGTGCGAAACAGTTTGCTTGCTTGTAGCTAACCGATTGTGGTTACTGTACATACATATTTACTCCTGCAACACAACTGTTGAGAGAAGTTTCATTTTACTGCCTGTCACATATGCATACGTCACATGATACTATCATTCGTTGATCCATTTTCGAGTAAGTCATTGGAATTTCTTACATGATAGTAACACCTTGTTTTCTTCTCATATTTTGCTGTCCACTATAGGAATGAATGGCCTTTTTGTGGAATTTATCGGGGTATAAACTTGGAAAAGTCGCGGGAATACTGGACGAAGCGATAAAAAATTACAATTTCCGCGACTTTTCCAAGTTTATATCCCCGATAAATTCCACAAAAAGGCCATTCATTCCTTATAATTCCAGTATTTGAATTAAATTCATCCAGAAAATGTGTTTATTGTCCGTTTTCTTAAGAATTATTTTAATTGCGCCTCACGGTTACGGAAAGTAGTTCGGCGTGGGAGTTTACTGGGATATAAATTTTGGACAGAGACTTGCTGTGGACCAATCAAATGTTAGGGAATTGTGTAAATATTTTTGTGCTGGAATTATAAGATAATACATTATGAAAATGCTAGTCTGACAGAAAGCATTCCATTCTAGTTGTATTAAAATAAATTCCGGTGGCAGAGGTGTCTGTTAAATTTTATTGTGGCAATCAATGGTGGAATGTAACCTGAATTGGTATTGTATATTTCAAAATGGGTTGGATAATGGCAGATCAGATCTGCCATTATCCATCCAATTTTGGATTATATAATACCTGAGGTAAACATTTCAGAAGTTCATTACGCATATCATCAGGATCAGCTGGTGTATCCCTGTGCCTTCTCAGGGGAAATCTACTAATTCCGTCATAGGAAGAGGCTCATTTTACCGTTCTGAATTGTCATGGTGTCGTCATGATCAGATGTCACCATCTTTAGATATTTTCCCTAATATTTGCAACTGTGTTGTTAACAGTGTATATTGTGAAGAGCTGGCTCGTAACGAGCCGTCTCATCATGCTCTGCATCATGTATTCATGTTTGTATTCATGTTTTACAAAATGATCCACATTTTCTGCGTAATGGAACAGTCCCAAACTTAACATGACATTATAGTCCATGTTGGTTACTTAGTGGTGAAAGGGTTAACACAGTTTATGGGCGGTTATTATTTAGCACAATTGCATCATTGTGTCCTAGAGTATTCGTGTGGACAAGTATTTCCATTAGCCATATTTGTAGTTTCAAATATATTACATTTCTTATTGCAGGTACAATTTACGTTGCTTTTTTGAAGGGTTTATACAGTAACTATAATGTAATGCTTCGTTGTTGGACGCTATATAAAAGTACTCTTGGGTAAGGGCTGTAACTAATGTCGTGAGAACTTGTAGTCCAAGCCCATTGTACTTATATGTAATAAACTATGTTTAAACTATATAAAAGTACAACATGCACATGACTGGTGTTTATTCTCACATGAAACGTGTTTATGTAACCAATACTGGTGTGTCATATCATGCACATGCACTGTGTAAGGTTATGCCGACTCCGCTATCGACTATCGTTTCACGATTGCATACTGAACACATCGGTAAAACTTTCATATAATAGTTATGCTGTGGAAGTATTATATTCTCCAGTTGTCTTGTGTTTTCAAATATAATATACCGTAGTGGATGTGTATGTATTACAGACATATATATCCATCATATCGCTAACCAATCAATTGGTGTAAATGACGTGCAAAACCGATCCCGCCCGGTTATATCAGAAGTAACGTCGTTGTAATTTTTCTCTCGGGGGGCGCTGGGTGGGGGGGGGGGATATATCGAGGGAGGGGTCCAATACATCGCTAACCGTGGATAGCAAATTGGTGCCATATTGAGAGTTCCGACTCAGATCCATGCCACACAATTATTGAGACATAACTGATTTGTTTTCCTTGATCCTTTGGCACGCACAAATGGAAGGGAGTATCACTTAACACTTGTCACTCACTGCTTAAGATTTACGACCGAGCATTTGCACCTTACTACGTATGACTAGCCGCGGGTAGCAACTCTGCAAAACTCCCGTACCGTCCGTGTATCGGACGGTACGGGAGTTTTAGATAGATAGATAGATAGATATTCTTTATTTATAGAGGGTGACTCGGTTGGTCGGAACCAATCTTCCCCGAGGCCCTCTTAAGAAGTGCATATACATGTACATACATAAATATACACTACATATTGAAATGATTACATGTTGTATGCATACGTGAATTTAACATGAAGAAATAATAATGATGAGCCATAACGAAAAAAAAAAAGTGGTACATGTGTCCCGACAGTCCCATATCATACTGCGCATCGACGCAGCTTGAACTGGGTTTAACACGTTTATTTCTCAGTGATAGTTTCAGTTTTTGCTATAAGACGCTAAAATTCGTTCTCGTGCGCCTGATATAGGGTTACACGGTCGCTAAGCTCCACAAGACCAATTGTATCATGGCAAATCAAAACACGCGGTCATTGTAAACTGTATACCATCATCGTAATTTCGTGATTAGTGACGCTGGCGGGGGGCACAATTAACAAGTTTATATTAATTGATAATACCGCTACTTCAGCCGCTATCGACCCTTCATCCAGTTAAGACAATTACGGGAAAATGTATTTAACGACGTGGAACGTCTTATGTCAATTGGAATACTTTTCCAGATTAGCGCGCCTGAGTATGAAAAGCTGTTTTTAAAGAGATTACTTTTAGGTTTGGGAACTTCGTAATTCATATCTGTTTCAGACCTTAATACCATACTCGTATTTTGTAAGTGATTAGTGCGCATTTCAAATAATTCACATAAATATTGGGGGGCCATTTTATTAGTTATTTTGTACATAGTTTTCGCTTTTTGGAGAAATACGCTTTCGTCAAAGGTTGATTTCATGATGCGCGTGTTTTCTAGGTATGTAATTTAGCTTCCGATTACAGAAAATTGCACGGTGGTCACTGATATTTAATTCTTTAACACTAATTTGCGAAATATGTTCTTCATGGGTTACGTAGATGTGATCAATTAACGTGCGTGAGATATCTGTTACACGAGTAGCCTCACTAATTAACTGGCTAAGGCAGAGTTACTGCTCATAACTAAAGTATGCCTTGTAACATACAATTTCGGACTTGCGACTTGAAATACAGGCCCGATGACTAAATGTACAGAACGACTCCATAACTTGGTCTGGTTTTGGTCTAATTAATCCGCATTTGCCCTGTATTATTATATAAATATAGAGGTCACTGTCACTTGACTACACATAACTCGGTATGATCTGTATAGGTCTATAGACATACAAAGCTGAAATCGATCAGCGTAGCATCCTAAGCAGTTAAGTATACGGGAATTTACTTCTGACGTCAGTCATGACATTTCCCGTCTATGCAGGCGTTCAAACACTTGGCCCACATTCTACACACCACAGTATCTGACACTTTGACATTCGTAATGGTTAGGAGCCCGTTTCACCATACTTCGTACGACTAAAATGTTCGTAACTGCAAATTTAGGATCTTCTGGAAATTGCAATTGATGGATTTACATATATTGATCATAGGCTGCATATAATAAATGCAAATCCAATACTTGTTTACAAGAACAAATTGTTAATGTGAAATGTACAGACTACATGTATCATAAGTTTGCACTTACAAACATTTTAGTCGTACGAGGTTTAGTGATACTGTCTGTTACACATTTTGCTGCCTACAAACGTTTGACTAGTAAACACATTAAATCTAAGGAATATCTAAATATAATAACTTTTTATATACATGTATAACAAAAAAGTCATATAATGACATTCCATCCCATTGTGATGTTATAATAGTGTGCACACATTTCCTCAGGGAATTTAATATTACATGGGGCTCGGGGAGACCAGGAGGGATGAACAACAAAACATTCTGGACAGTGGCTCTGAAACCTCGCTAGATAGCGTGGATATGACAAAAGATGTAACTAAGAAAACACAAGTTATATTTTGAAAATTGATCCACAAATTAAAAAAATATTCAAAACAATATAGTTTAACTCACACGTTAATATCTCATAGAACAATTCTATATTCTCTATAAATTCAGTATGTGATGGAATTTCGTCAAATAAAAACATTGGGGTAAGTGACGTCATTGACGAAAGAGTATTTACATTTAATTATATTTTAGATTTATAGCGGTTTATGAAAACAGTGCAGCTCCAAATGAGCCGGCTCGTAGCGAGCCGTCTCATCAGGATCTTCACTTCTTTAAAGTAATTGTGATATCTTTGAGAACTAAACATGCCCCCTTTCATAAATGGACTAGTCTGAAAACCATTTTGTGACGATTGAATTGGTTGCAAAATTAACATATCAAGACCATTCGAGTTACATTGGGAGTGGAAGGTTTAATCTGTTTAACCCTTTCAACACCACAGACCTCTATAGAGACAATGTTTGCAAACAGTGCAGATCCAGATGAGCCGGCTCGTAACGAGCTGTCTCATCAGGATCTCCACTGTTTGTTAATAATTTTAAACGTCGTACAGATTACCCTTTTAGAAGAATGGGATAATTTGAATGAACAAAATTAATGAAATAGCGTGAAACATTGGCATGGAACATCCTATTAAGTTACTTGGTGTTGAAAGGGTTAATACTGTTAACCCTTTGAACCCGAAATCCCGCTATATGCAAACAGTGCAGATCCAGATGAGCCGGCTCGTAACGAGCCGTCTCATCAGGATCTGCACTGTTTGAAAGTAATTTTCATATTTTTGAGAACAAAAAATATCCCCTTTTTATAAATGGAATAGTCTGAAACATTGGCATGGAACATCCTATTAAGTTACTTGGTGTTGAAAGGGTTAATAGCTAAAAGTTCAGCCTCAAGTAACACAGGGTGTATGTTTTAGAGACGGTTCACCACTATACCTTTGCATTGATTGAGGTTGTTCCACGCCGAACTTCCGCAGGAATATCAACATACGAAGACGGATGCGTGCTTTGCAATCATAAACATACATTAATTATCATCAAGTACAAACAATTCCAAACTGCGTATTTCGCTAATTGAAGCACATAACTACCCCAATAAAAGTTCGTGTGTCTTGCATTCAGGAACAAATATCCCCATCAGAGATGGTGCCGGTTCGTAGAAACCTTAATGTCATTCAGGCATTCAAGTACTACAATACAGTACAATATTCCTATATTCACTCAGTCCATACATGTGGCAACATGAGGTATATAGTTTCAACAAATGTGAACAAGGTTTCAGGAAATAGCGTGTACATACATCAATTATATTCCGCATGTACTCTGAAAATTTTGTCAACTTTTGACTTTATTTATGAAAAATATTGTAACTTTTGTAAACGTATTTCATGAAATTCCGCAGATGTCCGAAGGTTCAAAATCGCATGGCGTGTCCCATATCAGACGCGTCTCGTCACAGAATACGTGGACAGTACCAGGGGAAAACGTTTACAGAAACCAGATGTGTAACCCGACCTTCAGAATATACCACAGCCATTCAACGTGTTTCGGCTTTCATCGGTATAACTCTATATATATGAACAAGGCTTCTAACTATCGTCGGACATCACCTCGTATCATAACAAAATAACATGTTTACAATTGTAATTTTCTATGCATTCTATGTATTTCTGCAGGTTAACAATACTTCTCAATTGATCATATGAACTTGCCACTTCAATATTGACGTTTAACTTAGAGCCTTAAACACATTATTGCATTTGTTATGATACGAGGTTGTGTCCGACCTAGGAAAAGCAGCTATAATTCGATACTCGTTGCATAATTCTGTTCTAACTATGCTATTTTAGCAAGATAAAAATAATTGTCAAATGAACATGTACACTTTTTGTGCCAAAATAGTCACATTAGCGTTAATAAAATCGCGCGTAAATTGTTATCATACGAGGTCGTGTCCGACCAAAGTTAGAAGCCTTGTTCATATATAGAGTTATACCGATGAAAGCCGAATGCCTGTGGAATCAACCGCAAAGTAATATCAACGAGACAGATAGACACAATAAAAATGCACATACAGAACATGTATCACATGACATTTTTTTGTTTCTGTATATATCAGTATCGAGAAAATGCACATGATCTGTAGTCACGAAGACCGATTTATCCCGTCAACACAGTACGTATGTGCCGTGAAAATAAAGCTCAGTGTGTCGTGATGTGGGAGGCAAACAAAACCCACAAACCAATTCCTGTTTACAGAAAAGAGCACACACATACAGTTTACTTTCACATGAAGTCCATGCAAATCTACCTGTTAATGAACAAGATGAATGGTATGCTATTCTTAACTCACATTTCAATAACTGTGGGAAACAAACGCCTTTGTTATACTGCACACGAGTATAGTACCAGATCAATATGAATAGTACATTACTTGATCATGGTCTGTATTTGATGTTATTTTGTCTTTGGCGCAGCCATGTTATTGCTAACAAGTTGGCGCCGTATCATGTTGAATGTTGGTGTTCTATTAACACTGGTCAACCCACCAATACGCGCCATTTTGTGATGATGTTTTACAAATATGAACGTGCATCGAGCGTTCACGAAACTACTCACGGGTGCGATTGGCGCGTGATTGATGGCCCGTCAACGAGCGATGTTTCGTCTGCGTTTTCATTAACCAATTCACCCCTAAATACCTGAAATGGATTGTTCCAAGTTAATTTCTAGACGATGTCATTCACCAGAAAATGTGTGTTATTTACAAAATATCCGAAATACAGTGACAAAGACAAGATCGATTCGAGACGGCTCTTCTGGATCTGACGGAGCTCCGCAGGGGACATGGATTTTTTTTTATTAATTGGTTCCCACGAAATAACAATTCGTTCCCTCCATTTAACAATTCGTTCCCTCGAATTAACAATTAGTTCCCACGATATAACAATACGTTCCCTCGAATTAACAATTCTTTCTCACGAAATTACAATTCGTTCCCTCAATTTAACACTTCGTTCCCTCGAATTAACAATTCGTTCCCACAATATAACAATTCGTCCCCACGAATTAACAATTCGTTCCTGTGGGAACGAATTGTTATTTCGTGGGAACGAATTGCTAAATTGAGGTAAGGAATTGTTATATCGTGGGAACGAATTGTTAATTCGAGGGAACGAATTGTTAAATTGAGGGAACGAATTGTTATTTCGTGGGAAGGAATTAATAAAAAAAAAAATGTCTACGTCCCATGTGGGGCTCCGTAGAATCTACAGTCGTTTCTCTGTAGAATTTAATTAAATTCGGGTTGAAAGAGTGTAGGAAACCAAATAGCTTATCTACTATAGCAGTCAGCAAGTCATGCGTATTTCTCGGAAAATCCGTTTATTTCTATTTGCTTATCCAGTCGTGTCGGGATTTGTATTTGTCGACAGAATATACCAACAACTTTATTTCATAAGATACCCACGTGACGCAACTGGTAAACACATCGAAATCGCTACATGTAACACTTAAATGGTTCAGTGGAATAAGAGGACTAACTCCATCGTGGAGTTAGCCCCCTTATTTCACTGATCCCTTCAATTTACAGTAGTCTAGCGAATACAATGAAATTAACAATTATAATGGCTCACTTTTCGCCACAGATTTACATGTGTAAACATCATGTACGTGTGTGGGTATTTACAAAAGCAAGAACCAGGGGGCCGTTTCACTAAACTTCTTACGACTAAAATGTTCGTAAGTGCAAATTTAGAATCGTCGGGAAATTTCAACTGATGTATTTACATTTATTGAGCATAGGCTGCATATGTAGCCTATGCTCAATAAATGTAAATCCACTAATTGTTTACAAGAAAACGTTGTTAATGTGAAATTTACAGACTATCATACTTTTGCACTTACGAACATTTTAGTCGTACGAAGTTTAGTGAAACGGCCCCCTGATTTGCTATGAGTATATAACTCTAATGATATTACATGTACATAAAATTGCATTACCTATAGAGTAACCCATTGCTTATAAGCCGTGAACGTGCAGCTTGAATCAACATATTTGTCGGTGAGCAATTTGTGCATACGATATGTCTAGATCTGACTACTGTCTGTTCCATGTTTTTCTGCCGCGATCTTTTGCCTATTAAGCACACTAAATCTAAAGAATTTTTAAATGCAAGTACTTTTTCACCAATAACGAAAAAGTCACCCTCACCAAAATTTGTTGTTTGATGAAACTCCATCAAATATTGATTTTATAGCGAGGAAAGGATTTTACTATGAGAATTTCACATGGGTGGAAAAGAGGTGGAAGCAGTGTGGGCGGAGTAAAAAAACGCAAATATTTGGAAATTGACTCCGAAACCTGGCTACATGTAGATAGCTTGGAAATGGTGTAACTAAGAATACAAAAGTTAGATTTTGAAAATCGGTCCACAAATAAAAAAGAATAATTTAAAATATATCTTTAGCCCCCATGTTAAATTCCCATAGCAATAACATCAATATTTGACGGAATTTCATCAAATACACAAAATTGGGAGGGTGACTTTTTGTTATTAATGAAAAAAGTATTTACATTTAAATATGTTTAAGATATAATGTGTTTAATAGCCAAAAGATCGTCGGCAGCAAAACGTGGAACAGGCAGTAGTATCTATGTACTCACGTACATCGTTTAGGTACAACTCGTTAGCGATGCAACAAATAACGTATCATGCATTATGTACTGTTATGTAAGAAGAACAATCTTTCACTTGTGTTGTCTTCGACCCACTAAGCAGCGTTGCTGATACCTTAAGTGAGAACACAGACGAGCACCTAATGGAGGTGAATGGGGACGAGTCATGCAGATATCAATAGAACAGTACATAATATATGCTGGTACTGTCCGTCCGTCTGACGGTAGGACTGCTTTGCGAGGACATGATACACACATCACACCTAAGTTCATTTACCCAGATTGTATTGAAAACCTACTGTTGAAGTTCACTCACCACTCCAGGAAATTGTGTTTTATCCCGTCAACACAGTGCGTATGTGCCGTGAAACACGGTGCCGTGAAACATTTTTGATATCCAGTCAATACTATTTTTGCATTTTACAGCCATTTGTAGGTGTTGACGGGATAAATAGAATAGTAGGTTAGTGCCGTGAATGGGAAAAAATATCTAGCGCAGCACGGAAACGGGATGTGCTCGGCAGAGCCTCGCCCATCCCGTTTCCTGAGCCTTGCCAGATATTTTTTCCCATTCACGGCACTAACCTACTATTCTCTATCTCTACTACCATTCCATTTTTGGATTATGTAGGCTACAAACATTGAATCAAATTATTTGCATTGGCATTATCTGTATATAATTTGTACACGACCGGAATACGCTAGCTGTGAATGTAATCGGACGGTCATCGATAGTATTAATTAGGACTTATATTCGTCATGATCTAATATCCATTGTCGATGGTACCTCTTATCGATCATATGATACACGCATTTTATGCGGATATACATGTATACCATTATGCGATAATTATAGTCATGCGAATCAGAGGGCCGTTTCACTACACTTCGTACAACTAATATGTTCGAAAGTGCAAACTTATGATAGTCTGTAAATTTAACTGTAACACTGTTTTCTTGTAAAAGGTTATTGGATTTACATTTATTGAGCATAGGCTGCAGCCTATGCTCAATAAATGTAAATCCATCAATTGAAATTTCCAGACGATCTTAAATTTGCACTTACGAACATCTTAGTCGTACGAAGTTTAGTGAAACGGGCCCCAGTAGCATACGCCGTCAGAAGCGATGATACATCAGCATGTACGGCCAAAGTATACCCGGGTAAGATACATTGTTAATACTTCGAGTTAGGCGCATGTACTATAGGAATGAATGGCCTTTTTGTGGAATTTATCGGGGTATAAACTTGGAAAAGTCGCGGGAATACTGGACGAAGGCCGGAAGATTTTCGGTTACATTATGTAAATGCCAATTACAGAGGTCAGTGTAAGAAGGGGAGTAACTCCCCCGTAGTACATATAACTTCCCTAAGTATGACGTACGCCGCATATTCATGCACTTTCAGAATACACCTTAAATATTTCATTTTTATTTTTCTTATTTCTCAATGAAAGTATATATCGACGAGACGGTTCAAATGGTGGTCACGACATATATTTCTAAGCACATATTAAGGAAATATTTAGAATTTTTCTCAAACAAAATGACATACCACTAGCGAATAGTATCTAATCCACCTTAATTGTATTTGGAAGCAATGTTACGCCATAGAACTAACCAATATCCCAACACGCCCCATTTCTCGTGCCCCGTCTCACGTAATCCCATGGCTGTAAGTATTGCACGGTACATACATTATATAACACATCAACACATATCGAGATGCTCTCAAATATTGATGTTCCGCGGACATTAAATGTCTGTTCAGCACAATAAACAGAGTTGTGTCAACGAATGTATGCATTGATCACCGGTGTTATGATGATCGGTGTCCAGTACAGCCTCTAATCTGGAAGCTCAGTCATGCAGCCTTATATGGATATAGACGGCTTATCAGACGCATATTCTGTGGAATGCCAAATCTACATAAACTCAAATAGTTAATGCTAGCTCTAAATAATTAGTTCAGTTTATGTAGATTTGGCGTTCCTGGAACGATGAATCTACATAAAACCAAATAAGTATTGCTAGCTCTATATAATTAGAGCTAGCATTAAATATTTAGAGATAGCTCCAAATGATTTAGAGCTGTATAAATGAGTTTAGCGCTAGTAGCTCTAATTATAGTATTAACCCTTACACTGCTGAATTAAATTTTGTCGTCTGCTATTTATTTTTTATTTTCGATTGTTCTCGTCAAAAACATGATTTGACAGCAGTTTAGAATCATTTCCAATGGAAATGATTCTAAAGTGCTGTCAAACCATGTTTTTATTGAGAAAGAAGGCAAAATATAAATCAACCGCAGACGACAATTTTCGTGCTTGGCAGTCCAGGGGTTAATTATTTGAGTTGGCGTTCCTGTTTAGGTTTATTTGGTACTAAAGAGTGACAATGACCGTATTAAGCTCCATCTATTATATCTCAGTCATATGACGGATGTTTGCCAACGTTAATACCAATACCAACATGCACATGTACATATTCCAATCAGCTCCTACATTGTTAGTCTTTCAGAACAGCACAATACCAACATGTATTGTCATGTTCATGGGCGGATTCAGCGGGGGGCGGACCCGGCGCGCGCCCCCCTTAAACTTCGCCGAGTAAAGATTGTTTACAAGTTACAAGGCACGTTTCATGCCAAGTGCCATGTATTCCATGCATTATTCGGTCGTGTTCTTGTTGTTTCAAAATTTAAACGTTTTCAATCAAAAATCATGTCTAAACATACTGTGACAGTGTCAATATTTTTGCTCCAAAATGCGCCAGAACGCAGTAAATGCGATGTAGATTTCAAAAAACAATGTCCGTGTGGGGGGGGGATGCACCCGGACCCCCCTAACTATTTTGCAATACTTTACTATATTATCGAACGAGCATAGCTCGCATAGCTCGCATAGCTCGTTCTATAATATAGTCAAGTATTGCAAAATAGCATAGCATAGCTCGTTCGATAATATAGTCAAGTATTGCAAAATAGTTACGCCCCCCCCCCCCCTAACCCGAAATCCTGAATCCGCGCCTGATGTTTATCAGCTATAAAAGTCATTGAACGGTCAGTGGACATAGAGAATAGTAGGTTAGTGCCATGAATGGTATCAAATATCTGGCAAGGCAAAGGAAACGGGATGGGCGAGGCTCTGTCGAGCACATCCCGTTTCCGTGCCGCACCAGATATTTTTCCCATTCACGACACTAACCTACTATTCTATGCATCCCGTCAACACCTATCCTAACCACCGCACATATTCATACGCAGTGATTAGGTCGTATTGACAGGATATCAAAAATGTTTCACGGCGCCGTATTTCACGGCACATACGCACGGTGTTGAAGGGATAAAAAGGGGACTAGCTCCACGAGAATGAGGCTGATTCTGGACACCGTCTCATCCTGAATCTTTTTGTGACGAAAACATGTGCAATGTATTTTCATATGTTTTGAACGTGTATTCCGGTCATTCTCTATTCCCAATTCCGATCCCTCTTTTTTACCTCAAATCTTAATATCGAACGGAACTATTTACCTGTCGAAGCCGGCCGTGAAAGTCTATCCGAATCTGAGAGATCTTCTGAGGAGGCACATTAACCCTTTCACCCCTAAGTAACTGGCATGGATTATATCTTAAGTTTGCAAAATTATTTTCAGACAAGTGCATTTATGAAAAGGGGCTGTTTTTGCTCTCAAAAATATGAAAATTACTTGCAAAAAGTGCAGATCCTGATGAGACGGCTCGGTTGCCAATACCACTATACGGCAGGCCTGTAGTGTTGAAAGGGTTAATGCCTTTATGCAGTCGAACCTCACTAAACCAGACACATATAAATGCTAGTTCTACTTAATTTTGATCGGGTTCATTGCCATTTATCGCCGATGATAATGACTGTTCGTGATCGCAAAGCACACACGAGTGTCTTGAAGTAGTCATCTGGGCCCGGTTGCTCAAAACCTCTTAACAGACTGTTAAATCCTTAGCAATGCTAACAGAAGCTTTGAGCAACCGGGCCCTGTCTGTTTCACATTGGAAACTCTTTAAACCGGACACCCTGGGGAGCCTCCCAGTGTTTGATTCAGAGAAGTTCCTCTGTATAATTTATAGCGACATAATCAGAATCGACAGTTTAGACGTTATCAGTAGCCTATTTCATCAAGATTGCAAAGTATACTTTGAGGGAGTAATCATTTATTTTTCCTGAACTGCATTATTTCATATAGAACTAACAAATGCATATATTTCATGATTAAAAGTATGCAGAATTATTATACTGAATTTATTACATTATCACAACCAAATTGGCTGTGATAATGTAATAAATTCAGTATAATAAAAATTAATAAATTTATCATAAAATTGAAAATTTCTCCCTCAAAGTATACTTTGCTACTAAAGTATACTTTGCAATGTTGATGAAATAGGCTACAGATACAGTGAAACCTTTCTAAACCTGGCAGCCTGGGAGGTCCTCAGGGTGTCCGATTTAGAGATGTTCCACTGTAAATCAGACATTTGACCATTCTGAGGCATGTGTGTGTGCTTTGAAATCAGGGGGCCGTTTCACTAAATTCGTACGACTAAAATGTTCCTAAGTGCAAATTTAGGATCGTCTGGAATTTTCAGTTGATATATTTACATTTATTGAGAATATGCTGCATATGCAGCATATGCTCAATAAATGTAAATCCAATAATTATTTACAACAAAATATTGTTAATGTGAAATTTACAGACTATCATAATTTTGCACATAGGAACATTTTGTCGTACACAGTTTAATGAAACGGGCCCCGGGACCATACATTCTCATCTGAGCTAAATGACCAAGAAACCCATCAGAATAAGGTTTCAGATGGATTTAGAGAGGTTCAAATGTATATTAAAAGTGAAATAATCTATTTTCTCAGCCAAGGACACAGTACATATGTTTTGATTACCGCGTGTACTCGTTGCGGGCCGTAACTCTGCAAAACTCACATACCGTCCCTATAGCATACGCTACGGACGGTACGAACGTTTTACAGTGTTACATCTCGCAACTATGAATATACTATTTAGATTCACGTATCCTGAATGGAGAACATGCCAATGTATATTTCTACTTTGGTATTTGCACCACGCATATACATTAGCGTACAGCACGGTTCGAATGACGAGGAATCATAACAACTAGCACGTGCACACGTTGTGCTATGTTATGAAAATCGGCATTACTAGAACGAACTGACACCCAATATACACGGCCGTTGCAGCATCATGTTCATTAGGATACAGTTATACAAGTGTGCACGTCGTGCTATGTTATAAACACACGAATTACTAGAATTAATGCACACCAATATACACGGCCATAGCAGAAGCAAGTTCATTAGAACACATTTATGAATACATAGTTGTATTTATTACCCAACTCCCTAAATAAGTTGATATTCCATATTTTTGACTTACCTCACTATATAAATTGATATTCCATAACTGTGACTAATTCCATGGGTTTGATGTGCACGGTTCAATAGTTCCGTGTGCCCGGTCAATAGTTCTGCGTGCCCTGTCAATACTCAAAACATATTGCCTCTCGGTGCTGTGGACGACCCGACGCACTATTGCCCTCGGCCTCCGACCTCCGGGAATAGTGTCTCGAGGCGTCTACAGCACATCGGGGCAATAGTTTTGACTGTTCCCCGAATGCCCATGAAATAACTGTACAGTAATTTCCACCTAATAAATAAATAAACATCCAGTTCACGGCTTCAATATGTACGTCATATACATGTAGGACTGCCAATACAGTTAGTTTCTAACTATTTTGATAAAGGCCATGTTACTAAAAGGAGTGACTATTGAAATAATATGTATAGGTTCTTTCTAATCATAGTCACAGATTGGACATGCATTCGGCGCGTCTATAAATCATTGCTGATCAGAAATATCAACTGTAATTTACCGTTGGTAATGTATTCGATCCTGGTGGAACTATGGATATCTGAAGGATGGTTATGAACTACAGTCGGACCTCACCGAATGGCCACCTCTTAACAGCAACCCTGTCTCTGTAACAAACGGTATTTCATATCACACATGGACAATTTCCTCTGTATGTAATCCCCCCCCCCCCCTACAACAGCCACCTCTCCACAACAACTCCCTCTCTGTAACAACCGATATTGTATATCCGACATGGACGATAACCTCTATATATTACCTCGCTACAACAGCCATCGCTCTACAACAACCCCCTCCCTGTAACAACCGATATTGTATATCCCACATGGACGATAAACTCTATATGTTACCTCGCTACAACAGCCATCGCTCTACAACAACCCCCTCCCTGTAACAACCGATATTGTATATCCGACATGGATGATCAACTCTATATGTTACCTCGCTACAACAGCCATCGCTCTACAACAATCCCCTCCCTGTAACAACCGATATTGTATATCCGACATGGACGATCAACTCTATATGTTACCTCGCTACAACAGCCATCGCTCTACAACAACCCCCTCCCTGTAACAACCGATATTGTATATCCGACATGGACGATCAACTCTATATGTTACCTCGCTACAACAGCCATCGCTCTACAACAACCCCCTCCTTGTAACAACCGATATTGTATATCCGACATGGACGATCAAATCTATATGTTACATCGCTACAACAGCCATCGCTCTACAACACGTGGACGATAACCTATATATATTGCCTCGCTACAACAGCCATCGCTCTACAACAACCCCATCCCCTGTAACAACCGATATTGTATATCCCACATGGACGATAACCTCGATATGTTACCTCGCTACAACAGCCATCGCTCTACAACAAACCCCTCCATGTAACAACCGATATTGTATATCCCACGTGGACGATACACTCTATAACAACAGCCATCGCTCTACAACAACCACCTCCCTGTAACAACCGACACTCGCCTCTATACTTAAGGTCCATACAACATCCACCTCTCTACAACAGCCAGTTTTGTGTCGTCACATAGGTGGCTGTTGTAGATAGGTAGCACTGTACCATCATGAACCGCACCATTTTAGTGTGTCTTATATTATGTATCGGTTCGTAACCGAAACAGAATACAAAATGCATGTCTTCTGATATTAGTAAAACTGTGTCCATTATACTTTTTGATGGAAAATCGATGGCAATATATTGAGGAAGGTCCAAGACTAACGGTTTTAACTGAGTATTGAATGTAACAATATTGAGAACTAAGCTATCATAATTTGTGGTCGTGACTGGAGAAATGTGGCTTATGGGTTTTGGAACCAGTGTAGATTTCCGATCAGCCTCACAGACTGATCAGGGTATGCACCGTTCGCCATTCCAGCAACGAAACACCCGTCATGTTTTAACAAGCGACATAAGCTGCAGGAGATTGGTATTTTATCATGAGTTACACTACAGTAGCCGATCTCACCAACATTGCAAAGTATACTTATCTTGCTAAGCACACTTTGAGGGAGAAATTTTTAATTTAAGGATAAATTTATTATTGTTTATTATACTGAATTTATTACATTATCACAGCCAGTTTGGCTGTGATAATGTAATAAATTCAGTAAAATAATTATGCATACTTTTAATCATTAAATATATGCAGTCGTTAGTTCATATGAAATGATGCATTTCTATAAAAATAAAAGATTACTGCCTCAACGTGTACTTAGCTAGATAAGTCTGCTTAGCAATTTTGGTGAAATCGGCTACAGGAGCTACAGTAATAAATCCCCATTTCTCCAATCGCAGCGCCAGTTTAGTCATGAACAATTAACTTTACTATACGGTTTCACCATTTTGCTTTCCATATAGTTTCGTCAGTTGCTTGCGAAAATACGTAGGCTACGCGTATCATATAATTGAAATAGATACTGCTCCAAGCATGACTTGTTATCAGACCCACCATATCGGCACCACACAGGGTATATGACTGGCCCGTCACACAATGAGTGATTTATCTGGTTACGCTCGTGAATTATTACTGAAATACATCATAAAACAATACACAATGTACGAAATTAATGGCGGTAGTAACGGCGGACACCTTTAAATCTCGATTCAAATATATCCAGGGTCTTAAATGGGTGGATCATTTAATACGATAAGTATTACACGAGTTTACTGATTTCATTAGGAACGAGGTTACTGGGCACTACTACAGCTCATGTTACATGTATGTAATACAATATTACATTATATTATAGTATACAGATATACATGTATGTGTAAAACCATACTGTTGTAAGTTCCATATTTTATCTCATAGACGATTTTCGGTAAGTCATAATGTCCGCATATACATGCATGGATGCACGCGTCGAAGATATTTCAGATATATTCACTCGATAAGTCTTACATAATATGTAAGATTTATTGAGAGAATATATCTGAAAATATGTTATATACGTATATCGATGCCATCCACTGTACTTTCTTAACCCTTTCAACATGTGTGGTATTGGCAAATAGTATAGATCCAGATGAGCCGGCTCGTGACGAGCCGTCTCATCAGGATCTGCACTTTTTGCAAGAAATTTTCATATTTTTGAGAACAAAACCACCCCATTTTCATAAATGGACTAGTCTGAAAATCATTTTGTGACGATTTCAAGTTTATTGGTTGCAAAATAACATATCAAAATCCATTCTAGTTACTTAAAGGTGAAATGATTAATATCTGTAGCTACCGTCGAATCTATTTCGATGATTCCTCCACGTACCTCTACTAACCATTCGTCTAATGCATTCCTAAATGTCACTGTCATTAAATAACAAATACAAAAACGTGCAATGTTTATGTAATCGTGATGTCATTGTTGTAAAACAATCTTGTCTGTGTATTAACGTTTTAGAAAGTTCGGTAAAAACTACTGCATTGATAGTGCATACTTCCCTACGTATGACGTACACTCCGGCGTTTCGCAACGTCAGCGAGACCCATTAATTGCAGCCATACCATCAACACAAGGCTACTCGTTTGTAATGTTAATAATTAGTCTGCAGAAAAGTTGAATGGATCTAAATTAATATGTGGCTATGATGGGGCTTATGGGATGTGTGACCAGTGTAGCTCCTGAAGCGAAAGCATACTCCGGTAGCTTGGTAAAGATCTATATTGCTTGCCAGAAGCATGTGTTGCATTGATGGAATGGCAAAATGTGCAGATCCTGTAGTCTATGTCATCAACATTGCAAAGTATACTTTAGTAGCAAAGTATACTTTGAGGGAGAAATTTTCAATTTTATGATAAATTTATTGATTTTTATTATACTGAATTTATTACATTATCACAGCCAATTTGGCTGTGATAATGTAATAAATTCAGTATAATAATTCTGCATACTTTTAATCATGAAATATATGCATTTGTTAGTTCTATATGAAATAATGCATTTCAGGGAAAATAAATGATTACTCCCTCAAAGTATACTTTGCTAGTAAAGTATTCTTTGCAATGTTGGTGAAATCGGCTACTGATCAACCGTGTGGATGCAGTGGCTGATCTTGATCTACACTTGTTATGCAAATTTCTCCATTCACTGCCACAAATAATATCCGATTTTCGCCGATAGTGAATTGTCGTCATATATTTTGTAAATTATGTCGAAAGTTGGCTCCTGCGGAATTCAATTGCATTGCGTTGTATTGTCTGTATGACTGAATGCGACGATCAATCTGCACGGATCACACACGTCCAACTATCATGTACATCAACCGGTGACGCATGCGTACACAGTGCAGGGGGCCGTTCACTAAACTTCCCTACGACTACAGTGTTCGTAAGTGCAAATTTAGGATCGTCTGGAAATTCCAATTGATGGATTTACATTTATTGGATTTATATTTTTTAGCATATGCTGCATATGCAGCCTATGCTAGAAAATATAAATCCAATAATTATTTACAAGAAATCATCGTTAATGTGAAAATTACAGACTATCATAATGTTGCACATACGAACATTTTAGTCGTACGACGTTTAGTGAAACGGCCCATTGTTTCCATAATACGTATATCCCCGCATCGAAGAAAGCCTAAGTCCCATGAATAACACAAACACGTGTTTCGTCCTTGGAGGATTGAATGGCAGACTATATTGATGTGTTCTATCCTCTATCGATACCTTGCATCATAATTCAACCCCTATAATTGATATATCGTCTCTAATTCAGAGCAAGCCACAACAAGTAGCGATTGGAAGTCAGCGATTCATTTTGTATTGAATGTACGACAACCATATCCGTGCTCTCGTACTCAGGCGTCTGTAAGAAATGGACATTTGGTAATTGCGATCAGTGTAGCGCAAGATCGGCTACCACACTTCACAGGCATTCGGCGTGTTTCGGTTTTCATCGGTGTAACCATATATATATGAACAAGGCTTCTAATTTTTGTCGGACACCACCTCGTATCATAACAAAATAACTTGTTTAAAATTGTAATGTTCTATGCATTCTATGTATTTCTGCAGGATATCGATAATTCTCAAATGATCATATGAACTTGCCACTACAATATTGACGTTAGAGCCTTAAACACAGTACATTTATTTCATTTGTTATGATACGAGGTTGTGTCAGACCTAGGAAAAGGAGCCGTAATTCGATATTATTTGCATAATTATTTTCTAAATATGTTATTTTAGCAAGATAACAATCATTCTCAAATGAACATGTGCACTTTCCGCCAAACTATTCACATTAGAGTTAATAAAATCGCGGAATGTGTTATGATGCGAGGTCGTGTCCGACCAATGTTAGAAGCCTTGTTCACATATATAGAGTTGTACCGATGGAAGCCGAAACACGCCGAATGCTTGTGCCACACTTTAGCACACTACTGTGGTTGTGTATATGTAGACCGCTAGTTGGAAAATGTACATGCCACCATTTGCAAACAGTTTAGCTTAATATGATCGCCTAGAGAAAATTCACACAGTACAGTCAATTTGTGAACACATCCCGTAATCCGTGGCGTAGCCAGGTGCCCGTAGCACTAAACTTCGTACCACGAAAACGTTCGTAAGTGCAAACTTATGATTTCACATTAACAACATTTTCTTGAAAACAATTATTGGATTTACATGTATTGAGCATATACTGCATATGCAACCTATGTTCAATAAATGTAAATTCATCAATTGAAATTGCCAGTCTATCATCAATTTGCACTTACGAGTGTCGAGTGAACCGCTACTTGTGGATTGAGTTTGGGGTGTGGAAGGATCCTTCCCTGGCATACTACTATTATTGATTTCAAAATTCTAAATTCAATTACATTGAGCATAGTGATTTTCAAGCTATACTTTTCACATATATCGTAGTTATTCCCTTCAGAAAAAAACGTCAGTTAGAGTAAAATTACACACCTGACCAAATATTAGGTTGAGTGTTCGTACCCCTTGCACCCCTGGCTACGCCACTGCGGTTTGATGATGGATATAATTATACATAAGTGAGTGAATAGCGAACAGTGTAGACCCTGATCAGACTGCGCGGATGCGCAGTCTGTTCAGGGGCTACACTGGTCCCATTTTCTCAACTGCGGTCATACATAATGCCGCACAGTCATCACGTAAACAGGTTTATCGATTTCCACAGGTCCCATTTCTCCTGTTACATATCTCCCATCATATAGATTATACAAGTTGAAGGAATACTTAGAGAATTGCAGTTCGATCAATGAAACGTACTTTCAATCGTATATTGTGAATGAATGCAGAAATACTTATAATTGCAATTCGTTAAATCTTGAACGAATGATGTCTTTTTGTATGTATGGCACAGGCATTCGGCGTGTTTCGGCTTTCATCGGTATAGCTCTATATATATGAACAAGGCTTCTAACTTTGGTCGAACACGACCTCGTATCATTTAAAATTGTTATTTCTAGTATGCATTATATGTATTTCTGCAGGATATCGATATTCAAATTCTTAAATGATCATATGAACTTGTCACTAAAATATTGACGTTAGAGCCGTAAACACATTATTTCATTTGTTATGATATTAGTTTGTGTCCGGCCTAGGAAAAGGAGCTGCTGTAATTCGATATTATTTGCATAAATATGTTCTAACTATGTTATTTTAGCAAGATAACAATTATTCTCAAATGAACATGTGCATGCACTTTCCGCCAAAATATTCACATTAGCGTTAATAAAGTCGCGGAAGTTATACCGATGAAAGCCGAAACATGCCGAATGCCTGTGATGTATGGTATCTGGTTTAATATAATGTACTTTCATACAGTAAAACCTCTCTAAACCGGACACCCTGGGAGGTCCACAGGGTGTCCCGCCGAGAGGTGTTTCACTATAAATCAGGCATTTGATCATTCTGAGCAATAGTTGTCTGTTATGCGATAACGAACAGAAAAAAATTTCCCCATGTTAAATCCCCATAGACATCTTCACTCCGTGAAGATGTCTATGGGGATTTAACATGGGGAAAATTTTTAGAATTTCAGTAATCCTGGACCGATTTTCAAAATTTAACTTTTGTTTTCTTAGTTGGATCATTTCCAAGCTATCTAGCCAGGTTTCGGAGTCAATTTCCAATTTTTTTCGTTTTTTGACTCCTCCTCCACTTCATGATTTAACATGGGGAAATTATTTTGACATTATCACCTGAAATAAATGACCAAGACACTCATAATAAATAAGATCACATGCGTTGTCTTGGTCACGGTGTCCGGTTTAGAGAGGTTTCACTGTACATATTCTGTGAATTAATGCAGAAATACTTAGAATAGCAATTCGTTCAATGTAATGTACTTTCATACATATTTTGTGAATTATTGCAGCAATACTTAAAAATGCAATTCGTTAAATTTAATGTACAATCGTACGTACATGTATATTGTTAATGAGTGCAAATTTCCAGAACAATAACAATATAATGGGCACATACATAGGCATAGCAACTACCAGTAGACAGTGCTCCAGATAAGAGTTGTGTCTAACACGTACTGTACCCCCTGATTTCCAAATCATTGCGTATTTTACTTTTACAAATTAATTATTGATTTTCTTATTTACTAAATAGGGAACAAATGCTAAAAAAACAACAAATTGAAGCATTCACTTATTTGAGCTGCGAACTAAGCGAATTTTCAACTTTATGACAGTATTTTCACTACTCAATTTCAAAATCAATGCGTATTTTCACATTGCTGTGCGTATTTTGTACTCACACTTTTGATAATCAATGCGTATTCAGCTAATATCATTGCGTAAAATACGCCAATATGCACCTTATCTGGAGCTCTGAGTAGATGTAAGAATATACGTATTAGTATGTACATATGTATGATCGCTGCATAAGCCTGTACAATTTGTATGGTAATATATAGAGAATAGTAGGTTAGTGCCTTGAATGGGAAACAATATCTGGCAAGGCTCAGGAAACGGGATGGGCTCCGTTTCCGTGCCGCGCCAGATATTTTTCCCATTCACGGCACTAACCTACTATTCTATGTATCCTGTCAACACTTACAAATGACTGTAAAATGCAAAAATAGTATTGACTGGATATCAAAAATGTTTCATGGCACCGTGTTTCACGGCACATACGCACTGTGTTGACGGGATACATAACTAATGTTGCAGTATGGGAGCATGCAACGTAGGTTATTCATACGTTTAACAGTTCGTATATGGTTGTTTCCGGTACACAGCTTAGTTGCGAACAGTAACTCTTGCAATCTACTCCTGTATCGTTTCTACTCGCGTACGGTCCGTAGCCAGAACAGTAACTCTTACAATCTACTTCCGTACCGTCCGTGTGATTTGTTTAACACGCGAGATCGTCTAGTAGTGTTTGTTTCATCCTGATGTATTTCATCTTATTAACAATATTTATTGTTTGATCTACTTTCTCGACCAATGAAAGCACAGCTTGTCAAGGCAATTAATCGCTTATTGCGACGCTTTCGTCAATATCTATTAAATAAATCAAAAGTAGGGGGCGGCTCTCCGTTCAAACGTAACATGAGCACGTTATGTGGCGTGGAAAACAATACGTTAGTTCACATATTGATTTTTAATAAATTAATTTCTCGCTCGCTACGAAATGAATGTATTACAAATTCAATATGTGAACTATAACTATTACATCAACGTCTAAATGCGTACTTCCAAAAGAGTATATGTACTTATTGTAGTGCACGAATATGAAACCTTATTCCGCAAATCCATGCCGTGACTGCAGTGTAACGCTATAGAGCATCCCGCTTCCCACAAAGAGCAAAACATGCAGCTAGATGTGGGGCTACACTGGTCGTAAACAAACTGAATAAAGCCCTTTTTGTCATAGCTAGTCACGTATTATTCACTGCAGTTCAGGCGCTCGTTCTAACCCATTTCTCCAATATTACTGTCCTGTTTGAAGCCTTCAAGTGGCAAACAAAGATCATTGTTTGTGTAAAACGATCGTGTGCGTTTGCCTTTGAATTATATATGAAGATAATTAATATTACGACGAGTTCAACTCGACAGAAAATCGATTCGCTTGTCATGCTGTCAAGAACTAATTCAGAGTTAGTTAATGCTCCAGATAGTGCTGTGTATGGTTTGTATTTTGGAATTAAATTTCACATATTCTTTTTGTTCATGCGCGAGATAATATTCTGACTTCAAAATCGTCCAGATTTAAGAGGATTTTGAAGAACGTGTTTTTCTAGTTTTGTCCCGACAATCAGTTCCTGCCTGTATAAATGTAAGAGCATACTTTATACACAGTGGGGTCAGCGTGTAAGTGCACACAGGAACGAACACGACAGGTTGGTTCCAACCTGTCGTGTTCGTTCGTGTGTGCACTTACACGCTGACCCCACTGTAATAACCCCACTGTAACCTCTATGTTCTATGTCATTACTCCCTGTGTTCAACCGATGCTACTGTTTCAGCTACAGTCGCCTTATTAACAAACACTGCATACTGGCTTTTAACAAAGAGGTTTGAACGGACGGTCAATAGTTTGGTGTCGTGTGGGTATTTGGTGGACTTGGGTGGATTTCGTTGGTTTTGGGTAATTTACAGTTTTACGCAACTACTAATGATCAAACATTGCACACGACAGGAATCGTCGATTATATACACATTTACCGTACCCCCCCCCCCCCCCCCGAACTTGTGGACCCATTTTATACGGTCAATAGCTATTGTCCTTCTAGTTATACGTGTAATTCGCGGGAGATGACGTAAATTGTATGTTGGTAACAATGCACCTAAACCACCAGAGATACCGAAATAATCCATAAAACACCGATATATGAACCGTTCTTCAAGAACCTATGGCTTCTAACCCTGCGTTACAGACACTACATTTGGCTTCAATCTTCTTGTGTGTTTGAATGTACGGATTCATGTTTATACCGGTCACGCATGTCATAGAACCAATGAAAAGCATTCAAATACCTCTAGGAGCAATATCATGAACGGCAATGTAATATATATTTACCTTGTTTGTCCTCTGAAGTGAATATGGAACACAACTATCTGCCCGCTGTGTAAATCCGCTAGTCACAGTACTAGTCGTCGTGTGGTTCACCAACAAGTATACGTAGAACAATTCCCGCGTGTTTACCAGTGTATGCCGTTGCAAACAAGCCTCGCAGCCGTAATGTGTCTTGCTCCACAATTTCCAACAGTTATGTGTACGTGATCACTGTTCTGGAGATTCAAGGATTCATCGCAGTGTCATGTAGTTTATTGCTCGTGTCCATTATGCTTATAAATACGTTATGATTGAACTCAGTGGCACCACATCCAATGACGTCCGTACTGCTTCACCCACCTGCAAAACAATGCATAATGCATTAGTATTAATTATAATAGTAGCTGAGAGTATCGTGTACGAACAGCGGTGGGTCTCTGTATTCAACAATGTGATGCCAGGACCTTTTAGTCCCCTATTCACTCATTTCATGTAGGCCCCGGCTGAGAAAAGGGACTACAGTTGAATTGAATGAGGTCATTGGAGGGAGGGGGTTAACTCCTTCATGTAGTTAACCCCCTTCTTGAATTGACCCTTCAGTTGTGTAACTATATCCTTTTCCACAGTAACGCAAACCGATTTGCATCTAAAAAAAATTCTGACGACAGTACGGCTTTTTCAACGACTGAATAGCGGACACCGTAGACCCTGATCAGACTGTAAGCATACGGCGCTCTGACCTGAGGCTATGCTGGTCGCAGACGTCGTAAGGTACGCTTTCTAAACATCCAAATTTGAGGTCTTACAACATTTGTATTCAAATGAGAATATGTCGGTTGCAGCACATATTTTGCGGGTTTAACTTGTTATAAACTCGGGTCTTATGCCATAAAATAGTTCCGACAGCTTGATTCCCTTTTCACTGTGATACATGGTTTGTTTTCTTTTTGTGTGCAAATGTTTCCGTAGTCTAAGACTGCGACTATTAACCGCCGTACTCGATTATTCGCGATTCGTAACTCCATGGTTCGGTGCGCGAATACAGTTTTTTAAAATATATTGTTGTGTTGTTGTTGTTGTTGTTGTTGTTGTAGATGTGAAATGTCCACGCTTATTATTCGCGAAACGCTTTCCACTATAGATTAATCGTTATTAGCCGATCTATTTATAGATCGACTAATATATTGGTCATCCATCGAATTCTGAAAAAGTTTGTAGCAACCCTTTTCTCCGCTATTCGGTAATCTACGAACGCGAATTTTGCTGTATCACTTCCAAATTGCATCAACCGATAAAGTTTGCATTTTTGGCAATTATCTCCGTTTAAAACTTTAAATATAGCCAAATAACACAATTTTGAATACGTAATGAGCTGAACGCCGGAGAAGTTGTTGTTGCTGAAGTCCATAGTTGGCTCTAATTGCCATATACGCCAACATACGCCGACTATTGGGCTAATTTAAAGCTTTTATTTATTAAACAGAACAAGTTTCAGCCACGTATAATCGTGTAAAATGTGTTTATTCGGCTAATTTATAATCGACCTCTGCTCAAAATCTCCTCCGACTAGCAACCCCAGCATCTCGGGTTTATTCCATTGGATCGCGTATGCGCGTCATTTGACGCTAGTTAATATTCACAAACGTTTCCACCAATCAAAACGAAGAATTGCCCTTCACAGCGAACTTTGATTTGTTTAAGTATCATGAAGGGATGGCAGGGATGCATCCAACACGCGCGATTGCGGCAATCCCCCTTAATTATTGTCAATGCCGCAAATTATTGATTCTCTTGCGCCCGACATCGCGCAAAAAATCACGGATGGGCCCCTTTTTAAATGACCAGTGCGCACATTAAAAAAACGTAATTGACTATTTAAACGCGCTGCGTATTTAAATCATTGGAAGGCGTGCAGTTCAATCGAGTTTGTGCGGCCGTTGAACGTAAGCTTCGAGTCGATTTAAACCATTTAAATAGATAAATAAGGGATAAACAAGTGACAACGTTAACCTGTTATGCTCCATTAAGATGTAATAAGCTTATGGCAAATCATATTACTTTGGGGCCGAGCTACTAAAGTGACTGGTGTGGCATGGAAATATTGAGTTCTGATTTTGGGAATTTTCCTCATCGTGGACCCGTTTAATGCGGGATAGTACAACCCGTTGGCCCGGCCTTAAATGACCTTAGCTGTTGATAGGCCGTTAAACACCAATACTCACTCGCTCATCATCACTCACCCCCCCCCCCCCCCCCTCGAGACTCAGTAACTACTAAAATGCGGACATATATTGAACCCTGATTTGATCGGCTAATAACATCATGCTCTGCATGACTTTTCATTAGTCTATTTGTCATCCACAAACACATTTCAGGACGTTCAGTTCTTTGATATGTATATTCGGGTGGTAGCGAATGGTTTTGTTTTCAGTGTGTACAGTCGGGATTTGTTCCTGGTTCCACAAACGAACGATTGTATATGGTTTACTCATCGTTTTGTGATCGTTTTGACATCGTGTTAATTTTTTATAATTATAAAACGATGTGTTCTTGGTTTAAACGTGTCGTGCCATGTTTAAACTGAAGAAAACATCGTTCTCTAATTAAAATCAACGAACACGATGTCAAAACCATGCATCTAAAGAAACCACACTCGTTGAAAGTTGAACGCCGGGTATTTCAACGAAAATACTCTCTTCACCTGCAGGAACGATGATCATTTATATGCATATCGTTGTACCAAACGATCGTTTTCACTTCTTGTTTTCATTCGTTTTCGTTTGTTTCCTTTGGCAACCTTCAACACATCTTCACTGTAAATAAATGTCTATCGAATGCACACCAGAGACGCTACATGTAACCATCAAGAATGCATCTGTCATTTACGTGTACATTTGTATATCATTGCCGATATCATGTCTCCGGGAATAGACACAGCATTATATGAATAAATATTTACACATTCCGTAAATTCATAACGCCCTTTCAACCTATTGCGTTTATATCCCAGTACATTACATTATCCACAGGTGATGTCACTAAACGTCGTACTACTAAAATTTTTCGTAAATGAAACATTATGATAGTCTGTAAATTTCACATTAACAATGTTTTCTTGTAAACAATTATTGAATTTACATTTATTCAGCATCGGCAGCATATGCAGCCTATGCGCAATAAATGTAAATACATTAATTGAAATTTCCAGACGATCCTAAATATGCACTTACGAACATTTTAGTCGTACGAAGTTTAGTGAAACGGCCCCCTGGTATGCACTATATCAACTACGGTCATTTATTATGACACTAACTGATTTACACGCCCACTCAGTAGACACAGACTGTTCTTTATATTAGAGACATCATCTGAGACATTTTCTGGCAAAATAAATTCATTCACCATTACCCCACATATTGATTGGCATTATTATACACTTTATATCAGATGTACATTTACACACTGAAATCAGGGGCGATAACCGTACATTTTAATCTGTCAAAAATATATTTGTTTCAGGTGACGCATTGCATTAGTATAAACAATTAAAAAAATATCAAGCCTCATTGGCATATGGAAATGGCACTCGTTATTTTTAGAACTGGTGGAATAATTATACACTTATTTAATTCCTATAAATGAAAATAACAGTTTGTGCCTACTGAGTGGGCATATTTTAAGGCTTATGCTAACAAAATGTCGTTAGCTGTTGTATATTACTTTATTGAGAGCACATATAATTTAATGTAAATGAAACAATACAATTATTTGACCAATAAATATAGCTGGTCTGCCATTTTGAAGTTTAATTCCTTATAGTCCTATTCCGCCTGAATCGACCTATTAAACACAATGCATGCAGCAATATAAGTATATTATCTTGTCAACACAGTGCGTATGTGCCGTGAAACACGGTGCCGTGAAACATTTTTGATATCCTGTCAATACGACCTAATCACTGCGTATGGATACGTGCGGTGGCTGGCGTTATTTTTTGGAATTGTAAAGCCATTGTAGGTGTTGACGGGATAAATAGAATAGTAGGTTAGTGCCGTGAATGGGACAAAAATATCTGGCGCTGCATGGAAATGGGATGTGCTCGGCAGAGAATCGCCCATCCCGTTTCCTAAGTCTAGTCATATATAGTTTTCCATTCACGGCACTAACCTACTAATCTCTATGTATGTGGTCACATTCGCCATCAGTGTATAGTTGTTATTATAGTGCACAGTTTCACAGTATGTCCGGAAGAATGTCCTACTTAAACTTGTTGATATCTATGGATATACTACTTTTTATTGAAGAAAAAAACAACATATTTGTCTATTTATCCATAAACGTATCGTTGAAACGGTTCAACATATACTGCCGAACAGAAATGGAGAAAATAGCGAAAAATGATCTCCAAATGATCATACATGATCAATCATGGCAGCAGATTTTTATTTTATTATACTGAACTTATTACATTATCACAGCCAAAATGGCTGTGATAATGTAATAAATTCAGTATAATAAAAATCTGCTGCCATGATTGAATGGCGAACAACCTGAACGGATACTGGGGGCCGTTTCACTAAACTTCATACGACTAACATGTTCGTAAGTGGAAATTTATAATCATCTGAAAATGTCAATTGATGGATTTACATTTATTGAGCATAGTCAATAAATGTAAATCCAATAATTGCTTACAAGAAAACATTGCCGATGTGAAATTTACAGACTATCATAATTGTGCACTTACGAACATTTTAGTCGTACGAAGTTTAGTGAAACTGCCCCCTGGACGGACATTGATCGCTGGTCACAGTTTGTTAACCAGTTTCCTATATCTTTGTCGGTGTCTGTGACTATTGTGTCTACATAATTAGATTCGTCAGCTGGAATTCAACCGCCAGTTCACACAGAATGTCGTTTACATCAGCGAATGAGGAATGTTACACACTGAAATATACACGGGTACCGCGTTGGAACGATCGGAAACACAATCGGTGGGTGGACCTGGTTAACACGATGCTGTAAACGTCCCACGTACCATGCCACCATGACGCTCACAAACATCAACACACGAGACAATAAAGCCCAACGGCACGGGTACCGCGTTGGAACGATCGGTTATCACAATCGGTGGGTGGACCTGGTTACCACGGTGTCGCTACCATCATGCCATACAAACACAGCAACATACGAACCAATACAAACGAATATTGAAGAGTAAAGTACAGCGAAACCTCTCTAAACCGGACACCCTGGGAGGTCCCCAGGGTGTCCGGCTTAGACAGGTGTCACTGTAAATCGGGCATTTGATCATTCTGAGCCATATTTGTGTGCTATGTGATCAAGAACAGACATTATCACAGGAGATTAATGACCAAGAAACTCATCAAAAATAATATCACAGGCGTTTATTGGTGTCCGGTTTAGAGAGGTTCCACTGTACAACGGGATAATGGCGTAGTTATGATGTAATACAGCCGTCATCGAATTGGACAGATTAGTTTTGAACTTGGTTAGCATATCCTGATAACCGGGCTATCTATGATTAAATCGGCTGGATACACGTTGGTAGTGAGACCGGCCGAGTTGACCGGGTCACCACAAGTATTGTCCGGAAATCGGATTTGCCGATATTACTTTGACCAATGCCCCAATGTGCGTCTATTCTTTACTTGCCAAGCACTGTCTAATATTGCTGACAATTAATAAAGGAACAGCAGTCCAGGAACATTGTCTGGGTTCATTAATAAGACAATTATGCAAATAAATGGTGCCCGTGTTTGGCGGAGAACAACGGGAAATGTTGCCCCTTATTCCACTGTCCACTTCATCTCTCTCTCTCTGTGTCTCTCTCACTCTCTCTCTCTCTCTCGCTCCCTCTCTCACTTTGAAATCTCTCTCTCCCGCTCTCATTCCCTACGTCTCTCTATATCTCTATAACGTTGAAAGCTCTCTCTCTCTCTCCATCTTTATCTCTCTCTCTCTCTCTCTCTCTCTCTCTCTCTCTCTCTCTCTCTCTCTCTCTCTCTCTCTCTCTCTCTCTCTCTCTCTCTCTCTCTCTCTCTCTCTCTCTATCTCGTCTGTATGTGTGTGTGTGTGTGTCTGTCTCTCTCTCTCTCTCTCTCTCTCTCTCTCTCTCTCTCTCTCTCTCTCTCTCTCTCTCTCTCTCTCTCTCTCTCTCTCTCTCTCTCTTCTGTTCAACCTAAGTGACACAGCATACCTTCCTGAAGATATGAATCGGTGGGCCCATTTCACTAAACTTCGTACGACTAAGATGTTCGTAAGTGCAAATTTAGGATCATCTGGAAATTTAAATCGATGGATTCACATTTATTGAGCATAGGCTGCATATGCATATAGGCTGCACATTATCAATGTGAAATTTACAGACTATCATACATTTGCACTTACGAACATCTTAGTCGTACGAAGTTTAGTGAAACGCCCACCCCCTCCGGTATCGGTCAATCAAATTAGGTGGGACAATCTCATTTTTGGGGTCATTAAGTGCCAAGAGGTCAAATGCGTTAAAAAAGCATATTTTATATCAGTAGATAGACATTTATGTTCATAACATGCTTTAATATCAGATAACGTTGATTTCATTGTTGATTATCGTTCCATTGAACATATACGAAACGATTCGGTTTTCTGGGTGGTCCAAATCGTTATGTATTTTGCGATTTTTACCATGGCCGTCAAAAATATATTCTGACTTTATGATTACATAGCGTGTGGTATATAAATTATCCGATTACGTACATAGAAATATGTTAGAAAACATATAAAAGCAATTCACTACTGACAAAATCTTATAACTACAAGACGGCAGCCAAATATTTATCCTCACGTGCAGTAAATGTGTATGGAATAACGAAAATGATAGCTACATGTACACTTTCACGCACTTTAATATTTAATTTGTTTCCACGTTGTTCTTATTAGTGCATGTGTTCTATATAAAAATGAATTAGTCAATGTACTACGCTTACTATTGGAGAATTGTGGCTATTCAAGACCAGTAGCCTATTTCACCAACATTGCAAAGTATACTTATCTAGCAAAGCATTCTTTGAGAGAGAAATTTAAGGATAAATTTAGTAATTTTTATTATACTGAATTTATTACATTATCACAGCCATTTTGGCTGTGATAATGTAATAAATTCAGTATAATAATTATGCATACTTTTTAATCATCAAAGTTCATTAGTTCTATATGAAATAATGCATTTTGGGGAAAATAAATTATTACTTCCTCAAAGTATCCTTTGCTAGAAAAGTATACTTTGCAATTTTGCTGAAATCGGCTACACGGGACCTCCACTGGCCACAAATGGCATAGGCCCAAATTTTCCAGTCACAGCCATATTTCATGACATCTACGCCTGGCGTTACTTTCCCTTGCGATCATTAACTTATATTTAAA
The DNA here is from genome assembly GCA_029237695.1 of Conchocele bisecta. Taxonomy (NCBI): domain Eukaryota; kingdom Metazoa; phylum Mollusca; class Bivalvia; order Lucinida; family Thyasiridae; genus Conchocele; species Conchocele bisecta. Next base: position 127,345,821 of record CM055266.1, read on the forward strand.
TTCGCCCTTCCTGGCTGTCTGATTATTAATGAAGTTTAATCGTGCTGATGGATCGCTCATCAATATTGTTGATTACAGCCTCGAAACGAAACAAGCGGAGATAAAGATAAGACGAAAACAATATTTACTGCTGGCGCTGACGATGGGAGACAGACCGACCATGTAGGTATCACTATGGATAAAACTCGGCATCAACAGACGCAGGGAATGCCAACATTTGAATTATGGAGTATCTCGGCGACCAGTGTGATGCCAACATAGTTAGTCTGATATACGGTCATTCGAATTTGGAGAAATGGGACCTTACGCATATGCAAGCATCATCATGGATCACAAGAGTGCCGCAGGTCACAATATATATGACTAGTCAACAAGGAGTTATATCTTACTGAAAATATATAATGTTATTCCTCTTGCAATGATAAACATGTGTACCGAAGTTGGTTACTGGGGGCCGTTTCACTAAACTTCTTACGACTAAAATGTTCATTAGTGTAAATTTACTTTTAAATTTCTGTCAAATAGTCCGCGCAAAAATTCAAGTTCCAGGAGTAAATATAATTCTAGTTATTGCGCGGACAATACTATTGAATGCGAAAATGAAAAATGGTCAATGGAGAAATAGTCATCCGAACATTTTGAGGTTTCTTAGTCTTCCCGTGATAGTTTAAACATATTTTATTTGTATATTATTTACAAGTAATGCATCAATCATAGTAAATACAGAATTATACAAATGGGATTGGATTGAAAGCAAGCTTATATAAATCCTCTCCCTGACGTGTAACTTGGTATCACAGGCTGCAAGAACCAGGACATAACAAACATAATTAATACTGCCATTAGCATAAAATTGAGATTTTATTTTTGCTTCTTTATGCTCATAGTTTCTGCTTCCTGCGATACCCGGTAGATGTATTATAGATGACAATATGTAAATATACATGCATTAAACAATTTTAACAAAAAAAGAAAAGACAACTATTTTAGTTCGTTATTATAAAACAAAAACAGAGAGAGAAAAAAAATAATTCCACTGCTGGCAGTTCGAGAAAACAAAATATGTTCGCACACCAAGCCACCCACGCCCACATTAAGTCTTGGTTGTCGTGATGATGTTCAAAAGCAGACACATTGGAACCCCTCCAAACCGGACACCCTGGGATGTCCCCAGGGCGTCCGGCATAGGGAAGTTCCACTGTAAATCAGTCATATGATCACTCCTACACCTCTTTCATGCCTTGCAATCACGAACAGACTGTACCATGAGAGATAGATAAAAATAAAAATAAAAATAAAACCCACCAGAATTAACCACACAGCCATTTACAAGGTGTCCGGCTGACAGAGGTTCCACCGTACCATTTGAAAGCGACTTGTATTCTCTATGTACATTCTTACAGCTGTAAATATTGTTTCGTTAGTAGGATCGTCCAGTTGTATATTACCATAGAGTATAGTATGGAGGGTCGGTTGACAATAAGCTTGTATATCATCTATTAGTTGGTTTCTATGTAGTGCATATCTTGGACAGGAGAAAAAGTAGTGAGTGGCATCTTCAACTTGACCACAGATACAATTTGGTGATTCAACAATATTTTTGCAATGAAGGTCATAGTAATTAAGAGCACTGCATTTTGTCCGGAGTCGTGTATGTATTACTTGCATATGCCGTTGACCACTGTAATAATAACTTGGAACCTTGTCTGTGATTTTTTTAATTTTGGTTTTAAAACAACTAAGTGAAGGAGCATTCCGTGTGTTTTCTGACATAGAGTTCCAGTCTCGGACTGAAGAGGGAAGAAAGAGTTATAAAAGAGAGTTGTTCTGGATCGTATGGTCTGTAGGTTGTCAGCATTTCTTAAATTGTAACGAGTAGTGTCTGTTTGAGGCGGAAGGATATCTACAAGGTAATTAGGTGAAATGCCGTTTTTCATTTTGTAAAAACAAAAAAGCGACAGTTTATGTGAATGTCGTCTATTTTCTAATGTTTCCCAGCAGATTTCAGCATATAATGAATCTATTGAAATTAGCCGAGTTGCACCTGTAGCTATACGGGCAGCTTCAATTTGGATTGTTTCCAATCCATCTTTCTCATATTGAGTACAATTATCCCATACGATATCAGCATATTCTAACAGAGGTCTAATAAAGGAAAGGTAAATTATTTCGAGACATTTTCTATCTAGAATGTATTTTAGTTTTCTCATAATGTATATTCTACGCCATGCTTTCCCTGTTATATATTCTATATGTTGATGCCATGTTCCTTCATTGTTAAAGTATATACCTAGGTGTTTGTGGCTTTCAACTTCTGAAACATTAACATATTCAATCAATATTGGGGAATGTGCTGGTCTGTTACGTTTCCGTGATATAAGTAGTGATTCTGTCTTCTTAGGGTTAAATGTTACAAGCCATTTATTAGACCAATTGGTAATAGTTTTAAGATCGGAATTAATGGTCCTAGTAGCAGTTTCGGGGGAGTGTCTACAATAAGGTATAAGCTGGTGTCATCAGCGAAGAGGCGTATATTGGAGCTTATGTCCATAACAATATCATTTATGTATAGGAGAAATAACAATGGTCCGAGGATAGAACCTTGTGGGACACCAGCTCTAATGTGGTTCCAGTTAGAGTAGACTCCTGGCAGCACAACCCTTTGTTTCCGATTACTAAGGTAGCTGGCGAACCAGTCATGAACGTTATTAGTAACACCTGCCGCTGTTAATTTCATAAGCAGACCGGTATGCCAGACACGGTCAAATGCTTTGCTGATATCACAAAATACAACCCGGACTTCTTTTTCCATCATCTAATGCACGGCAGAATGCATTATAAAGGAAGGTCAGTTGGTTTACAGTTGAATCACCTGGTACAAAATCCAGACTGTAAAGGTGTTAATATATTGTTGTCTTTGAAGTGATTGTACAAATATTTAAAAACTGCCCTTTCAAGAACTTTACTAATAGTATTGAGCAAGGATATGGGCGATAATTCGAACTGAGAGAGGGGATCACCAGCCTTAATATTAGGACATACGTTGGCCTGTTTCACTCGTCTGGAAAGTGTCCACATTGTATAGATTTTATTAAAAAGGTCCTTTAAAGGGACATCTAGTTCAGATTTTAATTCTTTAAGGATGCGATTATTGACACCATCTGGGCCAGATGCTTTCCCTAGAGGTAAGTTAGATAATATATTATGTATATCTATTTCACTTAGAGTGATAGATTCAAGAGTATTGGTCACTGCATATGGTGTTAAAGTAGGTAGGTGTGAAGGGGGGTCTGGTAAAACTGTTTGGTCACGGAAATAGTTATTTAAAATGTTAGCCTTTTCTGTACTATCATCAATTATTGTTCCGTTATGTTGTAGTGGTGGAATTGTTTTATTTTCATTTTCATTGATATAAAATGTTTCAATACGGACCACCAATCTTTTGAACAGAGTGTCCTGACTTTAATTTATTACTTATACCCGTCATGATACTCTTTCTTGGATGCCCTTATCATTAAAATGACGTCATTCCGAAGTTTACGAAATTTTAACCAGTGTGAGTTATTATTAGTTTGTTTTGCCTTATGATAGAGCCGTTTCCGTTTTCTAATCATCCTCTTTATGTTAGTTGTTATCCAAGGCAAATCGGACTGTCTAATGATTATATCTTTATTAGGAATATAAATCTCGGCAAGTGTAATAATTGTATTAATAATATTATGTGCATATTCATCAATGTTTTGCGATTTTAAGTCATCCCAGTTTATTCTAGAGATATCCCTGCGTAACATCTCATAATCACCGTTCTCATATTTCCATATTTTACGTTTAAATGGCTTGACCTTAGGCTTGGAGAATTTTAAAAGGCCGAAAATGGGACAATGAAACCGAGTCTCTTGCGGTAAAAATGGATCGCCTACTCCGCTCATAACTATAGAGTCTTTATTGGATACGAATAGTAAGTCGATAATGGACTGCGAATGTTCAGTGAAGTGTGTTATGGATGATATACACTGCGTTAAAGCAAATTGTGTACAAATAGATGTTACCTTTCTGTTCGATTGGGCGTTTAAGGTATTATAGTTAAAGTCGCCAACAATTATAATATCTCGGAAACCGGTATCAATGGCCATGTGAATTGAGTCCTCAATGCTATTGTTATATATAACGTTAGCGCTTGGGGGTCTATAAAAGACGCCAAATAAGAAGTGCTTTTTGTTAGACACAATTTCAACCCAGATAGATTCAATATTAGCGAGTTCGAGATCGAGTCTACGTTTATGAAATAATGTGTTTCTTCCCGTGATAGACATGTTTACCGAATTTGCTTACAATCCTTCAAGTAGTTCATGGGTTTTTGCATGGACAAGTACGTATACAGAATGCGAAAAGTATAAATGTCCGACATGGAAAGATATGACATATAAAATATTTTAAATCAATGGGCTTCTTCATCTTGCCGTGACAAGCAGCATGCATTCCGAATTGTATTACGAACCATCAAGTAAGCTTAAGTTAGTGCATAGACAAGGATACAGAATGTGAAAATTAAAAATGGCCGCCAAGAGGAGACAAGTGCATCAGAATCACACTGTTATCCATTACATCCATAAAAGACCCGCCATGCTTCTAACACGCAATATAGATAGTTATCGGTCTACGTACAGCAGTATAGTATTTGATCAGGTGCTACACTGGTCATGTAAGCCCCATATCTCTATTCACAGTCAAATATGGTGTTCCCATTGGCCCGCCTGCTGATGATTGGGGCCCTACACAATTTACAATATTTGTCATAAATACAGTCAAAAGGTGACAACATTTTCAGAGTATATGCGGAATATAATTCCGCATGTACTCTGAACAAATTGTCAACTTTTGACACCATTGACGGAAAATATTGGAAATTGTGTATTTCATGAAATTCCGAAGGGACAAATCTCATTTAGCGGATGCTCATGTGGATTCTGGTTATGCTGAATGAAAAGTAGAAAATATGCTACATGCTCAACTGAACTGCGTTGTACCTCTGAACAGAAAGCCATACGGAACCAGATGTGAGTATAAAGTAGGAAAAGAAGTAAGTGTCATTCTGTAATTGCAAATAAAACCTCTGAACCCAATATGTGCCAACAAGTAACCTAAACAAGTAACCTAAACATCTGGATATGATACAATAAAATAAAGTTTTATTGTGCTGGAAAATAGCTAGATTCCGAAGTTATGTCTACTTTGTTGATTACGCTCATTTTCACAAACATAAATGAATTATGTTTCACAAATGGTGCTTATAATGATGTATAATTATGTTTCACAAATGGTGCTTATAATGATGCATTTATAGCACGATTAAATAGCCGTATTATATCCTCTGTTAATCACGGTATGTGATAGCTTATTAATGAATACAACACAGTCGCATGGTACTTCGGTAAAATAAGACGGTGCATTAAGTTGCTACATGTCATTTGCAGTTCATTTTATAGCGATAAGCCATATTTTGAATATCTGAGATATCACCTAAGACGCTATATATGCCTTTAATCAATTATTTTCTATGGATAAGCATGGGTTATCCCCATGAGAAGACTGTCTTTGAAAAAAAAGTGTTACTTATGCACATAAGTATAATTTTATGACGGTTCAAATGAGTGGTAACAATAATATATTTTGAAGAAGAAATAAAAAATTGCGAAAAACATATTTAGAATTGTTTTCCTTTTTGTGTGGGTATTCAGCATGTTATGAGTTCAGTAACGGCATCTCTGGAAACGGCGGATAATTCAATATGCAGTACAACGACATAATCAATACGATTCCTTCGTCTTTTGTCAGATGCGGCTTTCAAATGGCCCTGGCGCATTCGTCTTAGTCTTGAGAGTTCTTAAAACGGCTCAGAAATTAAAATATCTGGCCGTAATTTGACAAAACCGGGCGTATATGTGACATTCACTGGCGAAATGAGGACTTTGTGAAATTTGTGCCTGTTCTGGCTCTAGTTGCGAACAGTAACTCTTACAATCTACTCCCGTACCGTCTGGCTACGGACAGTACGGGAGTGAATTACAAGAGTTACTGTTCGCAACTATTCTAGCACCTGGAGCCCGTTTCACTAAACTTCGTACGACTAAAATATTCGTAAGTGCAAACTTAGGATCGTCTAGAAATTGCAATTGATGGATTTTCATTTATTGAACATATGCTGCATATTCAGCCTATGCTCAATAAATGTAAATCCAATAATTATTTTGAAGAATACATTGTTAATGTGAAATTTACAGACTATCATAATGTTGCACTTACGAACATGATTTTAGTCGTACGAAGTTTAGTGAAATGGGCCCCGGGTATGTAACTGTTCATAAGGAAATGTAGTTTATGGATTGTGTGACCAATCTACACATGTTATTATAGGAATGAATGGCCTTTTGTGGAATTTATCGGGGTATAAACTTGGAAAAGTCGCGGAAATACTGGACGAAGGCCGGAAGGCCTCGTCCAGTATTCCCGCGACTTTTCCAAGTTTATATCCCCGATAAATTCAACAAAAAGGCCATTCATTCTTTATAATTCCAGCATTTGAAATAAATTCATCAAGAAAATGTGTTTATTTTCCGTTTTCTTAAGAATTATTTTAACTGCGCCTCACGGTTACGGAAAGTAGTTCGGCATGGGAGTTTGCTGGGATATAACTTTTGGACAGAGACTTGCTACGGACCAATCAAATGTTAGGGAATTGTGTAAATATTTGTGTACTGGAATTATGTAACTGTGAATCAACAACGGGGGCCTATAGTGTTTGTGGCTAGTGTAGTTGTGGGTAGTAACTGTGCAACACGCTCGTACCGTCCGTAGCATGCCACGGACAGTACGGGAGATTTGCAGAGTTACTGACCACAGCTATGATCAGTCTATATATTAAAGGTACATGCCCACTCAGTAGGCAACACATGTTCTTTATATGAATTACATAAGTGTATAATTATGGCACTGTTCCACGACAGTTATAAAATTACCCCACGTATTGATTGGCATTATTATACATATTATATCAGACGTAAACTTCGACACTGATATCAGGGGCGATAACCATGTTTCCTTAAAATGTTAACGGACATTGCTGTTTATACTATGTATTTATTTTTTGATGTGCAATGATCATACTTTATAATCTGGTGGACAGAGAGAGAGCGAGAGCGAGAGCGAGAGCGAGAGCGAGAGCGAGAGCGAGAGCGAGAGCGAGAGCGAGAGCGAGAGCGAGAGCGAGAGCGAGCGAGAGAGAGAGAGAGAGAGAGAGTTGGTGCATGGGACAAATCGTACCAACCCATGAAGCCACTAGCTCCTTACAACCCACGGTGTAATAATAAACATAATTACTATAGCAGTTCAATACGACACGGCAGACGGCGAGCCAACATGAAGAGATGCCGGCTTATGTTTTCTTTTCATCAATAACACCGATATAGACACGCGTGTCTACTTCGCAATGTTATGTAAAACACTTTCTCTATAATGAGTTTTCCAAACGCGTATTTCATCTTTTAACTGGCATAATAACAATTCAGACATAACTCGTGTCGGATGAGGTATCACCTTATAGTCTTTGGGCCACCAATAACCCCCCTCCCCCCCTGTGGTACATAACGCCACTATGATTTTCAAATTCAGTAGTCAATTGTCAGTCATTCCAGTAAGGTCTGCCATTAAAAAGCCGCTGGATGAACAAATGGCGGCCATTTTCCAAGATGGCCGTCAAAAACAATTGTTTTGGTTTACAGGACTAGCTTTATCGCCTGTTAACCGGTATTAGGACCGATTTAAATTTTCTAAATCGTTCTTATCTACTCCATAATTGAATATAAAACAGTGTGTGATACATTCAAAATCAATTTATTTTACCAAATGGCCGCCATTTTCAAAATGGCCGCTAAAAAGTGTGTTTTTTGCGAAAAGTTTGCACTGTAACTGCTGTTAAGTGTTATTGGAACCGCTATTAACATTGTAACTTATACCTTGTAATGCATATCAATATGCATATCAATTATGTAATACATATTGACTTAACAGCATAATATAATTGGTGGAAATTTTCAAAATGGCCGCCAAAAAAGGCGTTTTTTCAACAATTGTCTATGTTAACAATTGTCCATGTTAACTGATGATAAGTGGCATTTGAACCACTTTTTACACCGCAAATTAATGCCATGTGATGGATATCAATATACATGACAATTTCGTAATATAATGTGTGTTTTACGCAAGGGTAAGTTTTCCATATTTAGCCCATGGCCTAATCTTATGACATATGCGACCTATGGATGTCTTCACTTACACATGTATTGAAATGCAGTCTGTTCTGGATCTAAGATATTCAATAGATATAATATAGATTGAATAGCGAACAGCATGTGCCATTATCATACTGTCACATCTGGCGTTACGCTGGTCTCAAATGTATTTCGGTACATTTTGTCAGTCAACGTCACAAATTAGCTGCCAGGTGCAGACTGAAGTCTGTTTGTAGAAAGATCTGCCAGCTTCCATGCGCCAATAAAGCAACAAAAACTCAAAACATTTGCAACGCTTGCAAAATCGATGACACTTACGAGTCCACAGCGAATGTCAAAGGAACTAGTAGCAGAACGGAATGTATTTGGACAGCTCGTTTCCATTGCACTCAGGAACAACATTGACATGGCTAAGGTCTTCAGTTACCAGTTCCATGGTCGCTTGCAACAGCTGATGGATCACCGGCAAGGACTGACAAAGCGAAATTGATGCATCAACTGGAAGGGCAGACGCATATGATTTACAGGCCTCCGCTAGAACAGGTGAGCTACATCATTGACGGAAATGCAATTCTACATATGCAAACTGCTTTGCCCAACACATTTGCAGATCTGGCGGAGAGTCTATATCATCAAATGCCGAAAGCAGAACGCGTGGACTTTGTAACTTTGAAGAGGTACCACAAATACCTACTTGATCAAGGGACCGCTGACAAATGTTCCACGTGACTGGAAGCAGTTCCTCACAAGACACAATTGTGAAAACTCCTACTTAATGAATGGATGCAAGATAAACACACACAAGGTGAAGGGAAGAACAATTGTGTTTGTGTGTGAAACCAAATTACTAGTATGTATGGCATATCAACACACACTGACGAAATAGAAGAAATGAATTCGTCACAAGAGGAAGCAGACACACGACTGGTATTGCATTGTTTGCACCATGCATCGCATTTATCGGAGAACAATACAATTGTTGTCAGATCTCCAGATACCGACGTGTTTGTACTGTTACTCAGGTTTACACAGCTGGTGAAACAGCGTGTGCTGTTTGACACCGGTGTCGGCAACAAACGACGACTGCTCGACATACACGGTATCATTGCTGAGGTTGGTACGCAGCTGTGTTTGGCATTGCCAGCACTTCATGCATTCATCGGCTGTGACAGCACGAGTGCTTTCGTTCGTCGTGGAAAGGTACACCACCGCTAAAACTACTTCAGAAGCACCCAGAATTCACTGATACATTCATGCAGTTGGGTTTGTCCCCTCTGTAGAACCACAACTCTTCGAAGACCTTGAACACTTTGTGTGTCTGATGTACAGGAGTACTAGTACTAGTATTACAGACATAAACAAACTGCGCATGGAGCTATTCCTGCAAAAGTTCAGTCCCAAGTCAGGAGAGAATGTATATAATGAGAGCTAATCACCAAACCCTCATTTGGTGCAGCACTGACCAATCGAATGCATGCATACCGCCACCAAATGGCCGTGGGTGGGAGGTCATAAACGGAACACTAGAGTGCAAATGGACAGAGGGGGATAACCTGCCAACTGAAATGATAGATCTACTGGTAGAAGAAGAGGAAGAAAATGGATACGGTGGATGTTGATGAAACAAATGCGCATGAGCCCGACAGCTTACTAGATAGCACGTTTGATGCGGATGAAGCATATGACTAGGTTGCTTCTCTTAAGGGTTTCATAGATTTTATCTACGATTTGTACAGCATGTTAGGGATCATACCTGAGCGCTGTTGATGTCAGAAAATATCAAAGAGTTTCGTACCTGATGCCATGGGTATTGACTCCGCCACAGGTGCGATGCTTCCGAACCCGATTGAAAATGACTTACTTTGTTGTAAACCAACCATACGTGAATCAAGAACAACGAATGCACCGGACACATTATGTAACTGTATGTATGTCTATATATGCTGATATGAGTATGCTGATATGAATGATATTGTGTACCATATTTTATTTCATCTGTTATTGTAAATATCGAAATATGTCTTACCTGGTATCGAGGCTTTCAATCCCGAGTGAAAATTAATTACCTTGTTGTATAATCATGCACAAATCAATGAAAGCTCTGGACACATTATGTAACTGTATGTGTGCGTGCTTGCGTGCGTGCGGGCGTATGTGTGTGTGTATGTATGTGTGTATGTGTGTGTGTATGTGTGTGTATGAAAATAATGAATAGTTTCTTAACTGATGTTGTGGGGATTGTCCCGCCACAGGCGCGATGCTTCAAACCTTCATTGAAAATTAATTACCTTGTTGTATAAGCATACGCAAATCAGTATGCGCATGTCTATAACTGTTGTTGTGCATTATATCGATGCTCACATTTAACATGTTCTATTTCACAATATGGCATTGATCTTGTTGTAAATATCGAATCATTTCTTGCCCGATAATGTGGGGAAATTCCCTTTTTTCTTCACACTTGCTGCTATACATACTTCACATCATGCACTTTCATCATGACAACTCACGATATTTTTGTGTATGCAATGACGCCAGTGTCATGTTGAAGTAGTTGACTATTCATATGTACCAGTTAAAATTAAATGTAAGTGGAGACAGCTAATGAAACTCAATATGTGTAAAATGTACATTGTATATTTAGTGGGTGGGGTAACGGTTTCAAATTCAGTTGTGGTTAACTTAGTATCATGTGCAGTAAGCATAAGAAAAACAGGAAATATAGTTTGCATGTTTCATGAGCACATGCATGCATATTTTCCATAGTTACAATTTATAAATACCGTATGGGAAGAGATGTGTGGCAATACATGTGTTACCATTGAAATGGAGTGGGTAGGGTAATTAAATATGCAAAATATTTGCTTAAAAGGACCGGACGGTCCTAAATTCTACTTAAATGCAAAGTATTGCTATAAACATCTCTCAAAAACCTGCAAAACAACAGCAGTTTCCGTGTTTAACAATATAATTTTGTCACATTTTTACAAAAAGTGTGATTTTTTAATATGGCAAAAAGTTGCTGGGTGGTATACTTCAAAATGGTGCCTTACATTCATCCAGCGGGTTACAGAGCGCAGACAAGTTGCATTACACTCGTAATTGATTATAGTTATCAGAAAAATATGTCTGCTTATGTACCACAGGGGGGGGAGGGTTTCCATATTTGGCCCATGGCCTATTAGTTAAGCTTTCATCCCTCGGTGGACTATCCCATGTTTTTATTGAACTATTCCATTGATTAGGAAAGTAAGTGATTTTTTTAAAAAGAAAAACATATCCAAACGGTGCGGATGCTGATTAGATATCTTGCTACAAGTCGGAGGTCACCAGGGTGTCCGGTTTAGAGAGGCTCCACTGTAAATAAGGCATATGGGTACCGCAAAACCGATATATGTGGTTTGCGATCATGAACAGACGTTATCAACGGTGATAGATGACAATAATTCCAGCACAAACATATGTACACAATGCCCTAACATTTGATTGGCCAGTAGCAAGTCTCTGTCCAAAATGTATATCACAGTAAATTCCCATGCCGAACTACTTTCCGTAGCCGTCAGGCGCAGTTAAAATAATTCTTAAGAAAACGGAAAATAAACACATTTTCTTGATGAATTTATTTCAAATGCTGGAATTATAAGGAATGAATGGCCTTTTTGTTGAATTTATCGGGGATATAAACTTGGAAAAGTCGCGGGAATACTGGACAAGGCCGATGCGTTTCTTTTCCGTTTTCTTAAGAATTATTTCAACTGCGCCTCACGGTTACGGAAAGTAGTTCGGCGTGGGAGTTTACTGGGATATAAATTTTGGACAGAGACTTGCTACGAGCCAATCAAATGTTAGGGAATTGTATAAATATTTATGTGCTGGAATTAGGTTTGAGGAATTTGATTCCTCAAACCTTTTGTTTTCGTTGGTTTTTTTTTTTTTTTTTTTTTTTTTTTTTTTTATTCAGCCGTTCAGTCTACAGCCCAAACCGCTGGTCGGATCGACTTCAAATTTTGTATACCGATTCGCATCAACAGTGAGACGAGAATAACGCAATTTTCAGAATTCTCATGACGTCACTTTCTACGAAACCGGAAGTGACGTCATATATCATATAATTCCCTATAACTTCCTTATTTTCCAACCGATTTCAAAAATTCTTTTTGAATTGTAAAGCTGCGAGAATTCTCTATCTTCGCTTCGCTGACAATGTTTGGCTATCTGCTCAAATGAGAGAGCTATAGACATGTGGAATTGAGAAAAATGAAAAAAATCAACAATTTCAGATTTTTATTTTATTTTAACGGGTGGTCTTTGAAAACAGTTTCCAATTTGTACAGTAATCTCAGCAACATAATTTTTTGACAGCGTCACGCGGGACATTCATCCGCACAGAAGATGATATTTTTCAGAGCAATGGCTTGAATAGTTCTGATTCTATTGTCTTTCAAACTTGGACGTTTTTTTTTTTAATTTTTTCAATTTTTCAAATTTGAAATGGTCATAACTTTTTTATTATCTAACCGATTTCCAATATTTTTTTTGCATTAAAAAGCCAACAAAATTCTCTATCTCCGTTTCGCTGGTAGTTTTTGGCTATCTGCCCAAATGAGAGAGTTGTAGGCATTTGAAGTTTTTAAAAAAAATTGAAATTGTCATAACTTCCTTATTATTCAACCGATTTCAAATATTTTTATTTTTTTTGCATTAAAAAGCCAATAAAATTCTCTATCTCCGATTCGCTGGTAGTTTTTAGCTATCTGCTCAAATGCGCGAGCTACATGCATTTGAAGTTTGAGAACGAGCATATAAACTTAGCCGCCTAGAACAGTGTGTACAGCTGACAAACTTCGAGGTGGAGGCCAGACAGGTATGGTGGGCTGTATCAGACACTGGTTTTATATACGAACTGACATGCTGTGAGTGCTTTAGAATCGTCTCCAACTTCAATGTCAGACTAGGGGGTTAACGGTACACATTTCGTAGAACGTTATATAATGAAAAATGCTTAGGATAGTCAAGCGATTCTGAAAATACAAAACTTTATTTTTTCAATTTCATTGGAATTGCATCAATTTTTTTGAGTTTCATATGTTTTCGTCATTGGCAATGTCTTCTAATCACTTTGCCAGTGTACGTTTGTCAGTTTCGTCATTGGCAATGTCTTCTAATCACTTTGCCAATGTACGTTTGTCAGTACATCAAGCCTCAAACCGTTGATGCAGCTTCAGCTGCTCTAGTTATTATATGTATCCTTTATCGATACCATATTTACAGTCGCATCTGTTGGACTTGCGTTCTGGGCGTGTTTCCAATTAGTTGTTTGATTAACAGCGGCCTATTTGGACAATGACAGGATAGGTGCCGGTTTGAGCAGGGCTGTTGCGGAATGAGGATGTTTTAGTATGTCGCCATTTTGAAGTGTAAATTCCACGGTTTTTTAATTAGTCATAGTTATCTTTATTTCCAAATGATATGGTAGAAAACGAAATCAGTCGACATTATGTTTCTTGAAAGAAGGTAAAAATACATATTACAGTTGTATTTAAATAATCACTCTTTTTCATTCAAAAAACTTAATAAATAATATTATTAGGTTTGAGGAATTTGATTCCTCAAACCTTTTGTTTTCGTTGGTTTTTTTTTCTTTTTCTTTTTTTTCTTTTTATTCAGCCGTCGAGACTACAGCCCAAACCGCTAGTCGGATCGACTTCAAATTTTGTATACCGATTCGCATCAACAGTGAGACGAGAATAACGCAATTTTCAGAATTCTCATGACGTCACTTTTTACGAAACCGGAAGTGACGTCATATATCATATAATTCCCTATAACTTCCTTATTTTCCAACCGATTTCAAAAATTATTTTTGAATTGTAAAGCTGCGAGAATTCTCTATCTTCGCTTCGCTGACAATGTTTGGCTATCTGCTCAAATGAGAGAGCTATAGACATGTGGAATTGAGAAAAATGAAAAAAATCAACAATTTCAGATTTTTATTTTTATTTTAACGGGTGGTCTTTGAAAACAGTTTCCAATTTGTACAGTAATCTCAGCAACATAATTTTTTGACAGCGTCACGCGGGACATTCATCCGCACAGAAGATGATATTTTCAGAGCAATGGCTTGAATAGTTCTGATTCTATTGTCTTTCAAACTTGGACGTTTTTTTTTCAATTTTTCAAATTTGAAATGGTCATAACTTTTTTATTATCTAACCGATTTCAAATATTTTTTTTGCATTAAAAAGCCAACAAAATTCTCTATCTCCGTTTTGCTGGTAGTTTTTGGCTATCTGCCCAAATGAGAGAGTTGTAGGCATTTGAAGTTTTTAAAAAAAATTGAAATGGTCATAACTTCCTTATTATTCAACCGATTTCAAATATTTTTTTTGCATTAAAAAGCCAATAAAATTCTCTATCTCCGATTCGCTGGTAGTTTTTAGCTATCTGCTCAAATGCGCGAGCTACATGCATTTGAAGTTTGAGAACGAGCATATAAACTTAGCCGCCTAGAACAGTGTGTACAGCTGACAAACTTCGAGGTGGAGGCCAGACAGGTATGGTGGGCTGTATCAGACACTGGTTTTATATACGAACTGACATGCTGTGAGTGCTTTAGAATCGTCTCAACTTCAATGTCAGACTAGGGGGTTAACGGTACACATTTCGTAGAACGTTATATAATGAAAAATGCTTAGGATAGTCAAGCGATTCTGAAAATACAAAACTTTATTTTTTCAATTTCATTGGAATTGCATCAATTTTTTTTGAGTTTCATATGTTTTCGTCATTGGCAATGTCTTCTAATCACTTTGCCAGTGTACGTTTGTCAGTACATCAAGCCTCAAACCGTTGATGCAGCTTGAGCTGCTCTAGTTATACGTGTTTCCCTTCGGGGATTATTGGACATAGCTAAAAATAAATATGTTACCATACTACGAAATAAACTCTCTGCAGTATAAACCGTGGTAATGTTGACCTACATGGTACAAATCTGGCCACATATTAACGGACACGTGCCCATAATCCCCGAACTAATCTGCGAGGGGATTGGCATTTGTTTATAATCAGCCTCGCTGTTGATGCTGCGATTACTAGGACCACATACTATGGTGGCTCGTTCGGGAGATTTCCTATATCCGTTGCTCCGCCACCGTAGAAATGTATATTCCAGGGCCCGTTCACTAATCTTCGTAAGACTAAAATGTTCGTAACTGCAAATTTAGGATCTTCTGTAAATTTCAATTGATGGATTTACATTTATTGAGCATAGGCTGCATATGCAGCCTATGCTCAATAAATGTAAATCCAATAAGTGTATTTACAGACTATCATAATTTTGCACTTACGAACATTTTAGTATTCCGAAATTTAGTGAAACAGACCCCAGGGCCCGCCCGTTCACTAATCTTCGTAAGACGAAGTTCGTACATGTATGTGCAAGTTTAGAATAACATTTATTCTGACAGGTTGGAACATTCTTAGTGGATATATTCACATGTAAGTGTGTTTGCATGTATGTGCAAATGTGTAATGTTAGTAAGCAACGATAATGTGACACGAACGAAGTTTTAATCTAAGACGTTTAGTGTAACCTACGGAGCCCCGCCGGGAACATGGATTTTTTTATTAATTCGTTCCTCACGAAATAACAATTATTTCCCTCAATTTAACAATTCGTTCCCTCGAATTAACAATTTGTTTCCACGAAATGACAATTCGTTCCCTCAATTTAACAATTCGTTCCCTCGAGTTAGCAATTCATTCCCACGATATAACAATTCGTTCCCACGAAGTAACAATTCGTTCCCGTGCGAACGAAGTGTTACTTCGAGGGAACGAATTGTTAAATTGAGGGAACGAATTGTTAATTCGTGGGAAAGAATTGTTAATTCGTGGGAACGACTTGTTAAATTGAGGGAACGAATTGTTATTTCGTGGGAACGAATTAATAAAATAAAAGATTTCTACGTTGCGGGGCTCCGTAGAAACCAGACCCAACCGTAGATGTCGTAACTTTGTTTCAGAGCTGCCAAAGACGAACATTAAGTTCTTTAATGCTCGTCTCCACGCGGCGCAGAAACAAGAGGACGAAATGTAAGATTCATCTATTTAATCTCTACTCGGCGTAATAAGTCACAGTTAGATCACGGCATGTACGAGGAGATAATCCGCGAGCTTTAGCGAGTGGATTATCGATCGTACATACGGACGAACGTGATCTAACTGTGTTATCAGGTCCTCATGTCCATACATTGCCCATGTGCTGTGGAAATGCAGAAACAAAAGTTGAAAATGTATCAAATTAAAGATGTGTTGACGAAAGATGTCTCGAACGGTCCACCATACAAGAGAACATGGCTGGCACATGCACGTCGGCAACTACGGCACTAACTGAGCGAGATAAAAATCGGTCGGTGATGGAAGTTTAATTGCTAATTATTATCGGGTTCGCATACTCATGTGTGGTCAATGCACGACCGCGGATAATTAACCAGTGTTTGTCAGTGATTCTTAACATGTACTCTGACCTCATGTCCGATATCCATCCGTTTGCTTGGTAGTCGAGTCCTGACGTTTGTCCAATCGGAGTGTTTTATTTTCAGATCGCATTGCGAGTAAATATTGATAAGTATATCGACCATACTCAGACTTTTAAACGTTCTCATTCGCGCAGTCTGATCAGCGCCTAAATGTTCGCCATTCAGTTGTAAATATACGTGCTCGAACTCAGTACCGTACCATCATTCGATAAACTGATCGGGCATAGCTACGCACTTCCGTCCCATAATGACTTACGTCGTACAGTATAGTACTATTCAATATAAAGAAGAAATACAGAACCTGGCTTGTTCTTGATCTCACACATTTCGACCATAGTATGATCATTTCCATGGAATATGTAGCTAATACCACAGGTTCTTGAAGAACGGTTCATATTTCGGTGTTTTATGGGTTAGTTCGGTATCTCTCTTTGGATGCATTGTTACCAACATACAATTTACGTCACATCCCGCGAGTTACACGTATGGAATTATGGGCCCGAAAGTTCGGAACGGCCAATGTGTAGATGGTTAACGATTTCTTTCGTGTGCAATGATTGAGCAATAGTAGAAGCACAAAACTATGTAAATTGCCCAAAACCAACGAAATCCACCCAAATCTACCCAGAATCCATTCAAATACCCATATGACACCAACATTCTGACCATTTGTTCAAACACCTGGGGCTAATACATGTGTGTTATTACCTTATGTTCATTGAATTATCCCTACTAGTGCAAACTTATGATAGTCTGTAAATTTCACATTAACAATGTTTTCTTGTAAACAGTTATTGGTTTTACATTTATTGAGCATAGGCTGCATATGTAGCCTATGCGCAATACATTTAAATCCATCAATTGAAATTTCCAGACGATCCTCAATTTGGACTTGCGAACATTTTAGTCGTACGAAGTTTAGTGAAACTGGCCCCAGGTGACTAGTGCAAAGTCTTAGGATACAATAACGGGACATATATACCATATATTCAGCTTAAGCATGTGAAACAAGGTATGTTGTCTCATGGAGGGACACTGCTACGTTTCTCCAGCAATCTGATGTTGGCATGGTGTTTTATTTGGTACACAGCAATCCACAGATTGATGACTATAGCTCGTCGTAAACGTATTCCCTATATTTGACATTCCACAATAAATTTTGGCTTAAATGATCGCCGGACCAGTGTAGCTAATGTGTAGCTAATGTGTAGCTAGTGTGTAGCTAATGTGTAGCTAGTGTGTAGCTAGTGTGTAGCTAATGTGTAGCTAATGTGTAGCTAGGGTACTCTGAACCAGCCGGCTAATGATACAGACTGTCGATTATAGACATCAGTTACTTTTGAATCACATATTGGCAAACACTGTAGAGGAGAATTAGATAGAATTATATGTGTATATACTGACCACAAGCGCAACGGATTTCATTTCTTCAGTTGATAGCGCATCAAATTTATATCGCCCACCACGACATAAAGGGTGTATTGTTTTTGCGAGCAGCGTATGGCCAGATCAGCCTGCGCATCCGCGCAGTCTGATCTGGGCCTACACTGTTCGCTATTGATTGAGACATCACCACGCCGATAAGAAAAACTATATATTCGTATTAAATTGTAACAGCTTGCTAGTTTACCAGGAGCTACATGTACGCTGGTCAAATACACCATCAATAACCCCGGTTTTCTCGTATCTGGGCGATACTCCCCGTGATCACGTTGTCTGTGTCTCCGAGGAATGCTATAAAACGGAAATAAACCACGGGGATTCCTGATAGCGAGCGGTGGTACAGTCCCTCTTCCTGGTTGGTGTCACAAGTGGGTCTGCGGTACAGGGGCCCGTTTCACTAAACTTCGTGCGACTAAAATGTTCGTAAGTGCAAATTTAGGATCGTTTAATTGATGGATTTACATTTATTGAGCATAGGCTGCATATGCAGCCTATGCTCAATACATGTAAATTCAATAATTGTTTACAAGAAAACACTGTTAATGTGAACTTATAATTTTGCACTTACGAACATTTTAGTCGTACGAAGTTTAGTGAAACGGTCCGCCGGATTGCAATTCCAACTCATCGAACACCGTTGATTTATTGGCAATAATTGCTTTCCACATGTGTCATGCATGGCTTTCCACATGTGTTATGCATATACACTCGAGTATTCAATATCGATTTGCTTAAAAGTCTATAAAAATAGACAAATAAAACATATAACAATCCCAATAAAATCAAAAGTGATGAATTTTTATCCATTGTATCTGTAAATTGTATTACTTCCAAAATCACAATAAAATTAAGTTTTAATGAACACAAACATATGTTATTTCAATAATAATAAAAATTAATGTAACAATTACAAATACTAATTGTTAATTGATGACGGCATAGTGGAGCGTTCATAATATCAATTACGATTACAAAATTAAAACCGGTGCAACTTTCTAACTATTTGTAGCATATCATTTAAATGCTAAGCCATTGATTACTGATTTATATTATACATTATCCACAATAAACTAGAGAATACTCTCAATTCTAGTGTATTGCGCATACTGCATACTATTTACACTGTCCTTAAATTCACAATGGAAAGGCCCGTTCGACGTTTTGCGTTTACATCCCAATACAATACATTAGAGCCCCGTGACGTGCGTGATGTTGTTGATTGGTTAAAGTTCGTTTGACGTCATTAACTTCCACGAGGTTATTGACCGGCAACGTTAACATCGCTGTTCCAGGAATTACGACAAAATGACTTAAAACAAGATTATTCTTAATGTTAACGCCATATTAAGTTATTTACATTTTTCAAACTACATGTATCAGAAAATGCAGTGTAAATAAAGTAATAAACCCATGGGCTGTTGCGTTTACTGGAGAGCACAATACATTTGGTCTGTTTAAAGTTTGCGAGAAGTCCTTCCTAAACTACTCGTTTGTTATCAGCATCTTTTTCGCATTTATCATCTGTCAATGAACCCGCCATATAAAACATTTAGTGATGATTCAATGCATGATGCTGTGCTACAATAACATTACATCTAACATTTGAGTTTCAAATTCGTGGGCTGATTTTATATGAAACGACCAGCAGTTGGTCTCGAATTTCATAAGCCCAATTTCTCCCGTCACAGCCACATTTGCGTACACGATTGCTGGTACAGCACATACGTACCAAGTGGTGTTTTGTCACTGACTGTTATACGTAATTAATCACCTACGCCGAAATAGAGCCTGCATTGATGAATCATCATACCACGTTTTGCTTCCGTGTAATTAAATAGAATGTACTACAAGGTGTATGATCACGTGGTTACAACAACAACAACGTCGCCCACTCGATCACGTGGTACTAACAACAAGTACTGAAACTTCCAGAATCCATCCGATTCAAAGTAAGTATTATTTGATATTTTCCTTAACCCTTTGAACCCGAAATCCCGCTATAGCGGTTTATGCAAAAAGTGTAGATCCAGATGAGCCGGCTCGTAACGAGCCGTCTCATCAGGATCTGCACTTTTTGAAAGTAATTTTAATAATTCTTAGAACAAAAACACCCCCTTTTCATGAATGGACGAATCTGAAAATCATTTTGTGACCATTGGATTGGTCGGAACATTAGCATATCACCGTCCATTCCAGTTCCTTAGGGTTGAAAGGGTTAATATGCAACGGATTTATTATGAAATACGGAGCAGCAAACGCGTCTTCAAGAGCTGCATTTGGTGGTCCATGGAGTTCGGCATAGACTTACATGTATGTCGTGTTTGCGAAGAATCGATTTCCGTGTCGGTAGACACGGAAATCGATTCTTCGCAAAAACGACACTGAGAAGTTTGGGCGAGAATACAGAGACCACCAAATGCAGCTGACCAAGACGTGTTTGATGGGCCATATTTCATCAAAATCCGTTAAGTAATAAGGACAATATAAAATAATACCTACTTTGAATCGGATGGATTCTGGAAGTTTCAGTACTTGTTGTTAGTACCACGTGATCATACGCCTTGTACTTTCAGTACACCCGGCGAACTGCCGTCTCAAACGAGTCAGACTGACTTTGCAGTAACGAATACGGAAATTCATACGTGTGCGATGCCAACAAAATCACTTGTGTTTAGTATGTTGACATATTCAATAGTAATTCGGCTGCCGGATTCGATTCAGAGATAACGAAAATGCGGACTGTGGTTGAACAAAGTAATACATAGCTCGAAAACGCTTTGACCTATTTGCTGATACCTTTAGGTATATTTGATGCATTTATAAACGTATGTCCGTTACATTTTCTGAGACATTTTCTGGCAAAACACACATTCATTCACCATTACCCCACGTATTGATTGGCATTATTATACGTTTTATATCAGACGTAAATGACCACACTGATATCAGGGGCTATAACCTTGTTTCCTTAAAATGTTAACATACATTGTTACATGGTTTCCGTTGTTTGCACATATGTGCAAACAAATAGCGCGTGCTGTTTGCACATGGCTTTAGGCAATGCTCATTCCGGGGCCGCGCGTAATGGAAGTGCCTTCATGACGTCACTACGCGGAAGTACCTTCATGACGTCACTACTTCATGACGTGCATGACGTTCATGACGCGGCCCCGGAATATGCATACCGAAAATGATCTACGTGAATGGGACGATTTTATAAAAGTACTGAAAATACTGAATATAATGCTCAAATTACATCAGTTTTTTGTTGGAAATGTAACAATAACGTCTGATCATGTCCAGCCGTGTGCAAACGTTTGCTGTGGCCCTCGGGAACTGTTTGAACCCGCGGCCTGCGGCCTTGTGGTTCAAACAGTTCCCGAGGGCCACAGCAAACGTTTGCACAGTATGAACCCGCGGCCTGCAGCCTTGGGGTTCAAACAGTTCCCTCGGGCCACAGCAAACGTTTGCACACGGCTGGACATGATCAAACCTTATGTTACTATTTATTATCTGTATTTATGTTTTGATGTGCAATGATCATACTTTATAATCTGATCATACATATAATATCAACTTTTCTGAACAGCTACTGGCACTGCCAACTTGCAATCAAGCAATTTGATTGTCTGAGCCTGAGCTCAGGCTCAGCCAATCAAGTTGCTTGATGTCAAGCACAATATTAAAGTATATTATGTACATGTAGTTTGAAATACAAAAATTATCAAGGATTGGCAAGTTTAAACGGGCGGTAGTGTAAATGTTTACGAAACGGTAACCGTGTTCTCCGGCTGACAGGAAACCTTTAAATCTGGAATTCCAGAGCATTTAACACGCACAAGTTATAATTAGTTTATCGTCTGGTTTACAATCACGATCGTTCATCATATTCTGGCTTTCTCACTTCAATCTGACATGTCCGTCCACGGGCACTTTGTGGTATGAACGACAGATGCATCTTTAAATCGTACCAAATTTTACTCCCATATTAAATATTTACAAGGTAGGACACTCGCCATCTTTTCAACCAACGGAAGTGGATACACTACCTTGAGCCCGGCTCGCCAATTCAGTAATTGTAACGCGCGCGAAGGCCGGGACGAGCATGGTCCCGGCCTTCTCGCGCGTTACAATTACTGAATTAGGTACACTAGTACCATTTCCGTTGGTTGAAAAGATGGCGAGTGTCCTACCTTCTAGATAGTTAATATCAGAATGAAAATGGATATGATGGAAAGAGCTTTTGTCGTCCATACATGTACGATAAAGTGCCTGTGTGTCCGTCTGATATTTAATTTGCATTACATTGACATTTGGGTCGGATTCTTGAAAGTGTTTGTGCCCGATCCGATTGACATCAGCGATATTTAGCCATATTTCATACATCGACATATTCCATGCGTGCGTGCGTGTGTGCGTGTGTGTGTGTGGTACGTATATGTGTATCGAGGGGGAGGTATGTCCATTTAATGGTCGATGGCTGTTCACTGATGGCCACACTGTGCAACGGCAACCTCTCAACAACGGTCAATGTTATTCTTTCCTGCAGCTAGTTATTGTGAAGAGGAGTGTTTGGACTATCGCGATCTTATCTTATCAGCGGGTTTCGCCGATCTTGATACGAACATGAGTCATATTTCATAATTTACGTCAATAATTTGCAGAAAATCAGTCTATCCCGCATGAGCTCTGAATTTTGTGTCAATTTACGACGTCATTATAGAAATACTGAATATGTGTTGATTTCATTGACAAGCTTACATTATAGGAATGAATGGCCTTTTTGTGGAATTTATCGGGGTATCAACTTGGAAAATACTGGACGAAGCGATGAAAAATTACAATTTTCGAAAAAAAATCAAAATCTTTTTTTTTTTTTTTTGATTGTTTTTTCGAAAATTGTAATTTTTTCAGGCCTCGTCCAGTATTCCCGCGACTTTTCCAAGTTTATATCCCCGATAAATTCAACAAAAAGGCCACTCATTCCTTATAATTCCAGCATTTGAAATAAATTCATCAAGAAAATGTGTTTATTTTCCGTTTTCTTAAGAATTATTTTAACCGCGCCTCACGGTTACGGAAAGTAGTTCGGCGTGGAAGTTTACTGGGATATAAATTTTGGACAGAGACTTGCTACGGGCCAATCAAATGTTAGGGAATTGTGTAAATATTTGTGTGCTGGAATTATTCATGGTTATTTACGATTGATAAACCACTGCTAGTCGTAGAAACGATATTCGAGTTCACGAGCACCAAGGATCAAATAAAATAGCACCCGTGTGTGATTTTCTACAAGGTTTATCTAAAATAAAAAAAATAAATAACACATTTATTTAGTTATAGTACATATTAGACACCTTAGTGAACTACGTGTGCCCCTTTTGTGTATAGACTAAAGCACAGCTCACACATAGAGACTAAAGCACGGCTCACACATAGAGACTAAAGCACGGCTCACACATAGAGACTAAAGCACGGCTCACACATGAGACTAAAGCACGCTCACACATAGAGAAAGCACGGCTCACACATAGACTAAAGCACGGCTTCACAAACATAGAGACTAAAGCACGGCTCACACATAGAGACTAAAGCACGGCTCACACATAGAGACTAAAGCACGGCTCACACATAGAGACTAAAGCACGGCTCACACATAGAGACTAAAGCACGGCTCACACATAGGAGACAAAGCACGGCTACACATAGACTAAAGCACGCACACATAGAACGAAAGCACGGCTCACACAAGAGACTAAAGCACGGCTCACACATACTAAAAGCACGGTCACATAGAGACTAAACACGGCTCACACATAGAGACTAAAGCACGGCTCCACAGACTAAAGCAGGCTCACACATAGAGACTAAAGCACGGCTCACACATATGACTAAGCACGGCTCACAATAGAGACTAAAGCACGGCTCACACATAGACTAAAGCACGGCTCACACATAGAGACTAAAGACGGCTCACACATAGACTAAGCACGGCCCACACATAGACAAAGCGGTTCACACATAGACTAAAAGCACGGCTCACACATAGAGACTAAACACGGCTCACACATAGAGACTAAAGCACGGCTCACACATAGGAGACAAAAGCACGGCTCACACAAGAGACAAAGCACGGCCACACATAGAGACTAAAGCACGGCTCACACATAGAGACTAAAAGCACGGCTCACACATAGAAATAAAGCACGGCTCACACATAGAGCAAAGCACGGCTCACACATAGAGACTAAAGCACGGCTACACATAGGAAGACTAAAGCACGGCTCACACCATAGGAGACTAAAGCACGGCACATAGACTAAAGCACGGCTCACACATAGGAGACTAAAGCACGGCTCACACATAGAGACTAAAGCACGCTCACACTAGAGACTAGCACGGCTCACACATAGACTAAAGCACGGCTCGCACAGAGACTAAAGCAACGGCTCACACATAGATAAACACGGCTCACACATAGAGACTAAAGCACGGCTCACACATAGAGACTAAAGCACGGCTCACACATAAAAGGACAAAACAAACGGCTCACACTAGAAAAGCACGGCCACACAGACTAAACACGGCTCACACATAGGAGACTAAAGCACGGCTCACACAAAGGAGACTAAAGCACGGCCACACATAGAGACTAAAGCACGGCTCACACATGAGACTAAAAAGCACGGCTCCACACATAGGAGACTAAAGCACGGCTCACACATAGAGACTAAAGCACGGCCACACAGAGACTAAAGCACGGCTCACACATGACTAAAAGCACGGCTCACACAAAAACTGCACGGCTCACACATAGAGACTAAAGCACGGCTCACACATGAGACAAAGCACGGCTCACACATGGAGACTAAAGCACGGCTCACACAAGAGACTAAAGCACGGGCTCACACATAGAGACTAAAGCACGGCTCACACATAGACTAAAGCACGCTCACACATAGAGACTAAAGCGGCTCACACAAAGAGACTAAAGCACGGCTCACACAGACTAAAGCATGGCTCACACATGAGACTAAGCACACACACTAGAGACTGACAGCACGCTCACACATAGAGACAAGCACGGCTCACACAAAGAGACTAAAGCACGGCTCACACATAGAAAGACTAAACACGGCTCACACAGAGACTAAAGCACGGCTCACACAAAGAGGACTAGCACGGCTCACACATAGAGACTAAAGGCACGGCTCACACATAGAGACTAAAGGCACGCTACACTACATAAAGAGGACTAAAGCACGGCTCACATAGGAGACTAAAGCACGGCTCACACATAGGAGACTAAAGCACGGCTCACACATAGAGACTAAAGCACGGCTCACACATAGAGACTAAAGCACGGCTCACACATAGAGACTAAAGCACGGCTCACACATAGGAGACTAAAGCACGGCTCACACATAGAGACTAAAGCACGGCTCACACATAAAGAGGACTAAAGCACGGACTAGCAAACAGCTCACATAGAGACTAGCACGGCTCACACATAAACAAAGCACGGCTCACACATAAAGAGGACTATCACGGCTCACAAACATAGAGACTAGGCACGCTCACACATAAAGAGACTAAAGCACGCTCACACATAGGAAAGACTAGCGGCTCACACAGAGGAGACTAGACGGCTAAAGCACGGCTCACACATAGACTAAAGCACACGGCTCACACATAGAGACTAAAGCACGGCTCACACATAGGAGACTAAAGCACGGCTCACACATAGAGACTAAAGCACGGCTCACACATAGAGACTAAAGCACGGCTCACACATAGACTAGGTAGGAGACTAAAAGCACGGCTCACACATAGGATGACTAGCACGAGGCTCACACATAGAGACTAAAGCACGGCTCACACATAGAGAACTAAAGCACGGCTCACACATAGAGACTAAAGCACGGCTCACACATAGAGACTAAAGCACGGCTCACACATAGGAGACTAAAGCACGGCTCACACATAGAGACTAAAGCACGGCTCACACATAGGAGACTAAAGCACGGCTCACACATAGGAGACTAAAGCACGGCTCACACAAAGAGACTAAAGCACGGCTCACACATAGGAGACTAAAGCACGGCTCACACATAGAGACTAAAGCACGGCTCACACATAGAGACTAAAGCACGGCTCACACATAGGAGACTAAAGCACGGCTCACACATAGAGACTAAAGCACGGCTCACACAAAGAGACTAAAGCCACGGCTCACACATAAGACTAAACACTGGCTCCACATAGAGACCTAAAGCACGGCTCACACATAAGAGACTAAAGCAACGGCCTTCACACATAGGAGACTAAAGCACGGCTCACACATAGGATACTAAAGCACGGCTCACACATAGTAGCCTAAAGCACGCTCACACATAGGAGACAAAAAGCACGGCTCACACATAGAGACTAAAGCACGGCTCACACATAGAACTATAGCACGGCTCACACATAGAGACTAAAGCACGGCTCACACATAGAGACTAAAAAAAAGCACGGCTCCACACATAGAGACTAAAGCACGGCTCACACATAGAGACTAAGCACGGCTACACACATAGATACTAAAGCAACGGCTCAAACATAGAGACTAAAGCCCGCTCACACATAGAGACTAAAGCACTGGCTCACACCATGAGACTAAAGCACGGCTCACACATAGAGACTAAACACGGCACACACATAGAACTAAAGCACGGCTCACACATAGAGACTAAATCACGGCTCACGACAAAAGAGACTAAAGCACACGGCTCACACATAGAGACTAAAGCACGGCTCACCAAAGTAGACTAAAGCACGGCTCACACATAGAACTAAAGCACGGCTCACACATAGAGACTAAAGCACGGCTCACACATAGAGACTAAAAGCACGGCTCTTCACACATAGAGACTCAGCACGGGCTCACACATAGGAGAAAAAAGCACGGCTCTCACATAAGACTAAAGGCAACGGCATCACGACAAGGAGACTAAAGCACGGCTCACACATAGAGACTAAAGCAGGCTCACACAGGAGACAAAAGCACGGCTCACACATAAGAGACTAAAGCACGGCTCACACATAGAGACTAAAGCACGGCTCACACATAGAGACTAAAGCACGGCTCACACATAGAGAACTAAAGCACGCTCACACATAGAGACCTAAAGCACGGCTCACACATAGAGACTAAAGCCCGGCTCACCAACAAAGAGACCCAGCACGGCTCACACATAGGAGTAAAAAAACAAAAAAAAACAAAAAAAGGCTAAAAAAAAAAAAAAAAAAAAACAACATAAAAAGCACTTAAAAAAAAAAAAAAAAAAAAAGCACGGCTCACACATAGAGACTAAAGCACGGCTCACACATAGGAGACTAAAGCAGGCTCCACATAGACTAAAGCACGGCTCACACAAAGGAGACTAAAGCACGGTCACACATGGAGACTAAAGCACGGCTCACACAAGAGACTAAAAGCACGGGCGCACCCATAGAGACTAAAAGCACTCCACACATAGGAGACTAAAGCACGGTCACACATAGGAGACTTAAAAGCACCTCACAATAGACAATAGGTCACTAAAAGGCTCACGGCACAAACATAGGAGACTAAAGCACGGCCTTCACACATAGGAGACTAAAGCACGGCCCACACATAGGAGACAAAGCACGGCACATAGGGAGACTAAAGCACGGGCAACACATAGGAGACTAAAGCACGGCTCAACACTTGAAAAGACTAAAGCACGGGCTCTCACACATAGAACAAAAGACGGCTCACACTAGGAGATAAAGCACGGGCTCACACATAGGAGACTAAAGAGCTCACACATAGGAGACTAAAGCACGGCTCACACAAAGGAGATAAAGGACGGCTTCACACATAGGACAAAAGCGGCTCACACATAGAGACTAAAGCACGGCTCAACACATAGAGACTAAAGGTCTGACAAACGCTCACACATAGAGACTAAAAGCACGGCTCACACATAGAGACTAAAGCACGGCTCCACACATAGAGACAAAAGACGGCTTACACATAGGAGACTAAAGCACGGCTCACACATAGGAACTAAAGCACGGCTCACACAAAGATTAAAGCACGGCTCACACATAGAGACTAAAGCACGGCTCACACCTAGGAGTTACTAAAGCACGGCGCACACATAGGAGAAACTAAAGCACGGCTCACACATAGGAACTAAAGGCACGGCTCACACATAAACGTAAAGCAACGGCTCAATCACATAGAGACTAAAAGCACGCTCACACACAAGAGACCCTAAAGCACCCGGCTCACAACATAAAGAGACTAAAGCACGGCTCACAACAGTTAGAGACTAAAGCACGGCTCACACATAGGGAGACTAAAGGAAACCCGGCTCACTACATAGAGAACTAAAGCACGGCTCACACATAAAGGAGACTAAAGCACAGCCTCCACACAAGAACTAAACACGGCTCACACATAGAACTACAAAGCACGGCTCACACATAGAGAACTAAAAGCACGGCCTCACACCTAGGAGAAACTAAAGCACAGGCTCACACATAGAGACTTAAAAGCACGGCTCACACATAGGAACAAAAGCACTGCTCACACATGGAAGGAACCTAAAGCAACGGCTTCACCACATAGAGACTAAAGCACGGCTCAACACAGAGAGACTAAAGCAAAACGGCATTTCACCACATAGAGACTTAAAGCACGGCTACCACACATAAGAGACTAAAGCACGGCTCACACATAGGAGAACTAAAGCACGGCTCACACATAGGAAGGACTAAACGCACGGCTCACACATAGAGACTAAAAGCACGGCTCACACATAGGAGACTAAAGCACGGCCTCACCACATAGGAGACTAAAGCACTGGCTCACACATAGAGGACTAAAGCACGGCCTCCACAAGAAAGACTAAAGCAACGGCTCACAACATAGGAGAACTAAAAGCACGGCTCACACCAATTAGGAGACTAAAGCAACGGCTCACACCATTGAGGACTAAACACCGCTCACACGAACGAAAAGAACTAAAGCACGGCTCACACCATAGAGACTAAAGCACGGCTCACACATAGGAAAAGAACTAAAGCACCGGCTCACAACATAGAGACTAAAGCACTGGCTCACACATAGGAAGGAACCTAAAGGCCACGGCTCACCACCAATCGGAGGACTAAAGCACGCTC
Source organism: Conchocele bisecta (assembly GCA_029237695.1). NCBI lineage: Eukaryota > Metazoa > Mollusca > Bivalvia > Lucinida > Thyasiridae > Conchocele > Conchocele bisecta. Next base: position 127,375,288 of record CM055266.1, read on the forward strand.
AAACACAATAAGACTAAAGCAACGGCTCACACATAGGAGACTAAAGCACGGCTCCACACAAAGAGAAAACTAAAGCACGGCTTCACAACATAGGAGAACTAAAATCACGGCTCACACATAAGGGGGGGAGACTAAAGCACGGCTCACACATAGAGACTAAAAGCACGTAAGGCCTCACACATAGAGAAAAACTAAAGCACACGGCTCACACTAATAGGAGAACTTAAAGCACGGCTCACCACACATAGGAAGACTAAAGCACAGCTTCACACAAAGGAAATAAAGCAACGGCTCAAACACATGAGGAGTACATAAATCACGGTCTCACACATAGAGACTAAAGCACTGGCTCACACCCATAGGAGAACTAAAGCAACGGCTCACAACATAAGGAGACCTAAAAGCAAACGGCTCACACATAGGAAAACTTAAAGCACGGCACCACAAACATAGGAACTAAAGCACGGCTTCACAACATAGAGACTATCAAAGCACTGGCTCAACACATAAGAACCTAAAGCACGGCTTCACACCATAGAGACTAAAGCAACGGCTCACACATAGGAGACTAAAAGCAACGGCTCACACATAGGAACTAAAGCAACGGCTTCACACATAGGAGACTAAAGCACGGCCTCACACATAAGAAACTAAAGCACGGCTCACCCACATAGGAAGACTAAAGCAACGGCCTCACACAATAGAGACAAAAGCACGCTCACACATAGGAACAAAAGCACGTGGGGGCCTCAACACATAGAAAAGACCTAAAGCACGGCTCACACAGAGAGACTAAAGCACGGCTCACACACTAGATGGAACTAAAGCACGGCTCACCACTAGGAAGACTAGAAAGCAAACGGCTCTCACACATAAGACTAAAGCACGGCCTCACACATAGAAGACAAAAGCCACGGCTCACACATAGAGTACTAAAGCAACGGCTCCACCCATAGAGACTAAAGCAAAACGCTCACACTAGAAGGACTAAAGCACGGCGCACACTAGGAGAACTAAACGCAGCGGCACACACATAGAAGACTAAAGCCACAGGCTCAACTACCATAGAGACTAAAGCACGGCTCAACACATAGAGACTAAAGCACGGCTCACAACATAAAGACAAACGCACGGGCTTCACACATCAGAGACTAAAGCAACGACTCACAAATAGAGGACTACAGCTACCTGGCTCACACATAGAAGACTAAAGCACGGCACACGACTATACTAGAATACAAAAAGCACGGCCTCACAACATAGAGACCTAAAGCACGGCTCCACACGACAAGACTAAAGCACCCGGCTCACACATAGGAGACTAAAGCACGGCTCACACATAGAGACTAAAGCCCACGGCTCACACATAAGAACTAAAGCAACGGCTCACACATAGAGAACTAAAGCACGGCCTCACACATAGGAAGACTAAAGCACGGCTCACACATAGGTAGAACTAAAGTCCACGGCTCCACACATAAAGAGACTAAAGCAAACGCTCACACATAGAGGACCTAAAGCACGCTCACACATAAAGAGACTAAAGCAAAACAAACGGCTCACAAAACATAGAAGACTTAAAGGCACGGCCCCCCCTCACACCCAAAAGAAACTTAAAAGCACTGGTCTCACCACATATAGAACTAAACGCACGGCCTCACACATACGAGACTAAAGCACGGCTCACTACATAGAGACTAAAAGCACGGGCTCACACATTTTAGAAAAGGGGAAAAAAAAAACTAAAGGCACGGCTCACACAATGGAAGGAACTAAACGCACGGCCGCACACATAGAGACTAGAAAGCACCGGCTCAACAACACCTAGGAGACTAAAAGCACGGCTCATAAACCACCATATGAGACTAATGGGCCCCCAAAGCACGGCTCACCCAACATAGAGAATAAAGCAAACGCTCACACAAAGAAAGACAAAGCAACGGCTCACACATAGAGACTAAAGCACGGCCTCACACAATATAGAACTAAATGCAACGGCTCACACATAGGAGACTAAAAGCACGGCTCACAACACAATAGGAGAAACTAAAGCAAACGGCTCACACAAAGAAGACTAAGCACGGCTCACACATAGGAGACGAAAGCACGGGCATCACACATAGGAGACTAAATCGCACTGCTCACACATAGGAAGACTAAAGCAAACGGCTCACACATAGGAGACTAAAGGCAACGGCTCAATCAAAGAGACAAAAGCACGGCTCACACATAGAGACTAAAGCACGGCCTCACACATGAGGAGACTAAGAGCAAACGGCTCACACAAAGGGTAAACTAAAGCACGGCTCACCGACATAGGAGACTAAAGGCACGGCTTGCACACATAAAATCAAAGCACGGCTCAAACACACTAGGGACTAAAGCACGGCTCACACATAGAGACTAAATGCACGGCTCACACATAGGAGAGACCTAAAGCACGGCTCACAACATAGGAGACATAAAGCACGGCGCACACCAATAGGAGACTAAAGGCACGGCTCACACATAGAGACTAAAGCACGGCTCACACATAGAGACAAAAGCAACGGCTTCCCACATAGAGACAAAGCACCGGCACAACACATAAGAAACTAAAGCACCGGCTCACACATTAGGAGACTAAAGCAACGGCCTCACCAACATACCCCCATAGAAGACTAAAGCACGGCTCCACACATAGGGAGACTACAAAGGCACGGCTTCAACACATAGAAAGACTAAAGTCAACGGCTCACACATAGGAGACTAAAGCACGGCTCATCAACACATAGAGACTAAAGCAACGGCTCACACATAGGAAGACTTAAAGCCACGGCTCACAAACATAGAAAGACCTAAAGCAACGGCTCAAACACAAAGAGACTAAAGCACGGCCACACACATAGAAGACTAAAGCACATGCTCACACATAAGACGAACAAAAGCACGGCCTTCACACACATAAGGACTAAAGCACGGCTCCACACATAGAGACTAAAGCACTGGCTCCCACCACATAGAGAACTAAAGCACGGCTCAACACATAAAGACTAAACGCACGGCTCACACATAGAGACTAAAGGCCGGCTCACACATAGAGGAACTAACGCACGGCTTCAACAAAGAAACTAAATCACGGGCTCAACAATAGAAACACTAAAGCACGGCTCAACACATTAGGAGACTAAAGCACAGGCCTCACACATAGAGGAACTAAACGCACAACGGCTCACACATAGAAGGAACTAAAGCAAACGGCTCACACCTAGAGGACTAACGCACGGCTCACCCATAGGAGGACTAAAGCAAACGGCTCCACACAAAGGAGGACTGAACACGGCTCACCCATAGGAGTACCTAAAAGCACGGCTCCAACCACATAGAGACTAAAGCACGGCTCACACATAGGAGACTAAAGCACGGCTCCACACATAGAGACTCAAAGCACGGCCCACACATAGAACTAAAGCACGGCACACAACATAGGACGACTAAAAGCACTGATCACGACATAGAACTAAAGGCAACGGCTCCACACCATAGGAGACTAAAGCACCGGCAGCACACATAGGAGAATAAAGCCACACGGCTCACTACATTAGAGGACTAACGCAACGGCTAAACAACATAGAGACTAAAGCACGGCACACACATAGAACCTAAAGCACGGCATCACACATAGGAGACTAAAAGCACAGAGTTCTCACACATAGAAGACTAATAAAGCAACGAGGCTCACACATAGAGACTAAATCACAACGGCTCAACACATAGAGACTAAAAAGCACGGCTCACAACATAGGAGACTAAAGCACCCGGCTCACACATAAGACGAAAGCAACGGCTCACCACATAGAGGTCTAAAAGCACGGCTCACACTAAGAACTAAAGCACGGCTCAGCACATAGGAGACCTAAAGCAAACGTACACAACATAGGAGGACGAAAGCACGCCAACATAGAGGAACTAAAGCCAACAGGCTTCACACATAGGAGACTAACAAAGCACGGCTCACCACATAGAAGGACAAAACACCGGCTCACACATGAAAGAACCTAAAGCCAGGCTCACACATAGGAGACTAAAGCCACGGGCTCAACACATAGAACTAAAGCACGGCTCACACATAGAAGACTAAAGCACGGCGCACACAAAGGAGACTAAAGCACGGCTCACACATAGGAAGGAACTAAAGCACACGGCTCACACATAGAGACTAAAGCACGGCTCACACTAGAAGACGAAAGCACGGCTCACACATAGGGAGACTAAAGCACGGCTCACACATAGGAAACTAAAGCACCGGCTCACTACATAAAGACTACGGCTCACACATAGAGACTAAAGCACGGCTCACACATAGAGACAAAGCACGGCTCAAACATCAATAGAGACTAAAGCACGGCTCACACATAGGAGACTAAAGCACGGCTCACACATAGAGACTAAAGCACGGCTCACACATAGGAGACTAAAGCACGGCTCACACATAGAGACTAAAGCACGGCTCACACATAGAGACTAAAGCACGGCTCACACATAGAGACTAGCACGGCTCAGCACGCGTCTCACACTAGAGACTAAAGCACGGCTCACACATAGAGACTAAAGCACGGCTCACAGACTAAAGCACGGCTCACACATAGGAGACACGCCATGTGATATTGTATTGTACATTCTCACAACTGCGTTATTTCATGAAATACATTTTGAAGTTTAACAAATTTTCCATAAAACAAGTCAAAAGTTGACAAAAATTAGATTCCGCATGTACTCTGAAATTTGTGTCAACTTCTGAAGTCTTTTACGGAAAATATCCCATTTTCTGTAAATATATTTCATGAAATATCGCAGGTGTCTGTACATGTAGGTACACAATCACATGGCGTGTCTCATATATACGATCGTAGAATGTTTCTGGCGGTAATAAACCACTTCTTAGCAGATTAAGTGTTTGGTAATTCGGGACAAAGGCTTGAATACTGAACGTTAACAGGATGGAGGTAGAATGAACCTCCTATAAACAAATTAACTAACCATTCGAAGTAATTACTGCCACATGTAAATAGACCAACGCGTGCCAAAGAAATCACGCGTTTTTCCTACTTAGACGGAACAATAAAGTTGGGTTTCAATTTGATTACCACGTATTGTTAATATAACTATAAACATTCAAATGAGATAATGCAATACTCAATCCGATGTGTTGTGTTTATTTTACATATTGCAGATGTATGCATCTTCGTATCTGGTAAGTTATGTATAATTAATAAGTCCTTAGCCCTTAGAATGCGAGAAACGTACATTGTCGTCTGCTGCTACTTTAGTTTGCTTATTATTTCTCAATAAAACATGGTTTGACAGCACATTAGAATCATTTCCTTCGGAAATGATTTTAAAGTGTTGTCAAACCATGTTTTTGAAGAGACAAATGAAACACAAAAAGGAACAGCATACGACACATTTAATTCAGCAGTGTACGGGATAACATGGAATCGCAGCCAAAAGTATACAGTATAGATAGTCTCCGTGATGTCCAACGTTGGTTTCATGTCCTCAAAATTTCAGTCAAGTTCCAGTGTCCTATATGGAAAATATGGCTGACTTTTCGACATGTCAAATTTGGAGTTCATTCATATATCCACAGGAGTTCCGTGTCACAGAAGTGTTGTAGCCTGGCATCGCAGTTAATTCCGATCCTTTGAAAGGTGTCGATTGGGACTAAAATGTTCGTGTGTGCAAAATTATAATAGTCTGTGAATTTCACATTAACAATGTTTTCTTGTAAACAATGATTGGATTGACATTTATTGAGCATAGGCTGCATATACAATACAATACAATACAATATTATTTATTAGCATTAAACATGTACAATGTACAGCATATGCTCAATAAATGTAAATCCATCAATTGAAATTTCCAGACGATCCTAAATTTGCACTTACGAATATTTTAGTCGTACGAAGTTTAGTGAAACGGGCCCCTGTTCTGTGATAACATGGGTCGATTGTGTATAGTCCGGAGTGTGTACGCGTGTACAGTATGTGGACAGAAGTAATTTCCCGAAAGTTGAAATCCCAATAATTCCAGCACAAAAATATTTACACAATTCCCTAACAATTCTGTCCAAAATTTATATCCCAGTAAACTCCCACGCCGAACTACTTTCTACAGATGCGCTGTCAGTGCTGTCAATGTAAACAAATGGCTGCCGTCTGTCAAAATAAACACATTTTCTTGATGAATTGATTTCAAATGCTGGAATTATAAGAAATGAATGGCCTTTTTTGTGGAATTTATCGGGGATATAAACTGGGAAAAGTCGCGGGAATACTGGACGAAGGCCGGAAGGCCTGTCCAGTATTCCCGCGACTTTTCCAAGTTTATACCCCGATAAATTCCACAAAAAGGCCATTCATTCCTATATTGACTTACATGCATTTCCATCTTTACTCTCAAATATGTTGCTCTGTACATACTGTACCAATTGAAATGAAATATAAAGTGTTTGAAAAAAAAGATATTTATGCAGAATATGAATGTTTTGGTTACTGCTTATAACAAACAGTTGGATTGATACATGTTTTTTAAACATGGCGTAATTATTTGACATCACTTTTTGAGCGACGTCACCAATGGGAACAGCATTTCCAAAACAATGCATATTTTAACTGCATGCATCTTGTAAACTACTTTGAACATTGAATACACATATGAATCAAATTCTGCGCAAATATATTGGCAATTCGGTGCATTTTATTTCATTCAAATGTGTACAGTATATGTGAAATACCATTGTTAACAAGCACAGTTACAAGTACATGCAAGTCTATGGGATTTCAATGGGTGTGACATTACTTATGTCCACATAATGTAGCTCCATATTACGTAACAAGTATTGTACTACTTTATGTAAAATGTAGAATGTCTCATATCCTCTTCTATGTTTTAAAAACCGTGTACATTTGTTGATTGTGAACTTTATAATTGTACATAGGTTATGTTAAACGGTGTTGTGATAAGTCGTAGTGAGTCGTTTCTTATAATTATATACTGAATGGCAACTGTGCATGTATATTGTATAATTGTTCGGTATGTTATGTTGTACAGTTGCTGAGACGTATACAAATAAATAAACTAAACTAATGCTGATCCACCCCTAGCGTGACCCGGGATAAACTAGGGGTGGGTGAACAGTCGGGTTATACAAGACACTAGATAACCTGACCGCGCGTATAATTATCATACATGTATTTATCCCGTCAACACAGTGCGTATGCGCCGTGAAACACGGTGCCGTGAAACATGTTTGATATCATGTCAATACGACCTAATCACTGCGTATGAATATGTGCGGTGGCTGGGGTTATTATTATCGCATTTTAAAGCTATTTGTAGGTGTTCACGTGATAAATAGAATAGTAGGTTAGTGCCGTGAACGGGAAAAAAATATCTCCATCCCGTCTCCTAAGCCTTGCCAAATATTTTTCCCATTCACGGCACTAACCTACTATTCTCTATATATACATCGCGTTGTCGAGTGAACTATGTAAAAGATAGAGACTCCGAGGCTATATCGGTGGCCATTTTGAAAAAAATAAATTTAGCATTGTTAAGATCATGATTATGATTCGCGTGCACGAACCGGGGTACCATCCCATACTTTCATATCAATCATTCACAACTACTTTCAAAACATGATATTTGTTCGGAAATATCGAAAATAAAAAAATAGCAACAGACGACGAACACGAATTCAGCGTCGGTAGGGTATATAGAGAATAGTCGGTTAGTGTCGTGAATGGGAGAAATACCTGGCAAGGCTTAGGAAACGGGATGGGCGCAGGCGGTAGTGTGATAAGACATAGAGAATAGTAGGTTAGTGCCGTGAATGGGAAAAAATATCCGGCAAGGATCAAGAATTTCTTTATTTCTCATCAGAAGTATATGTTGTGACCACTCATTTGAACCGTCACAACATATATTTTGGTTCAGAAATAAGGAAAATAGATAGAGAATAGTAGGTTAGTGCCGTGAATGGGAGAAATACCTGGCAAGGCTTAGGAAACTGGATGGGCGAGGCTCAGCCAATCCCGTTTCCGTGCCGCGCCATATATTTTTCCCATTCACGGCACTAACCTACTATTCTATTTATCCCGTCAACACAACAATAGCTTTAAAATGCATCTCTTAAAATCGGAGAATCGACTAGTATGACAACAGCACATATTCCTACGCAGTGATTATGTTGTATTGATAGGATATCAACAATGTTTCACGGCACCGTGTTTAACGGCACATACGCACTTTGTAACGGGATAAAAATCACGAATACGAGTCGCATGTACGAACTAGGGAACCATCTCGTACTTACATATCAATCATTGACAAAGAGGTTTAATCAAAATTCGAGATCTGGGTGAAGTGGTACAATTCGGGACAGGTAGACGTATATTACAGGTGGCCCATCGACCTAACGACGTAACCATTTCAGATTCCTTCAGCAGACGGCTGGTAGACCCATTACAGGATACGAACAAGGAAAAACAGACGCAGGTAACCGGAGGTACATCTCATCCAACCATCCAACACAATAATGCACGTCTGCTGATAAGTTTTATATTCACCGGATTTGCCTCTTGTGTATACGGAGCAGCGCCCGATCAGTGTGGTAAAGTACAGTGGAAGCCCTCTAACCCGGACATCACGAAATCATCTGGGGACCGTTTCAGTAACCTTCGTACAACTAAAATGTTCGTAAGTGCAAAATTATGATCGTCTTTAAATTTCACGTTACCAATGTATTCTTGTAAACAATTATTGGATTTACATTTATTGAGCATAGGCTATGCTTCAATAAATGTAAAGCCATCAATTTAAATTTCCAGACGATCCTAAATTTGCACTTACGAACATTTCAGTCGTACGAAGTTTAGTGAAACGGGTCCCTGTGATCATACTTTTGATGGATTTCCTAGTCATCTATCTCATGTGATAATGCATGTTCGTGATCGCATAGCACACAACTATGTCTCGGAATAATCAAATGCATGTTTTACAGTGAAACCTCTCTAAACCAGATGTCCGGTTTAGAGAGGTTTCACTGTATATTCACCGGATTTGCGTCTTGTGTATACGTCATAGCCCCCGATCAGTGTGGTACAGTGCATTTAGTATGGTTACTATCAAGATATGATCGCAGCGTGTGTGCTTAATGAGAATAAAATTGGCGGGAAAAAACGGCATGAGGTGCTTCCCCGTGTCGTCTGCTCACCTGCACACATGCATGTGGCAGACGATGAGGAAACCATGCCACGGTATGAAGTACTTTGCGGAAGTCGTCTGCTAACGGTTATATTAACCCTTTGAACCCGAAAGCCCGCTATATCGGTTTATGCAAACAGTGCATATCCAGATGAGCCGGCTCGTAACGAGCCGTCTCATCAGGATCTGCACTGTTTGAAAGTAATTTTCATATTTTTTAGAACAACAAATGCCCCCTTTTTATAAATGGAATAGTCTGAAAATCATTTTGCGATGATTGGATTGGTTGCAAAATTAACATATCGCAGCCAATTCCAGTTACTTAGGGGTGAAAGGGTTAAACATAGATGATGAAATCCTGGCACGGGACGGGTATAAAACGAAGTGTATACACTTGAGGCATGTTTCAATTGAAAATGGGTTTCCAGAGAGATATATATTAACGGAATCAATAAACAAGAGGGCCATGATGGCCCTAATTCTTGAATAAATGGACCTTTTGGTGGCCATCATGGATGACATAATCATCCGATTCCGACAAATATTGCACCAGAGTGATCGCCTCATTGATACCTTCAATTTGATATATGACATGACCATATTCAGTCAAAAATAAAATTTGACCCCTATTTGACCCCACGGGCCACGCCCATTTTTGACCCCGGGGTCACCATTTTAACAACTTTCAAAGAGCAATGTACAGAAGAATTTTGAAATCTCCAATAAAAGAACGACCTTTTGACATTTCGGCGGCCATCTTGGATGACATAACAATCCGATTTGTACAAAAAATGTACCAGAGTGATCGCCTCATTGATACCTTCGATTTGATATATAACATGACCATATTCGGTCAAAAATAAAATTTGACCCCACCGGCCACGCCCATTTTTGACCCCGGGGTCACCATTTTAACAACTTTGAAAGAGCATTGTAAATCGATCATTCCTACCAAGTTTCGTCGAAATCCGGCTAGCGGTTCATGAAAAGAAGATTTTTTAAGAATTTATGCTATTTTTAGACGGCGGCCATCTTGGATTAGCGATGACCTCCATTTTAACAAATCTGAAAAGGCTTCACACATGGACCATATCTTTTAAGTTTGGCTACCATGGGCCAAGCGGTTCATGTGAACAAGAATTTTGAAATCTCTAATAAAAGAACGACCTTTTGACCTTTCGGCGGCCATCTTGGATGACATAACAATCCGATTTCGACAAAAAATGCACCAGAGTGATCGCCTCATTGATACCTTCAATTTGATATATGACATGACCATATTCGGTGAAAAATAAAATTTGACCCCAATTTGACCCCACGGGCCACGCCCATTTTTGACCCGGGGTCACCATTTTAACAACTTTGAAAGAGCAATGTACATCGATCATTCCTACCAAGTTTCGTCGAAATCCGGCTAGCGGTTCATGAGAAGAAGATTTTTTAAGAATTTATGCTATTTTTAGACGGCGGCCATCTTGGATTAGCGATGACCTCAATTTTAACAAATCTGAAAAGGCTTCACCCATGGACCATAACTTTTAAGTTTGGCTACCATGGGCCAAGCGGTTCATGTGAAGAAGAATTTTGAAATCTCTAATAAAAGAACGACCTTTTGACCTTTCGGCGGCCATCTTGGATGACATAATCATCCGATTCCGACAAATATTGCACCAGAGTGATCGCCTCATTGATACCTTCAATTTGATATATGAAATGACCATATTCAGTCAAAAATAAAATTTGACCCCAATTTGACCCCACGGGCCACGCCCATTTTTAACCCCAGGGTCACCATTTTAACAACTTTGAAAGAGCAATGTACATCGATCATTCCTACCAAGTTTTGTCGAAATCCGGTTGGCAATAGTAGTACCAACACGAATATGTTGCAATGAATAGTAGCACAAACGGTGCATATAAGACTATCACGTGGACAAGTACAGACGACGACGTAAACGCAGGAATTAATGTTATATTGTTACATGACTGCCGTTGTTTGACACCGCTCATAGTCGTGTTCAAACATACAGCGCGTGCTGTTTGAACATGGTTGTAGACAATGCTCATTTCGGGGCTACATGTAAGCCAACACCTACGTAATGCATGTCTCTCATGACGTTACCAGAACGCGCCATTACGTCACCAGACCAGTTCACAATGGTTGTACTGAAATTAATTTTCAATTTGATGCGGCTGAATCACGCGACGTGTGAACTGGAACTGTTTGAACACGCGGCCTACGGCCTTGGGGTTCAAACAGTTCCCTCGTGCTACTGAAAACGTTTACCCACATCTGGACATTGTCGAACCTTATATTCCCGACAGAAAAATAGACTTGGTGGTTTGCTTTATTAACCCTTTCAACCCTGGATATGTAACATGCACATTTTCATGATAACTTTCAGATCAATCCAATCGTGATTTTAAGACTAGTCCATTTATAGAAATGGGATGTGAAAATATGAAAATAAAAATAATACTTGCAAACCGTGCAGATCCTGATGGAGACGGATCCGTCTCATATGAATATGCACTGTGTGCATACGCCGATATAGATGGCTGTCTGGTTCAAAGGGTTAAACTATTCGGATCTGGATACAGTATTATCTCCATAAACGTGAAACCCTTGGATGTCCACATGATGTCCTGTATATCGAATATGAGTATGGACACACTCATCGAACCGAAACACAATTACTTTTTCTCAGTGACCGTGTTTAGAGGTTCTCTAACACACGATGTTTACTGAAGGAATATTCAAATTGTCCCTTCGCCGACATCAAGGTGCATGATCACGAGGTTACAACAACAACAACGTCGCCCACTCCAAAGTAAGTATTCTTTGATATTTTCCTTAATATGCAACGGATTTTGATGAAATATGGCGCAGCAAACGCGTCTTCATGAACTGCATTTCGTGGTCTAGTGAGTTTGGCACAAACTTATGTCGTTTTTGCGAAGAATCGATTTCCGTGTCGGAGACACGGAAATCGATTCTTCGCAAAAACGACAGAAGTTTGGGCGAAAATACAGAGACCACCAAATGCAACTTAACAAGACGCGTTTGATGCTCCATATTTCATCAAAATCCGTTACGTAATTCGTACTTTGAATCGGTATTTGTTGTTTTTGTTAGTACCACGTGATCATACACCTTGGACATTTGTCCACATAGTGAGATGGCACACACTATACTTGATGGGACAAATTAGGAAATTAATACCATAATGGGTGAAATTAGTACATAAAGAGAATAGTAGGTTAGTGCCGTGAATGGGAAAAATATCTGGCAAGGCTTAGGAAACGGGATGGGCGCGGCTCTGCCGAGCACATCCCGTTTCCGTGCCTCGCCAGATAGTTTTCATATTCACGCACTAACCTACTATTCTATTTATCCCATCAACACCTACAAATGGCTATAAAACGCAAACAAAATAATCCCAGCCACCGCACATATTCATAAACAGTGAATACATGTAGGTCATATTGACAGGATAAATGTTTCACGGCACCGTGTTTCACGGCACATACGCACTGTGTTGACGGGATAAAAAAAAGCTATCAGGAGCATCTGTTTTATTTTGTGTCCAACCATGACAGCACGTGGTATTATAGAGAATATCAGGCTAGTCTATTTTGAGATCCGGTTTATCAGGCAAGGCTAGGAAACGCGTAGGAATTCCGAGGCTCCCTCGGAATTCCTACCGTTTTCGACCCGAGCCTGATATCAAAATACACTAGTGTGGTACATGTATTCTGTTTATCGGGTGACGTTTTATGATAAGGAATGAGTAAGTATAGTGCTTTTTTGACACACGCCATTCGAATTTGTACCTTCGGACATCTGCGTAATTTCATTAAATACGATTACAAAATTTACCACCCAACCCAATATATTTCATTAAAGAAAAGTCAAAAGTTGGACAAAGTTTTCAGAGTACGCCATTTACGGAAAACGTTGTAAAGATTTGGTAAAACGTATTTTTCATGATAAAATTACGCAAGATTGTCCCGTAAGGTTACAAATCATCATCGGCGTGACCCGCATTTTGAAAAGATTGCGGCCCGCAAACTTCCTAATGGTTTCAGAGCCGAGCCATGATAAAACGCGATATCAAAAAGACACTAACTAGCCATGGGCCAAGTTGCACAAAGTCTCTGTTCTCAGATAAACTTGATATTAAACGACAAAGTAGCCTGGATATTCTTTACGATCAGGTAAAAGTTTTTATCCCACAGATGACGCGGACATTGTTTACGTTGCTTCAATACACTGAACGTCAATTCCACCGTAACATCACGTTGACGTCATCCCGTCCAATGAACTGTCATTGTTTTTCACTTTTTTATAATCCCAGATGTTTCGGTATCAAGGTACAAACCATTATGTTTATCAGTCAGTACGTTATTCGGTCACAAATACATGGCATGGTTACCTGATAATGATAAATATCAAATGTTTCGCTATCTCGATTTCGCTATCTCAAACATAACACGTGGTGGTCGAGGTTCTATCCTCGTGCTACAACTAGTCGCACAGTTGAGTAAGCTCCTTAATGTGCCATCATATTTCGTAATATATACGGTAGTCCCGCAGCGGACGATTAGAATTTTTTGTTTTTATTAATTCGTTCCCACGAAAAAAACAATTCGTTCACCTCAATTTAATAATTCGTTCCCACGAATTAACAATTTTGTTCCCATCCCCAAATTAACAATTCGTTTCCCAAATTTAAGAAATTAGAACAAAACAATTTCGTTCCCACGAAATTAACAATATTTCAATCCCGACCCCGGGAAACGAATTGTTTTAATTCGTTGTGAACGAAATTTGTTTTATCGTGTGGGAACGGAATTTGTTAATTCGAGGGAACGAATTGTTATATTAAATTCAGCGAACGAATTGTCATTTTCGTGGGAACGAATTGTTAATTCAGAGGATAACGAATTGTTAATTTCGTAAGGAACGAATTGTTGCTATCGTGGGATAAACGTGAATTTAATAAAGAAAAAAAATCCCATGTCCACTGCGGGGCTCCGTTAGATATCAGAAATATATGTGATGTGCCTAATTGCAAAAAAAATAATAATATTCCACACCCATTTACGACCAGTGTAGATCTAGGTAATGCCCAGCGCATGTAGTTCAGACACGGATGCCATTCTTTTATGGTTGCCCGTAGTTCGGACCGGTCACAATCCCGTGTTCAAACGTTACCAGCGCGGTGCTGTTTGACCATGGACCGTTAGAACAATGCCTCATAGAGCCAATAGAACGTTCGACCATGTCCAGCTGCGGGTTAAACATTTTCCGTGACACTCGTGGGGCCACGTTTGAATCCGCGGCCTGATCTCTATCTACGCTTGGACGCAAAACCCATAAGCCCCATTTCTGCCAGTCAACAGCTACATTATGATTAAAACGTAAATTGTTTTCCTAAATGTAATGGGAATATTTTGTATAAACACATATGTGTAACATTCCCTTATTACTGCTCCTTTTATACGATCTCCCAAACTCGGCAATCTAAGTGTTGTTCAAGCCAATTGACAATCACAAATGGGCGTTCGTTTGAACAAAGGGACGAAAACATGCAAAGTAGAACTGCCTAGGGTTCGAAGCCCCGAACACCCGGGCAATGGCCCGACCCACCCCGGCACAATGGACGTTTGTGGTAATTATTAATGGTATTTCCCGCTTTACAGACTCGATTTTAACCCACGTGGTGCCAATATAGGCGGTCTTGGTCGGTGGGTGATTCAAGGACCTGAAGAGCCAATTTGGTACACCACCCACAACGCCATAAACTTACACTGATCTGCTGCAGCAATCACAGACAATAGTCATCTTTGTCATTGGAATCATTCACAATCTAGAAAAGTGATACCATCCCCTCGTGGGAATTGGAAAGTTTAAAGAGAATCAAGGGACCTCCTTACAAATTATGCGGTCTATATACTACTTTCAGTGCTAAAACAATCATCAGGCATAACACGCATTAAAACTATTTTCGGGAAGAAGATTCACAAAGCAGAGCCCGGATGAAGACGGAAAACCTCGCAATGGATTAGCGTCCAGTGGTAGGCCCTGATCAAAGCCTGCGCATCCGTTGGATTGCGCAGACTTGACAGTGAAGGGCATACACTGGTAACGAAATTACTAATTCAGGTTAAATCTAATTTAAGTAAACGGATACACCGTTTCAGAACATGATGAGCTTCGCAGTGTAATGCACCCAGGTTGTCCATTTCACTGCCAATCTGTCACTATTGTAGAGTTTGTTTGCAACCGACAAGCTCATATGACGTCAGAGGCCACTCGGGAAAACGTTATTCTTTAACGAAGAATACAAACAGAATTTTACAGACCAACGTGCAAAATACTCCATGATTAAGAGAGTATATGTTGTGATTAAGCGCTAATGGAAATAGACAAACTAAGTGCCCATAAGTGAGCATTACCGTGCGTGGCTTGGCAGATTTAGTTAAATTCCTAATAAAATGGCGAACACAATATCTCGAAAAAAACCTTTGGTATCATGATTATATGACACCGAAATTTCAATGTGAAAACTGTAAATTACACAAAAGTCACTTTGTGTAAATGAATGAAATTGGGGATCGGATATGGTAATTGGATGTATGTACCAATTTTAGATATATGCACACCATTAATCCATTATAACCTCCCAATGATGTCATTAATAAAAGGCAATGTTTCATTTCAATGTTTTGTTGCAGGTTACTATTGTTTCCCAACGTTCTGAAGATGGCCATTAACTAATAATGCTGGAAATCACTTCAGTAAGCCGTCAAGTGCATAAACTTGGAAAAAGTCCGCGAGAATACTGGACGAGGCCCTTCCGGCCTTCGTCCAGTATTCCCGCGACTTTTCCCAAACCTGCATGCATTACTTTCGGCACAAGCCTACTATCAATTACTAGAATGATGGTCCCATTGTGTGGGTATTCAAATTAGATTAATATGTGGTCAGTGACTTAGGAAATGGAAGACTTGTGGGATATCTTGACCAGGTGGAGGCCCGAGTTTTTCGTCCGTAACAAAGTGCCATACTCTAAACATGTAAGTAAACATTTAGTAAACTGAGGAAAATCACTCCTTTAACATATGATCGGTGGGTAAATTGCTTACCCTCACCTGCGAGAGGTATGGAGCGGGTTTGTTAAGCAATTAGTGTTTCCTATGACCAGTGTTAGCTCATGATCAACATTAGTATACACTTAATTTAACATAGCCAGATTAACGAATCTTTGGTTTTTTTTATTTCTTTTTGTTAGGAAGCATAACCTGGTGTTTTCAATGATGGCATGGCGAAACAGTGCATTTAACCTGATCTAGCATATGCCATATTGGATCTACAACTGTGGCGCAAAACCCCGTAAAACCCCATTTGCTACAGCTTACATCTAATAATAAGGTGTTTGATCTGTATAAGGTCGTTAAATCAAAGTTCGAACCCCACTAAACCGGACACTAAACAAAATGTTAGTTTTTCTTACTTTTAAATTGTAATCCGGATAAACCAATTGTTTCATTTATTCCCACTGAGTATGTAATGTTCCGTGATCACAAAAACACACATGCGTGTCATGGAAGTAGTTTTCTGTCTGATCTACAGTGGAACCTCTGTAAACCGGGCACCCTGGGTGGGGGAAGCTCCCACCAGGTGTCCAGTATTTACGGAGGTTTTCCACTGCAATACTCATACGAACGTAACATCATTTGTTAGAGTATAATAAACAAAACAGTCAACAACCATTCAGTGAATGCTTAGGCGAAGTAGATCAACGTGATTTAAAACTTACACTTATATCCCTCCCCTCCCAATGACACTTCACGTTGTCCATTTATGTACCGAAGGCTGCTGCCAAAACAGCAACACGACATTGGATGCCAAATCAAATACAGCAAAGCAGCCTCCGTATGTTAATTCTGTATTTATTTTCGCATTTTGTTGAATACGGAAAGGAAACAATAAAACACCATAAAATCCGGGAGAGCACGAATCCTGTGTAAACATAAATGCAACTACAGTGAAACATCTCTAAATCCGGAACCACACTGGGATGGGGCCCCAGGGTGTCCGGCTTTATTAGAGAGGTTTCACTGTAAATTCCAGGCATTTTGATCGTGCTCGGGCAATAGTTTTTTGTGTGTTTTTGCGAGATCACGAAACAGACCATTAAATCACCTGGAGATTAAATTGACCAAGAAAACTCATCAACAATTAAGATCACAGATTTTGTCTTGGAGTCCGGGTTTAGAGAGGGTTCCCCATTGTTAACATCGTACTAAAGAAAAACGATATGAAAACAGACAGGCTTCTTCGTAGTCAATTAATAATAAAATTGTCCACCAACACCGACGTGCATTTTACACTTTAGCCGCATGCGGTGGTCATCCAATGAATTAAAGCACATTTCAAATTCCCATATATTTGAGGACGCCGCCATGAGGTTTTTAACTAAGAACCTAAGTAACATTTGTTGCGATTTTTCATTAGAATAAATAAATTTTACAGAAAATGTGATATGGTTCTGTAAATTGATGTCCGAAAGTATGACAAAAATTAATACATAGCCAAAATGCGGTAATAGGTAATTCCGCATATTTTGCTAATGAAAATTATGTCATCTTTTGACGTCATTTACGGATAAATTTATCCGTAAATTTAAATTTTGTAAATATTTTTATTCATGAGATATCGCACATGTACAAAAACCGTCATGGAGTGGTCTCATTTGTGTCACGTTTGGAATGAAAAACTGATATTTCTGGTCACACCAACCAACCTATTCATCATGATACATCAGATGGCGTCTTTCGTCTCAACAAGTTATTATTGACCTTGACACAAACCTTAAACTTAAACTTTAAGATGCATTACTGTAGAAGTAATTCCGAAATGAGAATCATTCGATTGCAAATGGGTTGCTCATTAGCCCAATTTGCATGGGCCCATCATTGCCGATGCGTGGTGGAACAAAATATCACGATAAGGGCCACGGCGGCTATTAGGTCAGAATATTCCTGCCAAAGGGCTATTCGGTAAATCATACGGTGGAAATCTCTCTAAGGCCGGACATCCTGGGTAGTTTACACAGTATGTTCAATTTGAATCAAGGGGTTTACTGGCAGCTGCACAGATGAATGGATCACCACTGTGCGAGTGTCTATGTTTATCATAGTGTATTGCGTTAGTTGTTACATCGGTCTCCTTTGGGATATCTTGTTCACTTTCATTGGGTTTGAGAAGTTTACCGTTTTATTACAGTCTGATATCTCTAAACTGGACGCATTCTCCAAGGAACTCATGCCACGCTTCAGCAGAGTGGTTAGATATTACCATATCTCGTGATATCGTGGAAACACTCATATTCGTGTTAATAGCAACCATGAACCAACTTTACCATCATACAATGGAACCTCTCTAAACCGGACACGAATAAAACACTGATTTACAGTGAAACATCTCTGAACCGGACACCCTGGGGACCTCCCAGGGTGTCCGGTTTAGAGAGGTTTCACTGTAGATAAACGATACAGACACTCATCTCATCAAACTTAAACAGATCCATGTTCTAAGTCTGGAGAGGTTCAATTGCACTGACCAGGTGATAGGTAATGGATAGGTTAAAGGTGAGTAATCAACAGCCAAAGCTAGTTACACGAACCATTAGTCCGCATGCTTGGCAAACAATTTACCGCTGGAAGTGCTAGTTTAAATCACCATGAAATCACTAAGAGGTTAACGCGATGATTTATCGCATTTCAGGGAACTGTATACTAGCAATGGATCATGTTCTTAATACTGAAAACGAAAGTTTCGATGCTGTCAAACTTGAAAGGATGCGAGCATGTTCATCGCCTAGCTAAATGAGTTTTCCGTCTCCGCGTATTGATTTTAATTCCGTGTTAGTGCCACCAAGCCAAGAGACGAAAGTCAGATATACGACGCCCGACAATGGACGCCATAATGAAACGCATATGTGGCTGTGACTTGAGAAATGGGGTTTATGGGATGTATGACCAGTGTAGCTGGTGGTCAAATAGTACACTCCTGTAGCCTGATAATGATACATATTGTCTGTTATGCTCATGACAGATGCTTGATTGATGTAATGACGAACAGTGTATATCCTGATCAGATTGCGCGGATGCGCAGGCTGATCTGGGTTTACACTTGGTCGCGAAACCCATAAACACCATTTCGCCAGTCACGGCCACATATATAGAATATGTATAGACTATATGTATAGATTGAAACGTGATACATAGATATCTGAAGCTATGGCTATGACCGGAGAAATAGGTTTGTTGTCACTGTCAGCCAGTTTAGAATATAAATATGGTAGAACCTGTTCATATGTCTCAGTGAAACATGAAAGGCGTTACTAACGTACGTACGAACACACGTACGTACACGGACTAACGGTATACACCATCGTACATTAATCGTTACTCGTAGTCGGCATGGCTATAGACAACTCCAAATGATGCACCATACAATCAACACTAAACTAGTTCACAGTGAAACTTATATACACAGGACACCGAGCAAAATCCAACCTCGTCATGTCCCCCAATATTGTTTACATTTTTTGGCCACGGAAACTTTGTTTACATCACGTGACGAACATTTTCAGTGGTTTGTTTTAAATGCTACAAATATGCTGAAAACTGGTGTTAAAAGCACCCCAAAATGTTCGTCAATTGAAACTGGGTGGTAATGGGTCAAGACTTGCACCAAAACTGTGTCTGTGACCTCAAAACACCCGCACTATTTTTTTACACCGGACATACACCTTCGGCTATTCCGCACCATTTGTCATAGTTTGAATATTACTCATTGATTATTAATTATTAATGCTAATTTATTTTAGTAATCTTTGGACCTCGTCTCATCGTGGCGCATTGCCTGCCTACATGAGCTTTATAGACGTCACCTTGCTTATTAGTTATCATATATGCATTGCTTGTTTCTTATTCCACCTGCATGTGGACTGAAACTCTTTGTATAAATAAACGATTTGTTCTGGTATTCTCTAACATTGAGAACATAGGTGAGTCTGCATGTTTCAGTCATGGACGGACGATAACTTTCACTGTAGACCACAGTGGCACCCATTAAATACAGTCCGGCTTTGCTGCTGGTTCCACAAACGAAAAATTACCTATCATTGCCTATCGTTTGAACATGGTTTTGACATCATTTTCGTTTTATAATTAGAATACGATGTTTTCGTTAGTTTAAACGTGTCACGTTTAAACCAACGAGAACATCGTTTTCTAATTAAAAGCGACGTCGAAGCGATGCGTTAATAAAAGCGACAGACATTTACATAGTTGAAACCCAGATATTTAAACGAAAATCTTTTTCACACACAAACATTTCAATTCGTTTTCGTTTGTTTCGGTAGGCAACCTTCAGCAAATCTTCGCCGTAAAGCACGCTGTGGTTTACCGGGCGTCCACTGGGACAAGTGCTATCGTAGTTACATGTAGCTCCATTATTGCAGTTCATTAGAGGTATAAAACATTTTAATTAAGAACATATCGGTTATTACAGTTATGGAAGTCCAACAATATTGGATGAAGGCCGGAATGGCTTCAGACAGTATTGTTAAACTTTTAAAAGTATATATCTCCGATAAATTCTCAATACAGATACATTATGCCAAGTATAATTGCAACACAAGTATACTTCAAAGTGATTAAACTGATGTTAAACCGTAGTGTTACTTCTTTTTTCCATATTCAGTAGCCTATTTCATCAACATTGCAAAGTATACTTTACTAGCAAAGTATACTTTGAGGGAGAAATCATTTATTTTTCCTGAAATGCGTTATTTCATATAGAACTAACAAATGCATATATGTCATGATTAAAAGTATGCAGAATTATTATACTGAATTTATTACATTATCACAGCCATTAAATGGCTGTGATAATGTAATAAATTCAGTATAATAAAAATTAATACATTTTTCAAAAAATTGAAAATTTCTCCCTCAAAGTATACTTTGCTACTAAAGTATACTTTGCAATGTTGATGAAATAGGCTACTGAAGTGCACACCAATGTCCATTTTTTCTTTGTGATTCTTTTTTACGTTTCCGGTGACGTAACGCCACAATAACAATATAGAGGAAAGCAGAACGGCGCTGAGAACAAACGGCAGATGATCACATACATGTATAAATAATTGCCACATGCTGTTGTGTTCTTCATATTTGACACTTCGCATACATACACAATTTCATCTGTTTCTAAGTATATTCATCTATGAACTCTCGCCATATGTCCGGATGTAGACTGGTGTCAGTCCATGAATTTGTATAACATTATTCCTAAAACATTTAAACTTCAGCTAGTATCCTTCAAATATGCATTTTATATCTCCAGCCAGAAGTCATGCTCAATGTTCAGCCAGCCGGCCACAGAGATTGGGATATTTCAGAAATGTGGTATATAGGAAGTTAAAGGTTATGGGGTAAATCTAAAACATTAAGGACTGATACCAGTCTAGTCCGGATGTAGCTACTTGCGATCAATGAAAATGCTCAGAAACACGTAAATCATATGTAGTTGGAAGTAGTCATAGCATGTACCCAGACGCGGTTACTCGTGGCCATCTGGTCATCTAGTGATTCATGCATAATTGCTTCGTAAATGTGATGGGATATATGCATAAAATACATGTGAAAATCCTCTTCTTACTATATCCTACACGGTGCATGGAGTTCGGCCATCTTAGTGTGTACAATCCATCAGCCAGTCTTACCTCTAATTGCGTTTGACACATACCACTAATAATAAGACAAAGACGTGAATACTATTTGATGCAACATGATGGGGAGACATCTGACTACAGCACGCTATGTCTTGTCTTAATCAAATGTATACGCACAGTCTGATATATGAAGGGCTTGTTGACCCTTTGTTAACATATTTGAGAATTCAGTAAAGACTGTGTAACAGTAAGAACAATACACGGTGCTGTAGCTATATGCATGTATTACCATACATACTGTATCGTATCCATTGACTTGTAAGCAGGTATCTGAATGTATTGTCAGTATTGCCTACTTGCTTGCTATGCGAGTAAATACGGTTTTTACCTATGGAAAATGCACTTCTAATAATAGACAGTGCACCAGTTTGACAATTTACACGTGGAAAAATTGTCCATTGTATATTTTGTGAGTGATAATAGAAATGCTCAGATATCTAGCTTTTTGTGTAGTCTGCTGAAATAATATTTATAGGGCTTTGTCGTCCAATATATGTGGGACGTATTGAACCAACTTTTATTAGATTTTCCGCCACTTATTATTTGCTGTAGGTGTCAAACCCTCCAAGCGGTGAAACTGTCCGATAACATGTACAAACTAAAATGGCGGAGATGGCAACTCGATGCTCTGTATAATATACTCTAAGAAGAACAGGGTCAGATATACTTTATATAGATATTCAGTCACATGTATGATTCCACTACATTTGAAACAAAGTCAGTCCTTAATTATTGAGAGCTGGAATGATTACTAGTTATTACTTACATGTAGCTGGCCTGCTCTTGTTTAATACATGTAGGTCCTCTATGTGTCGCCACATTTGTTACATCCAATTGTCAGTTAATGCTTGTCAAGTGTCTTATTGGATTCTTGTCTCCTGAAATGTGAATAGGATGGTATGAACAGTAGGACAGGATATATTCGATGGGATCATACGTATAGCAAATGTATGATGTGAGCCTGTGTAAAACTTACAGTTGATACGCAATTTGCAAATTGCGTATCAGCTGTAAGTTTTACACAGGTTTGCATGATATGTTGGCGAACGGGTATCTATTCTTGGATATACTAGCACTCTTTGTCAGACGCCAACGCATAGCATTTCAATGATTTTGCGAGAATAGACCACAGCATGGACAGTTTCCTATGAAAGCCCTGCAGGGACTTCTGATCTGAACACTTCTAACTTCATTACTTATAACTTCATTACTTCTAACTGCCTTATGTGTAACGTCCTACTTCCTTACTTCTAACTTCCAACTTCATTACTTCTTGCTTCTAACTTCATAACGTCTTACTTCTAACTTCCAACTTCATTACTTCTACTTTTAACTTCATTACTTCTAACTTCCAACTTCATCACTTCTTACTTCTAACTTCCTTACTTCTAACTTCTAACTTCATTACTTCTAACTTCATTACTTCTTACTTCTAACTTCCTTACTTCTTACTTCATTACTTCTAAGAAGTAATGAAGTTAGAAGCAATGAAGTTAGAAGTAAGGAAGTTAGACGTAAGACGTGATGAAGTTGGAAGTTACAAGTAAAAAGTAAAGACGTTAGAAGCAAGAAGTAATGAAGTTAGAAGTAGGAAGTAATGAAGTTGGAAGTTAGAAGTAAGGAAGTAGGAAGTAAGGAAGCTAGAAGTAATGAAGTAATGAAGTTGGAAGTTAGAAGTAAGGAAGTAGGAAGTAAGGAAGCTAGAAGTATTGAAGTCAGAAGTCCCTCCAGGGCTTCTTCCATAGTTTCCATAACTGTGTGGCTACTGTGGTTTTCCGAGTTCTAATTCAAAACATATTGCCGAGTTGCAATGTAACACTTTAGAATTTACCATCGAAATGTTGAGTATTGTTTATATTGTAGACAATAAACATATAACGCAAACTGGCCTGGCTAAACCGGATATTCTTGCTGTCATACAGGGCTATTGTAAGTCGCCCCGTTTGTCAGACTGAAAATGCTGTTTACGGCCTGGCCAACCATCTGCTTACTGCACAGAACATAACTTTAATTTGAGAATCAAATAGTCTCGGACCACGCACAGGTGGAATAAGAGACACAAATATACACGTTCATTGTGTAATTGCACTGTGGTGCCTAGAATGAGCGAGGGGGCATTTTTCAAATATTGAAATGTCATTATTCAGGGTATGGAATCTTGACAAGTTGAGTAATGTTTGCCGTATTTTTCTGTAAAATCTTCGTATCAAATAGAAGGATTTTGATACTATCTGGCACATCAAATATACTAATTTACGCGTGTCATGGTCATACTAACAATAACTAATCGAGTACCCGTTTATCGATGCTGCAAATGCTGCTCGCGAATGTTGTTTATATTCATTAACAACTCGTTATTTATGGAACGTTAAATCTACATAAACTAAAATACACATAATTAATGCTAGATCTAACTATTTAATGCTAGATCTAACTACTTAATGCTAGCTCTAACTAGTTAATACTAGATCTAACTATTTAATGCAATAATTATTTGAGTTTAAGTAGATTTGTTCCAGGAACGCCAAATCTACATAAACTCAAATAAGTAATGCTAGCTCTCAATAATTAGAGCTAGCATTAAATATTTAGAGCTAGATCCAAATCGTTTCAAGAGCTCTCTAAATCATTTGGAGCTACATGTAGCTATAAATATTTAATGCTAGCTCTAATTATTTAATAAAATAAAAATTTGCTACATTAATTTCATTGGGTCATGTTTCTCCAAAACAAACAGAAGTTCTAGTAAAATTGGTAAAATCATCGTCAGTTATCGAGATCCCGCTATGATTTATTGAATGCCGATTGCACAATTGATCAACACGTAACCACATCGTTCCATCATGTGTCAACAATATCTACTGGCGCTGTGTATCACAATGGATTGGTCACGACGAAATGATGGACACAATCATTATAGACAAACAGAGAGTCGATATGAAACATACTTATCGACATTATAGACGTTTAAGGCAAACTAATACTATCATAACAATGCGTTTATCGCATTGGGACGCCAGTACCAGTCCTGTGTACTATATACATAAAGGAATCTGTAGCATTTTGCATGCGGTGCCATATAATGTATTTAATATTCCTGGGGTGCGTTTCACTAATCTTCGTACGACTAAAATGTTCGTAAGTGCAAAATTATGATAGTCTGTAAATTTCGCATTTAATTTAACAATGTGTTCTTGTAAACAATTATTGGATTTACCTTTATTGAGCATAGGCTGCATATGCAGCCTATGCTCAATAAATGTAAATCCATCAAATGAAATTTCCAGACGATCCTATATTTGCACTTACGAACAATTTAGTCGTACGAAGTTTAGTTAAACGGGCCTCTGTACGATATACATACAACAGACTGTGCGACACAACCACCTGTGATAATTTTGCTCAGATCATCGACGTTTATGGGCATCTATTGACAAGGCCAACTCGCAATCAAGCAATTTGATTGTCTTAGCCTGAGCTGTACCACAGATCAGTCTCAGCCAATCAAGCTTCTTCATTTCAATTAAAGTATTCAAACATTTTTATATAAAGACATTGACAAATATTGGCAAGATTAGTGTAGGCGGTAATGTACAGCAGACGGTGCTATTTCTCATGCCGCGCCACATAATCTACATGTATCTATGGCGCCTGTACTATATACATACAACATCCTGTGCTATTTCTCGTGCCGCGCGACATAATCTATCTATGGCGCCTGTACTATATACATACAACAGCCTGTGCTATTTCTCGTGCCGCGCCACATAATCTATCTATGGCGCCTGTACTATATACATACAACAGACTGTGCTATTTCTCGTGCCGCGCCACATAATCTATATATGGCGCCTGTACTACACACATACAACAGCCTATGTTATTTCTCGTGCCGCGCCACATAATCTATCTATGGCGCCTATACTATATACATACAACAGCCTGTGCTATTTCTTGTGCCGCGCCACATAATCTATCTATGGCGCCTGTACTATATACATACAACAGACGGTGCTATTTCTCGTGCCGCGCCACAGAATCTATCTATGGCGCCTGTACTATATACATACAACAGACTGTGCTATTTCTCGTGCCGCACCACAGAATATATATATGGCGCCTGTACTATATACATACAACAGCATGTGCTATTTATCGTGCCGAGCCACAGAAACTACCTATGGCGCATGTACTATATACATACAACAGACTGTGCTATTTCTCGTGCCATGCCATATAATCTATATATGACGCCTATACTATATACATACACCAACCTGTGCTAATTCCCGTGCCGTACATAATATATATATGGCGCATGTACTATATACATACACCAACCTGTGCTATTTCTCGTGCCGCACCACATAATCTATATATGGCGCCTGTACTATATACGCACACCAGCATGTGCTATTTCTCGTGCCGCGCCACAGAATCAATCTATGGCGCCTGTACTACATACATACAACAGCCTGTGCTATTGCTCGTGCCGTGCCACATAATCTATCTATGGCGCCCGTACTATATACATACAACAGACTGTGCTATTTCTCGTGCCGCGCCACAGAATATATCTATGGCGCCTGTACTATATACATCAACAGCCTGGTGTATTTTGGTGCCGGCGCCCAAGAAACATCTATTGGCCGCCATGTACTATAAATACAACAGCCTGTGCTATTTCTGGGCCGCGCCACAGAATACAAAATCTTATGGCGCCTGTACTATATAATACAAAACAGGACTTGCTTTCTCGTTGCCGAGCATTATAAATATTCTATGCCGCCTTGTATATTATAATACAAAAAACAAATTCTACTTTATCGTGCCGAGCCACAGAATATATCTATGGCACCGGTACTATATACATACAACAGACTGTGCTATTTACCGTGCCGAGCCACATAATATATAAACGGCGCCTGTACTATATGCATACAACAGACGATGCTATTTCTCGTGCCGCGCCACAGAATCTAACTATGGCGCCTGTACTATATACATACAACAGACTGTGCTATTTACCGTGCCGAGCCACATAATATATTAAACGGGCCTACTATATGGCTAAAAGCGATGCTATTTCTCTTTGTGCCGCGCCAAAGAATCTAAACTATGGGGCCTCTTTACTATACATTTACAAAACAGACTGTAATATTTATCGTGCCGAGCCCACTTATAAAAAATGGCGCCTGTACTATATACATACCAACAGACTGTGCTAATTTTATCGTGCCGATGCCAATAAATCTATCTTGGGCTGTACTATACCATACAAACAGACTGTGCTATTTATCGTTGCCGAAAAATTAATTTTATTATGGCGCCTGTACTTATATTATCCAACAAACTGTGTTTTATTCGTGGCGAGCCAATAAATCTTCTATGGCGCCTGTACTATATACATACAACATACTGTGCTATTTATCATGCCGAGCCACATAATCTATCTATGGCGCCTGTACTATATACATACAACATACTGTGCTATGTATAGTGCCGCGCCACAAACTCCATCTATGGCGCCTATACTATATACATACAACAGACTGTGCTATGTATCGTGCCGCGCCACAGAATAGATCTATGGCGCCTGTACTGTGCTATTTCTCGTGCTGTGCCACATAATCTATATATGACGCCTATACTATATACATACACCAACCTGTGCTAATTCCCGTGCCGTACAGAATATATATATATGGCGCATATACTATATACATACACCAACCTGTGCTATTTATCGTGCCGCGCCACATAATCTATCTATGGCGCCTGTACTATATACACACACCAGCCTGTGCTATTTCTCGTGCCGCGCCACAGAAACAATATATGGCGCCTGTACTACGTACATACAATAGCCTGTGCTATTTCTCGTGCCGCCCCACATAATCAATATATGGCGCCTGTACTACATACATACAACAGACTGTGCTATTTCTCGTGCCGCGCCACAGAATCAATATATGGCGCCTGTACTATATACACACACCAGCCTGTGCTATTTCTCGTGCCGCGCCACAGAATCAATATATGGCGCCTGTACTACATACATACAACAGCCTGTGCTATTTCTCGTGACGAGCCACAGAATCTATTTGTGGCGCCTGTACTATATACATACAACAGCCTGTGCTATTTCTCGTGACGAGCCACAAAATCTGTATATGGCGCCTGTACTATATACGTACACCAGCCTGTGCTATTTCTCGTGCCGCGCAATAGACTGTATTCATCATTCCACACTCTCCCTAAATGACATAACTTATCACATCGCTCTTCTTTGTAGTTATCGAAATCATCTCTGTCAGAATAGACGGCGAGTGCATCACGGGAATACAAGACTGTGACTGGAGAAATGGCGGTTATAGTATTCGTAACCAAACTAACTCCTAATCCGTATCTGTTGCTGTGACTGGAGAGATTTGTATTATGGGATTGATACCAGTGTAACTCCTGTTCAAGAATCACACTCCAGGTGCCCGTTTCACTAAACTTCGTACGACTAAAATGTGCAAATTTAGGATCTCGGTAAATTTCAATTTATGGATTTACATTTATTGAACATAGGCTGCATATGCAGCCTATGCTCAATAAATGTAAATTCAATAATTGTTTAGCAGAAAACATTGTTAATGTGAAATTTACAGGCTATAATAATTTTGCACTTACGAACATTTTAGTCGTACGAAGTTTAGTGAAACGGTCCCCAGTAGCCTGATAATGGTAGTTAGAAACATGCATGACGGGTGTTTCATTGATAACATGGCGAACAGAGAAGATCCTGTTCTACACTGGTCGCAAAATCAATAAGCCCCATTTTTCTAGTCGCTACCACATATGAGACTTTGATGGGATAAATTGCGATAGTTGTATTTCTAGGCAAGCTAGCTCATGCTCCCTATTTATGACTGTAACCACAGGCATTCGGCGTGTTTCGGCTTTCATCGGTATAACTCTATATAAATGATGTATGTGAACAAGGCTTCAAACTTTGGTCGGACACGACGTTGTATCATAACACATTCCGCGATTTTATTAACGCTAATGTGAATATTTTGGCGGAAAGCGCACATGTTCATTTGAGAATGTTTGTTATCTTGCTACAATAACATAGTTAGAACATATTTTGCAAATATTATCTGATTACAGCTCCTTTTCTTAGATCTGACACAACCTCGTATCATAACAAATGAAATAATGTTTAAAAGAAAACATTGTTAATGTGGAATTTACAGACTATCACAGTTTTGCACTTACGAACATTTTAGTCGTACGAAGTTTAGTGAAACCGCCCCTGTTACTTATACCATT
Source organism: Conchocele bisecta (assembly GCA_029237695.1). NCBI lineage: Eukaryota > Metazoa > Mollusca > Bivalvia > Lucinida > Thyasiridae > Conchocele > Conchocele bisecta. Next base: position 127,404,672 of record CM055266.1, read on the forward strand.
GTGTGCCAATCTAGCTGCTGGTTAGTTGGCGAAATGAGTTTCATGACGTTATGTGACCAGTCTAGCATCTGGTATGTGACTCTGTAGAAATGTTCCTTTAAGTATGAGAGTTGTGGTCAGTCTCGGTTCCGATCTGCTTGCTTACTCTATATAACCGCTGGTGTTGCAATCTGCACCGGCGTAAAATGTTCGTAGTCGTAAAATGCGCCGGATTCCTGACAAATTACCATGCACCTATATGCAGAAGATACTGCATAATCACAGTTTCATCTAGTAACCGGCGCAAGAAAGTTGTGCCTGTTACTACACGACAAATGCGTTTCGGCGTTAGCCGATTACTTTGCGGGAGTAATTTTTTATTTTTCCCGAAATGCATTATTTCATATAGAACTAACGACTGCATATATTTGATGATTAAAAGTCTTCAGAATTATTATACTGAATTGATTACATTATCACAGCCAATGGCTGTGATAATGTAATCAATTCAGTATAATAAAAATGAATAAATTTATCCTAAAATTGAAAATTTCTCCTTCGAAGTACAAGTATACTTTGCAATGTTGGTGAAATAGACTACAGCCATATAACGAGTAACACTGACTGTTAGAACCGTGATGGGCGTTTCTCATATTCATCCATATTTATTTTAGGATGCAAACATGTTACTTGAAACTAAAATCATGACTTTCATAAAATAATTATGTGCATGTGTATACATTCACAACATTCACGGACAAAACACTGTGCCAATATACATGAGAGCCCTGGTATGGCTGCGAAAAGGTACATTATGAAGTCTGCGGCCAGTGTATATAGTAGCCTCAGATCAGCCTACACAACTTGCAGGCCCGGATACGTGCGATACAAATGTTCGTACAAAGATTTCTATGAATTTACTTAACACATTACTGTGATTCGTTAATGCTAACATGTTGCACTTATATGTTGAGATAATTTCTGAAAACATACACCAAAGATCTCTTAGTCGTACGAAGTTTAGTCAAACGGACCCCTGATACAATCGAATGGTTCAGTGGAAAATCGAAGGGGTCAGTGAAAGGTTAAAGAGGTAATTGACAAAGTAAAGAGGTCAGTGGAAGAAGGGGGCTAAGTCCCGCAGGGACTTAGCCCCCTTTTCCCACTGACCTCTTCAATTCAATACAAGTCCTTTTCTCGTGGCTGGTGCCAGGCCAGGCGAGTAGCCACACGGGTAATTTCCAAATGCATTCCCAGAAAGGCCCATTCCATGTCTGACGTGCCTGATCGATCACGAGCACTGAAAACAATGCGCGTATTCGATATCCCCGGAGAACTGTAATGGCACGCCTATAATTATTTTAATGACCCCGCCGGTGCGTGTCCAGGCTGGCAAGTACCGCGTTTGAATACATGAGCAACATAATGGTAAAATTCTTTGAAGACAAGTGCGTATGGCATTTGTATCGATAGACAATGTATGTGACTGTGAGTGGAGAAACAAAGGCTTATGTGTGTGCCGCCAGTCTAGTTCCTGATCTGGTACCATTTTCTGATCAATTTGATATCAGGATATAAACTATTGTTCGATGTATTACGGTGATTTACGGACTGAAAGGCGAACTCTGACGCACAGTCGGTTTAGGTCTACAATGGTCGCCGATATGGTCACTGCATTGCGTGTACAATGTAGTAGGGGTTGCGCCATTTTCGATTAACGATTATTTCTAATGTGCATAATAAGTACAAAGGATAGGACTTTCGTTTCGTAAAGCCAGCATCGAAACTTTATGCGACTACCAGCCTAGTGTGGTTTTATAAGGAGCTTACCAGGCAAGGCTAGGAAACGTGTAGGAATTCCCAGGCTCGCCAAATAATTCCTACCGTTTCCGAACCGTGCCTGACAGACTTGGTATTACATGTATATGTAACAGGTAATGTTTTATGCTAGCCGATGGGAAAATATAGAATAGTTTTCATTGAAAAAGAAATCTTTACATTGCGTCATTACACTGCATAGTTCGGTAACGTCATCATGTCACGTCATTCGACCAATTAAACTTCGGTTTTCAATTCGTTGTAACCCGAATATTCGTATCAGGTCAATGCCTGGTACGACATTATGTTATCATACGACACTGTGTTATCATACGACATTATGTTATTAGTCAGCACGTATTAGTCAGCACCAATACAAAGTTCGTTACCTGACAGTTTTCGTTGAAAATAACGCGGACTTGTTTACGTTGCGCATTACACGGGTGTCATTCAGTAACATAACGTGACGCCGTTCGACCAATGAAACGTCGGTTTTAAATTCGTTGTAACCTGGATATTAGTATCAGGTCAATGAACTATCGACCTACACCCCTGTACCGCTCAGTTTGTAAAAAGTAGCAATACGACTACATGAATATTGCCTGCATAATACAAACCCACAGGCAATGGTCTGACCAATACAATACAACGATGAATACACTATTTCTCGATATAAAGAATTGACATTTCAGTGGCAGTATTCTCCAATACATCATCAAGATACATGTCCAGGCAAGCTACGCCTTTGACAATTTCCACGTTATTTCCTAGAACCCGTTGTATAAGATATAAACGTGTGTTCATTACGCTTTTCCCGGTTCAAATGAAGTCTCATTAATCTGCGATATAACGATGAAAATAAGAAAAAAACTGTCCTATTATATTACCTGAAGCTCTGATTCTGTGATCGAGCTTATGCAACACAGAGACGAGTTTCTATTTTAAGCAAGGATCGATTGCTTGTACGAGGCTAATAGGATTGCAGCTCGTGAACTTGTCATTTAGACAGTATCTGATGTTGTTGGATCGTTGATTGGCCAACAGAATATCAATGTGGTTGCGACTGGAGAAATAGGGCTTATAGCGTTTGTAGTCAGTCTAGCGTCCTATACGCCAGACAAGGGGCCCGTGCTCAATAAATGTAAATCCAATAATTGTTCACAAGAAAACATCGTTAATGTGAAATTTACAGACTATCATACTTTTGCACTTACGAACATTTTAGTCGTACGAAGTTTACTGAAACGGGCCCCTGATCCACAGCCTGATAATAAAATGTACATTGGCTGTATACACGACGAGTGTTTAACGTACAATGTATTTGAATAGCGAACAGTGCAGGCCCTGATCAGACTGCGCGGATGGGATGCGCAGTCTCATCTGGGTCTAGACTGGTCGCAAACGCTATAACTCCCCATGTCTCCTGTCATTAATGGCAATGACGCAGGCAGAATACGCGTCTGTTGTTATTATAATGAAACTACACGTGCTGTCATTGGTGATGTGAAATACGCGACAGAGTTTAAAGACATCGACGAACAATGAATACGCCATGGAATGGGTATGCATATATATGAGGATACAGTAGTATCGCACAAGTACTAACGATTCACAATTCACTCATATTTGGTAAACAGGGGCCCGTTTCACTAAACTTCGTAAGACTAAAATGTTCGTAAGTGCAAATTTAGGATCGTCTGGAAATGTCAATTGATGGGTTTACATTTATTGAGCATAGGCTGCATATGCAGCCTATGCTCAATAAATGTAAATCCAATAATTGTTCACAAGAAAACATCGTTAATGTGAAATTTACAGACTATCATACTTTTGCACTTACGAACATTTTAGTCGTACGAAGTTTAGTGAAACGGGCCCCTGAACTCCCGCTAGAAACACAGGTGGAAGACTCGAACCTTGGACCTGATAAATGGCTCATTTGTAAACCGTTACCACACCCACCAATTTCCGTAAAATAGACACTATAGCGTTTTCAAAGGCAAAGGCTATACTGTATATTGTAAGGAAATGGGTGGGTGGGGTAACGTTTTTCAAATGAGCCATTTATTGGGTCCTAGGTCCGAGTCTTCCACCTGCGGCTAGAAAGGTCAAAGTATCATTTTCTGTTAAAAAAAACATATATTTAGGAAATTATTTATGGCGCAACAACGACTCCCAAGTGAAGCCTATAACACGCATTAATATACATTAATTGCAACATAGCTTACATGCATGCGAAATTAATATTGTGCCTAATATCAAACACTTTGATGGACTGAGCCTGAGTTGTGCTACAGCTAAGGCTCATATAATCAAAGTGCTTGATCGCGAGTTGGCATTGCCAATAGATGTTCAGAAACAATGATAATCTTGGCAAGATTAGTTTACAGTGGGGTCAGCGTTTACAGTGGGGTCAGCGTGTAAGTGCACACACGAACGAACACGACAGGTTGGTTCGCTACCCACCCAAAGCGTATGTTGTTACCACTCAGTTGAACCGTCTCGCCGAGACGGTTCAACTGAGTGGTAACAACATACACTTTTGATGCGAAATGAGAAAAAATGCAAAAAAATATTTACATTTTGTTTATACATGAAATACAGTGGGGTCAGCGTTCCAACCTGTCGTGTTCGTTCGTGTGTGCACTTACACGCTGACCCCACCGTAAACACTATTAATGTCATACAATACATGCTACGAGATCATTACAACTTATTTACATACAGGGCAAAGGCATGTGCACAAACAAAATTACAAGTACATACCATCGCATGGATTAGTTATAATTTCCATTATTTGTTGTTAACAAAAGTATGCACATGGTGTAGGTATATTTAGTATACTAGTATGTTGACAGTTTGTTTGCACATTTTGTGATTGTGGTGGTGGATAAGTCTCGAGTAACATCGCTAAATGGTATTTAACGCAGGCGGTTGCAATGGCATGGGGATACTATGCCATCGTACACATACTAATGATTCCCGCTTCACTCAAATTTAATAAACTGATCCCCGCTAGAAAGGTAAAACTGTAATTTTCTGAGTAGGTACAGCGAAACAAAGACTACACATTTTAATATAATAATATATAAAACTAATACGAAATATACATGTAAAACGAGTTAGTGATTTCGGCAGCCAATACAGTGGAACCTCTCTAACCCGGACACCCTGTGAGGTTCCCAGGGTGTCCGGTTTCGAGGGGTTCCACTAGCACTCGATGACCATTTTTTGTCATTTTCAGTCATGAACAGATAGGACACTGAAATAAATTACACTGAAACCCGTTTAAATTAAGCACAATGGGGCCACCAGGGTGTCCGATTTAGAGGTGTTCCGCCGTATACAATAGAGAGCCTCAATGTATGTCAGTCTGTGTCTTCTCTTCATAGAAAGTTTCGCTTCGGGGCCGTTCTATCTGCTACATGTATTGCCAGATGGCTACTTGTATCTGTAAGGTATCTACCATCGATTATCGTCGTTTATGACATTTAATACAAAATCTAGACGATTTGATACCCCTACAATAACTATATACGGTAATATAATACATATGTTGTCGTGCACGACTTAAATTGGTGTGTAACTCTATATTAATTTTGATTCCATGCGAAATTTCTCTGTAACAGATGGTCATGTTATTTGTACGTGTACAGCAAGCTTCAAATGAACATGGAATTATAAAAAAATGATTAACAAACGTGCACGGTATGGTATCAGCATATTAACTCTTTGCATGCTAGCGGTGAAAATAACATCCAACACATTCTTATTTCCCTCTGTAAATATGTCTTGGAATTTAATTAGAATTGCGTCCGGAGGACGCAATTCTAATGATATTCCAAGACATATTCATGATATTTATAAGGATAAATAAAAGAAAATATCACGAATTGTCATCTGCTATTTTTGAACTGTTAATAGCCCACAAATTTCCCAGCATGCAAAGAGTTAATTAGTAACACAGCATGCGATTTGGTCAGTTGTGGTAATTGTAAAATGTACCGATGGCAAGGTGGGCGTTTGTGCCAGAACAAAGGTGCGATAATTTAATGAACGTAACCCGTTCAACCTTACATACATAAAGCCAACATTTTCAAACACTGTAGATCCACATGAGCCGACCCGTAATCCCTCTGCGGAGGATCTGTAGTGTTTTTAATAAGTTTTAGATCTTGAAACAATACTCTTTTTTAATATTGGAACAATAGACCATGTTATATATTTAGGGGTTAAAGGGTGTTATATATTTAGGGGTTAAAGGGGTTTATATATATGTTAAGGGGTTAGGGGTATATTTAGGGGTTAAAGGGGGTTATATTTATGGGTTAAGTGGGTTATATATTTAAGGGTTAAAGTGGGTTATATATTTATGGGTTAAAGTGGGTTATATATTTAAGGGTTAATTATGGGTTAAATAAACATAATGTCGCATCTACATGTGTGGCTGAAACCTACAGCAACATCAGTGAACAGTAAGTCATCAACCCCCACGAAATGGGTAATGCAAACTATTATATGTTGTAACCATAACATAACGAACATAATTAACATATAATATGTACAATGGTTCTATTCAAAGAATAGCACAATGGGTTGTAATAAGGAATCGTAGCAACCTGTTTGCTGAATTTATCTATATAAATCCGGTCCAGCTTGTACAGTTAAGACCTTATTGCGTGTAGCAAGGGCGAATGTAGCAAAAATTGTTGTAACAAAGAACCATTCTAGTATTTTTGACGAGTTGGTGGAGATAATCCTATGTATCTGAGTAATCCGATCCAGACGGCATTATTTGTCAGATTCATATTTTCACGCATATTGATGTTATTACAGCCAGTGTAGCCGCAGATCAGACTGCACAGATCTGTAGCCGATTTCATCAGCATTGCAAAGTATACTTTTCTAGCAAAGTATACTTTGAGGGAGTAATCATTTACTTTTCCCAAAATGCATTATTTCATACAGAACTAACTGATGCATATATTTGATGATTAAAAGTATGCAGTATTATACTGAATTTATTTCATTATCACAGCCATTTTGGCTGTGATAATGTAATAAATTCAGTATAATAAAAATTAATAAATTTATCCTAAAATTGAAAATTTCTCCTTCAAAGTATATTTTGCTAGAAAAGTATACTTTGCAATATTGATGAAATCTGCTACTGATCTGGGTCTACTCTGTTCGTAATATCAATGATTGTACTCAGGGATCAGTAAGAAATAAACGCTTAAATACATCATAGGAAAGGATCTCTATAAATAGATTTGCAACGGGAAATAACTAGCTACAATCCCTCATAGTAATGCACGTTTTGTAACAATAACAATAAATACAGAGACTACATATTTCTAGGAAACATGGTTATCGCCCCTGATATCAGTGTGGAAATTTCGGTCTGATATAGAAATGTATAATAATGACAATCAATACGTGGGGTAATGGTGAATGAATGTTTTTTTCTCCGAATAGCAATTACATTTGTTAAGCAGCCACGCTTTTGTTTTCGCAATTATTCAATTCATACATACATGGACATGCGAACAAAGACTACCTGTGCACAAAGGCCGGATTTTTCTCTTCACATTCCTGGCCTTTACTCACAGGTTTTACTGTGTATAAAACAATGTGGAATAGAATATGTGACTTACCTCTGATACAATTACTCAATAACATACACACGTTACATTTAATTCCTGTTTATTGGATGGAAAACAACACACAATCCAACTGCTTGTAAATAACTAGTCTGTTAGCTGTATGCTTGCTCTACGCCAGCTTTAGAAATGCCCGCTATATGACAAATGAAGCCAGTTGAGGTTAGGAGCAGTTCGGCTCCAGATCAGCCAAATAACACAACTGTTAAATACGTACACTGACAGACAATCAGGCTCTAATAGTCAGAGATTGCGCATGGCTCTGACGACATAGCGACTAGCGAATCCCCAGATCAGACTGCGCATTAATGCGCAGTCTGATCTGGAGATTCACTTGTCGCAAAGCCGTGGGGACTACTTTCACACAGCGCGCTACGTATTAGAGATCGTTCAATTTCCTACTAATGCTGCTCACGGTATCGATCCCCTGTGCACACAATGTTAATGATGCTGTGGAAATATAATAGCGCAGTGTAGCGGATCGGAACGGTAAACAGCATATGGCATGTCGTGCCGTTTTTCAAATTATGCCAAGATTGTTCGTATTGGAAACGGACCATGTGAAACGCTGGCTTCATGTTTGACGAGTTGATATATAAATATTTAAGCGGTCACGTCAGCGCATGCGTCATCGAACGTCTAAATTAATGTGCGGCGGACCCGACACTATTTTATTCACTGCCCGTCATTTCTTCTTTTAGTATGCCTATGTGTCACCTCATACAATGCTTTGGATTCAAACCAGTTATAAAATATTCAACACAACAAATTACTTACACGTAGTTGTACACTAAATAGACATGAATATAAGTATTTGGACAACTTTCACATGGGTTCCAGTAACTATGCAACGATATACACAATTTCCGTTTACATTTACCATTTGTTTAACAAGCGCAGCGCAGTGTAATTCTATTAGCTACTCAGTATTATTTGTTCGATTGTACATGTTATGGGCCGGAAGCCCACATCAAAAAAATAAAAACTATTGTATTGTATTGTATTGTATTGTATCGTATTATACTAGTAGTATTGCAGCTCTGCTAAATATAATAATAATATGGCACCTACCAATTACGAAAGTGTCATTGCAAGATGTCAATTTCAGTTCTGTCAGCATTGGCCTCCACACTGAAGGGACATTATTGATTTTACAAATTGATGTAAATTTCAAATTGTGACATTTCCCTATCTAGTGACAGAAGTAAATTACATCAATACCACGGGAAACTTTATCCTATTGCCATTTATAAACGAAACAAAACACAATGTCAGGAAACAATGTCCAATTCGCATTGAAGTCTCTGGGAACATATAAACAGATTCATATGTACGCGTATGAATACATTGAGTACAAATTTTGTATAAACCAGGTTAATGGTACCGGGGTGTAGTAGACTCGCATCTTACGGAGCTGGGGCCGTTTCACTAAACTTCGTACGACTAAAATATTCGTAAGTGCAAATTTAGGATCGTCTGGAAATTTTGATTGATGGATTTATATGTATTGAGCATAGGCTGCATATGCAGCCAATGCTCAATAAATTAAATCCAATAATTGTTTACAAGAAAATACATGTATTCAATGTTAAATTGACAGACTATCATAATTTTGCACTTACGAACATTTTAGTCGTACGAATTTTAGTGAAACGGCCCCCTCTGATGCTAATAGATGGCTTAATGACGTTAGTCGTGTAACAAGAGAACACGGCAAGCATCCAGAGGTCGTCACATCTGATATACTTCAGCTGAATGGTTATGACAAGGGCCTGTAGAAAGAATACGATACAAGTGAAACCAGGAGTTATCTGGTATCAATCAATCAACCAATTGTTTGCAATAACTAAAATATAAGTTTAATCTATATATATATATATATTAATTATATTGGAATTATAGTGGAACATCTCTAAATCTATATATATACAGTGGAACCTCTCTAAACCCGACACCCTGGGAGGTACCCAGGGTATCCGGTTTAGAGATGTTCCACTATAATTCAGACATGTGACCTTGCCAAAGCATGTTGGTGTGCTTTGCGAATTTGAATAGACGTTATTATCAGAGATAGTTGACAATGATATTAGTCAAATTAGGAAACGTATACTACCGGTGTGTCCCATTTAGAGAGGTTATACTGTATACATATAAACCATTCATCCGTCTTCGGTCTCAATGCATTAAGTAAAATCAGCAGCTATAGTTTTAACAGCAACTGACGCAAAATAATTATTCACATTTACAATTGCGGAACTGTCAGCAGTGGATTCCGTTCAGGAATAATTGATTTTTCAAATTCATGTAAATTTCAAATTGTGACATTTCAGTATCAGAGTGACAGGATTACAAGAGAATATCCCTGATATTCTACAGTGAAACCTCTCTAAACCGGACATAGCGAAACGTTAGTTGTGCTTAATGGCCCGTTTGCCCGTTATCTCTGATGATAGTGTATGTTCATGATTGCAAAGTATCCACGAGCGTGTTGAAGTAGTCACGTGCCTGTATTACAGTGGAACCTCTCTAAACCGCACACCACGAGGACCTCCTTGGTAATGCTGTAGATTGTGTCGACATCGTGTTGAGTCAAGTCAGCGAACAATTAAGAGAAACTCTGTAGATTGTGTCGGCATCGTGTTGAGTCAAGTCAGCGAACAATTAAGAGAAACTCTGTAGATTGTGTCGACATCGTGTTGAGTCAAGTCAGCGAACAATTAAGAAAAACTCTGTAGATTGTGTCGGCATCGTGTTGAGTCACGTCCTCGGTAAATGAAAGGAAACTCTGTAGATTGGGTGGGCCTCGTGTTGAGTCACGTCCTCTCGGTAAATGAAAGGAAACTCTGTATATTTGTTGGGCCTCGTGTTGAGTCACGTCCTCGGTAAATGAAAGGAAGCACTGTAAATTTGTTGGGACTCGAGTTGGGTGAAGTCCTCAGAAAATGAAGGGAATCTGTAGATTTGTTGGGCCGCGTGTTGAGTCACGTCCTCGGTAAATGAAATGAAACTGTATATTTGTTGGGACTCGAGTTGGGTGAAGTCTTCATAAAATGAAGGGAAACTGTAGATTTGGTGGGCCTCGTGTTGAGTCACGTCCTCGGTAAATGAAAGGAAACTATGTAGATATGTTGGGACTCGAGTTGGGTGAAGTCCTCAGAAAATGAAGGGAAACTGTAGATTTGGTGGGCCTCGTGTTAGGTCTATATGTTCCCCAGTCACTGGTCTATTGACGACGTCTACAGTCGATACTGGAATAAACGATATATTCTTATCGCTTCCGTATTATTCTCAGATAAACCCACGAGGCACTTCAAAGAAGGCGCGAGGTTCGCCGATGTTATCAGATGCTTGTAAATCATATTACGCGAATCGCTGTGTTGACGTATATTACGGCTATGGATTTTAGACAGAATTCTTATGATATAATTCTCCTCACTGGTACTGCAGTACACGCCGGTGTAAACTGTTATACGTCAACAAATGCACGGGTTTCTTCATGAGATGCCACTCAGCAATACTTAGAGCTATCATACAAGTGTCAATGCCAGTAGTGTTGCACTCGGCGCCGGTTTAACACATTACACGTCGAAAACTGCACCGATGTCCTGAGGAGATTCCACTCAACTGTACTTAGAGCTATCGCATAAACGCATTTTTCGTCTAGTAGCCGGTGCAAATGTCTTGCGCCGATTACTAGACGAAAATGTGTTCATGCGATACCTTCTGTATGTAGCTCAATGGGACTTCGTCAGTGAAACATTTTACGCCGGCGTGGAGCGTAGCACAGGTGAGATATGCACACAGTTGTAAGGAAGTAAGGTTGTACATGCAATCCGATACTATATATGGGAATAATCGTGTTTCTAGTATCAATTTGGTTGCATAGGGTAAACCACGATCATTGTTGTCTTTACTGTGGATTGTTCTAAGCATAGTTGCGTACATACACATGTCCTTTTGCTAACCACACTATTCTGCCCTCCCAAGTCAAACAGTTTGACTTGGCTCCCAAGTCAAACAGTTTGACTTGGGATGATTGCACAGGGTCAGCATAGCATCATAGTGCAGATACTGCAGTTCAACAGATACTGCAGTTTGACTTGGAAGGGCAGTATTGTAGTGTACATGTACAAGTTAAAGGTACATGCCCACGCAGTAGGCACAACATGTTCTTTATATCAGAGACATTATCTGAGAGATTTTCTGGCAAAATAAACATACATTCACCATTACCCCAAGTATTGATTGGCATTATTATACATTTTATATCCGACGTAAATTTCTACACTGATATCAGGGGTGATAACCGTGTTTCATTAAACTTTTTAACAGACATTACTATTTATTCTGTGTATTTATTATTTCATGTGCAACGATTATACTTTTTAATCTGTCGAATTTAATTAGCATAAATAAAAAATAGCATGCCTCATTTGCATATGAAAATAGCCTGATACCACCGCGAGTCACTATCAGTAAAATAAATATTACTAAATGATTATGTCTGTATAGCGGGCACTTGTAAATTTTACAACTGGTGGAATAGTGACACAATTATACACTTATTTAATTCCTACAAAGAACAGTTTGTGCATACTGAGTGTGCATATACCTTTAACGCAGGTGTAATGCTATACGTGCAGCAGCAAAGGAATATAAGGAGCATAAAGTAATCTAATATCAGGCTGCCTTTTACTAGGTCTACATTTGAACTGATGAAATACCAGGTGCCGTTTCACTAAAGTTCGTACGACTAAAATGTTCGTAAGTGCAAAATTATGATAGTCTGTCAATTTCACATTAACATTGTTTTCTTGTAAATAATTATTGGGTTTACATTTATTGAGCATAGGCTGCATACATATTCCGGGACCGCAGTACACGTGGCGTGATGCAGGTGCCCCATCCTCCTCAGCAATTTCAAAATCCATTTTGGCTGTGATAATGTAATAAATTCAGTATACTTTTAATCATCAAAATATTTCTGCCGTCGTTAGTTCTATATGAAATAATGCATTGCGGGAAAATAAATGATTACTCCCTCAAAGTATACTTTGCTAGATAAGTATACTTTGCAACGTTGGTGAAATAAGCTACTGGCCCGGAATGAGCATTGTGTACAGCCATAGTCAGACAGCACGCGCTGTACGTTTGAACATGACATGGCTGTGAGCGGTGTCAAACCACGGCAGTCATGTAACAATAACAAATAAGTGATGGTACAATTGACGTCGGTGTGTAAACAAACGGGTTTCTGTGACATTTCCGACACAGCTTTTACCACTTTTAATAACAAAATACGTGTTTCAATGCTTATTATATGACATTTTGCCAACAAATATGCATTATTTAAAATTGTTTTCGGGGGGACTACTTTCGCACACCTCACACGCCCAATAAAAACATGTGTATACACACGGTTATTGTGCGGTTACTGACGTACAAAATACTTTGAAGAAATGCCAATCGAAACAAATTAAGCTCACCTTTCTTAAAAGTATACTCATTTATCACTCAACGTCGCATACAGACTTGGAATTTCTTTTTTTATCAGACCGCAGAAAAACCCACATGCTGTCTACTGATGGCAAAAACATTGTCACTTCAGCGCTAACCAGCCGCGAGTTTGAGACCACCTGTTTTCAAGCACCTGTTAATTATCAAGCATACGTACTGCACTGTCTGTGTCGAACAAATGTGAATAGCACGTACAACGTATAGTATATGAAGTACACACATTCTCACAAAGAAATTATTTTCGAACTGAATCTGAGTGGCTAGATATTTTTGCCGATACTGATTTCGTAGACAGAAACAATTCCGTGACAAAAGTTGAAAGTCAGCAAAACATATTCCTAGCCACGATAGGACCAAGCCGACTTTAAGTTCATTTGACACCAGTTAAGAATGCAATCCGCGAAGCCAATAACCGATTTCACCAAAATTGCTAAGCATACTTGAGGCAATAATCAGTTATTTTTCCCGAAATGCATTATTTCATATAGAACTAACGACTGCATATATTTGATGATTAAAAATATGAAGAATTATTATACTGAATTATTATACTGAATTTATTACATTATCACAGCCAAAATGGCTGTGACAATGTAATAAATTCAGTATAATAATGTTGTCAGAAAATATTTTATTTCATGAAATTAAAAATTAATAAATGTATCCTTAAATTGAAAACTTATCCCTCAAAGTGTACCTAGCGAGATAAGTATACTTTGCAATCTTGGTGAAATCGGTTACTGGTCACAAGTTTAAATGTTACATATCGATGCATACCGAGAGGATTTAATATGCACACGATGTAAAACGTCAATCTTTATGGAACGTCAAATCTACATACACTCAAATAGTTATTGCTAGCTGTAAATAATTAGAGATAGTATTAACTATTTAGAGTTAGCATTACTTAAAGTAATGCTAATAATTAGAGATAGCATATAATTAGCATATAAGTAATGCATATAATTAGAGATAGCAATAAATATTTAGAGTTAGCATTACTTAAAGTAATGCTAATAATTAGAGATAGCATATAATTAGCATATAAGTAATGCATATAATTAGAGATAGCATTAAATATTTAGAATTAGCATTACTTAAAGTAATGCTAATAATTAGAGATAGCATATAATTAGCATATAAGTGATGCATATAATTAGAGATAGCATTCAATATTTAGAGCTAGCAGATACTGAAATATTGCTTAATTATAGAGATAAGCATATAATTAGCAAATATTTAAGTTATTTGAATTATTATTAGAGATAAGCATTACATATTTAGAGTTTGCATTACTTAAATGTATTGTAAAATAAAAATAAAATTGAGATAGCATATAATTAGCATATAAGTTGTAACTGCATATAATTAGAGAGTATAACATTAAATATTTAGAGTTATATTACTTAAAGTAATACTAATAATTAGAGATAGCATATAATTAGCATATAAGTAATGCATATAATTAGAGATAGCATTAAATATTTAGAGTTAGCATTACTTAAAGTAATGGTAACTCTAAATATTTAATGCTATCTCTAATTATATGCATCTATATAATATATGCATTTATGTAGATTTGGCGTTCCTGGAATTTAATATTTAGAGCTAGCTGATTTAGAGAGCTCTTCAAATGATTTGGAGCTAGCTCTAAATAATTAATACTATATCTAATTATTTAGAGCTAGCATTAATTAATTTAGTTTATTTAAATTTGGCGTTCCATAAATCTAGGGCAAATATACTGAGATGAGATCACGTATATGAGGCTGTGACCGGAGAAATGGAGCGTATGGGTTTTGCGTCCGCACAGTCTGACCGGGATCTGCACTGCTCGGTATTCCATCAATGAAACCCCATTTCTCCAGTCACAATCGCGGGTGTTTGAACAGATAGTCAGTATGTTGGTATCATATGGGTATGCCGGTGGATATCGGGTAGATTTGGGTGGATTTCGTTGGTTTTGTCTAATTTAAATACATGTAGTTTTGTACAACTATTAAGGCTAAATAATTACACACGACATAAATCGTCACTTATCTACACATTCACCGTTCCGAACTTTCGGACCCCTTTTATACTGTCAAAGTACATACAAAGGTACCGTAAATGTACGTATACGTGTAACTCGCGGGAGGTGATTTAAATTGTATGTAGGTAACAATGCACCTAAACCACCAGATGTAACGAAATAACCCATAAAACACCGAATAATGAACCGTTCTTCAAGAACCTGTGGTCACAGTCGTATATCACCATTGCCTAAATGGGACCCGTTTCACTAAGCTTCGTACGACTAAAATGTTCGTAAGTGCAAATTTAGAATCGTCTGAAAATTTCAATTGATGAATTTACATTTATTTAGCATAGGCTGCATATGCATAGTCAATGTGAAATTTAGAGACTATCAAAATTCTGCACTTACGAACCTTTTAGTCGTACGAAGTTAGTGAAACGGCCCCCTGGTGCACTGAATGACAGCGAGCTACTTAACATTAGTAATACGCTTCGTGGAGTGGAATTTATTTCAAGACGCCACATGGACTGATCAGGGTGTATACTGGTCCGCAATGTCATATTGTCCATTTTACCAACCGGCTGGCCGACCTGCACTCCATGAAATGCACTTGCCAAAGTCCAACGCTTTGTTGGCAGCGATGAGAATTTCTGCTAAAATATTTGGACAGTTTACCCTGCCAGCCACTCTGTAAATGAAGGATCGTAGCTGGTTATCTGGCTTTGAATTCATTTATAGAAATCCGGTCCAAATTGTATATTATAGGGCCCTATTGTTGGTAAAAAGGGCGAATGTAGCTAGAATTGTTGTGAAATTTCGACTAGCGTTGATCCAGGTCGACCTACATATCTGTGCAATCTGATCAGGGACTGCATTATTATGCAGATTCGTATGTTTACACGTGTTAATGTTATTGCGATCAGTGTAGACTCAGATCAGACTGCACAGCTGTGCAGTCTGATCTGGGTCTACTCTGTTCGCAAAACCGATTTGTTGTGCTATTCAGTAAGAAATAATCGCTGATATACAGCATAGGACTCGTATCTATAAATATATTTGCAAAGGGAAATCACTAGCTACGATCACTCATTCCACTCATGTATACTGTATTTCAAAACAAAATATAAATTCTATCGAAAGCTGGCGAGATCTTCATTGTGCAAAATTGGAGAATGTTAAAGTTAGAGCCAGTCAGTTGCTGACAAATCAAATTTCGTGATGTTCGGGTACGTTCGTTCCTCTATTCCACACCGTTGTGAAACATGGATTAAGACGTTTAACGGTTATCGACCCTGATAGCAAGAGTAACTATTCACGTTTGATTAAAAAAACATAATAACGCCATTTAACACGCTCGGTAATGGTAAATGAATGTTTATTTCCCCAAAGATTGGCATGTCTAAAGAATGAACGAAACAATATGCCTCCCTATATTACAACCTGGGATGTGGGTGTCAAAGTTTAAAAGTAGATAATTAGTAAGGCCGAGAAACGAAGAGGTGAAATGTTGCCAGCGAGTCACCAAGGTGTATGATCACGTGGTACCAACAACAACAACAATTACTGAATCTTCCAGAAGCTCTCCGATTCAAAGTACGTATTATTTTATTAAACGGATTTTGATGAAATATGGCGCATCAAATGCGTCTTGTTAAGCTACATTTGGTGGTCTCGGTACTTTGGCCCAATCTTCTGTCGTTTTTGCGAATAATCCATTTATGTGTCTACTGACTCGGAAATCTATTCTTCACAAAGACGACATAAGTATGTGCCAAACTCCCGGGATCACCAAAATGAATATTGTCATCATTGTTACTGAACATGTATCAACACATTAAGTGACATCATTCACGAATGACACAATTTGTTTTTTAGAATAAGATGTGCATTCAAGGTGTATGATCACGTGGTACTAACAACAACAACAAGTACTGAAACTTCCAGAATCCATCGGGTTGAAAGTACGTATTATATAACGGATTTTGATGAAATATGGCGCGTCATACGCGTCTTGTTAAGCTGCATTTGGTGGTCTCTGTATGTTCGCCCAAACTTCTGTCGTTTTTGCGAAGAATCGATTTCCGTGTCGGAGACACGGAAATCGGTTCTTTGCAAAAACGACATAAGTTTGTGCCGAACTCCCTGGACGACCAAATGTAGCTCATGAAGACGCGTTTGCTGTGACATATTTCATCAAAATCCGTTGCCTATTAAGGAAAATATCAAATAATACTTACTTTCTTGCTGTTGTTGTAACCACGTGATCATGCACCTTGGTCACGACACACTGTATAATTCCGGACACAACGGAGAAAGGTCCAATGAAAGTTACTACATTTTGTTTAACGGAATTTATTTATTCAGAATGTCGCTGGGCATGTCTGTAGTTCACGCACTTCAAACGTGAATCATGGAATATCTGGTTTAGTGCTAGTTATGGGAACATAATGCTACTAAATATGCACGATACGGTATATCTACATATACTTATAAATAGAGAGTGTTGCGTTACAACAATTAGGGATCCAGCCCCGATCCAACCACCGGGGGTTGTGAAATACAATTATATTTTTCCACACTAACAGCTGGTTCTACTCCATACATGTATATCGGCTTAAGCCGCAGTTATTCAATATCAATGCATGAGAGCCAATCGGGACCCTTAAATCAAGCAACACACATACATGGGGGCCGCTTAAACAAACTTCGTACGACTAAAATGTTCGTAAGTGAAAATTTAGGATCGTCTGGAAATTTCAATAGATGAATTTACATTTATTGAACATAGGCAGCATATGCTCAATAATTGTAAATCCAATAACTGTTTACAATAATGTTGCACTTGTTGAACATTTTAGTCGTAAGAAGTTTAGTGAAACGGGTCCCAGAGCCGCACTTACATATCACACGACATATGGCACCGTTAATCCAGATCTAATTCCAATTTCACCACTGTTCCAATTCTAGTATACAGTTACCGAACCCTGCATGTGATCAAAGGACGCCGAGTACTTCCACGCGCATGCTCAACAACGTGCCACTTCGGAATCACTCGGTGCATAAAATCCCGCTAGCTCCGTAACTAACGCGCGATGTAGCGATACGTGTTGTTGTTGAGAGGCAAGGTAGCGTTGCATATTCCTGGTCTGCATCAGTTAACACTGATCTGATTGAAATCGATGCCTTACCACGCCGATGGCAGTACTGTTGCACGACGCGCCGACGTAAAATGTTTCACGTCGACATATGCACCGGTTTTCTGACGATATGACACCCGGCTGTGCTTAGCGCGTTGGCATAAACGCAGTTTTCGTCTAGTAATCGGCGAAATCGGTCGTGTGCTACTAAACATTGCAAAACCAAACCAAAGAGGAAACCGTTAACTAAGTGCTTATCGACGTGCATACTATTCTGTGAAAGTATAAGTTACGAGTCTTCATCTCCGAAACGACTCCATGGTGGGGATATGGCATTGCTACTCCTCTGTGGAAATGTAGCTAAAAAAACTGATTTGATTTAACGACGGCACTGGTTCGATGACCTTGCATGTCGTGATCGACTATTTAAGTCCCCATCCGATAGAACTAGGCTATCACGAAGGTGTCTTGCCCAACGACACGCCGAATCGGCCAGTGTCGGGATTGGAACTCAGGACCTTTCGATCTGTAGTCCGATGCTCTACCATTGAGCAATTGCGGCTGATTGGAAATGTAACTCATGTTTTAATTTCGTTTATAGATAAACGCTATTAAATCAAAGGACTGAACGTCCTGAAATTCCGTAAAAATCCAATATGTAAACAATGACATATACTTATACTATAGTCAGATATGCAGCAATTAACAGGTTGTTCCACTGAAACTGGCTCCCTGGAGTTCGGGCACTTGAGGCAATAACCGGAGCACTAGACTACGACGTGTAAAATATACCACAGAGGGAGCATGAAGTGAGCAATAAGATGTGAAGCCAACAATAAAACAAGAAGTGATAATATAAATATATAAATGATCTTACATGCTGATTCAATGTTTTTTCTCAAACGAGTTTACTGATTTAATAAGATATGTATTTACCTCGTGACATGGTGTTAGAAGAAACGAGGTTATGCCTGCTTAGGCAACGAGTTAAATACATATTATATTAAGTCAACATAAATGTCGAATAACTACGGCTTTTACCTGTGTTACCTTCTAATAATACACAGTTTGACATTTAACACATTGAAAACACAAATTACAGTTATTGTATAAGTACACAGCATTGAAATGCGGCCCCTGATTAGCAAATCATTCATGCATAATTGCTTCGTAAATGTGATGGGATATATGCATAACATACATGTGAATATTCTCTTCTTACTATATCACACACAGTGCATGGAGTTGTCATGTCGGCTATCTTAGTGTGTACAATCCATCGCCCCATCGCCACCTCTTATTGCGTTTGACACATACCACTAATAATATGACAGACACATGAATAAAAGTTGGTGCAACATGATGGGGAGACATCTGACTAGAGCAAGCTATGCATTGATTTCATCAATTTCATATACAAAGTCTGATATCTGAAGGGTTTGTTGACACTTTGTTAACATGTTTGAGAATTCAGTAAAGACTGTGTAACAGTAAGAACAATACACAGTGCTGTAGATATATACCTGTATTACCATACATACTGTATCGAATCCAGTGGCTTGTAAGCAGATATCTGAGTGTATTGTTACTACTGTATATGTGCCTGCTATGCGAATAACTACGGCTTTTACATGCGTTACCTTCTAATAATAAACAGTTTGACAGTTTACACAAAGTGTCCATTTTATATTTTGTAAGTGATGGTAAGAAAGCTCAGATATCTAGATGTTTGTGCAGTCTGCTGAAATAATATGTATAGACCGTTGTCGTCCTATATATCTGGGATGTATTAATCCAAATTGTATTAGATCTACTGCAATACTATTTACTGTACGTGTCAAACGCTCCAAGTGGTGAAACTGTCCGATAGGATGTACAAACTAAAATGGTTGATATGGCAACTGAATGCTCTGTATAATATACTCTAAGAAGAACAGGGTCAGTTATACTTTATATAGATATTTAGTCACATGTATGATTCTACTACATTTGAAACAAAAGGTCATATTATATAAAGTCAGTTACATGTCTTGTACTGCTAAAACCTTGTTTATGCAATCTTTTCCCACAATATTCAACGCTTCAGCAAGTCGTACCATATTCAACGTTTTAGCTATAAAGTATTCAGTTGTGACCTACACTGTATGTTCATGTATAATACCGAGAAATACAGCTCCGATAGTTATGTGCGCGTTTAACCACGGTCCGAACCACATGCAGCATATATAGACAATAGTAGGTTAGAGACGTGAATGGG
The DNA here is from genome assembly GCA_029237695.1 of Conchocele bisecta. NCBI lineage: Eukaryota > Metazoa > Mollusca > Bivalvia > Lucinida > Thyasiridae > Conchocele > Conchocele bisecta. The sequence goes on from CM055266.1 coordinate 127,425,060, forward strand.
AAAATATCTGGCAAAGCTTAGGAAACGGGATGGGCGAGGCTCTGCCGAGCACGTCCCATTTCCGTGCCGCTCCAGATATTTTCCCCATTCACGGCACCGTGTTTCACGGCACATACGCACTGTGTTGACGAGATAAACATGGTTACTACTGTCTGATTCACGAACTTTGCCCAAATGTTACGGCTATATATAGACAATGCAAAAACACTATATTTTCGATGATGTTAAATTTTATAAAAAATTAAGAATGACCCTTATTTTTATTTTGTGAAATGTGGTTCAATATTGATTGCGAAAAAACAATTTCCCCATGTTAAATCCCCATAGAGTGAATTTCAGAATTTCAGAAATAGTGGACCGATTTTCAAAATTTAACTGTTTTCTTTGTTAGATTACTTCCAAGCTATCTAGCCTGTTTCGGAGTCAATTTCCAAACATTTTCGTCTTTTACTCCTCCTACAGCTCTTCCACCTCCTTTTCACCCATCTGAAATTCCCATAGACAAATTATCTTTTCGTAATAAAATCATTATTTGACCAAATTTCACGAAATAAAAAGAAGGCTCATTCTTAAATGTTTATATAATTGAATATTATCGAAACAAATATGTTTTTGCATTGTTTCTATGGCCGTAAAAAAATGGCGGTTTTCGTGAAACAGACAGTAGACATATGACTTGTAACAGTACAGTGCATAATTCATGGTTGTGTATGATATAAAGTGCATGTACCGTCACATTCCGTAACTAGTTCGCATTTATCGACGAATGCACCGGTATATATCTACGAATATAAAGTCCACCATGTGGTACGTGGTCACCAGTAGCCGAATTCACCAACATTGCAAAGTATACTTTTATAGGAAAGTATACTTTGAGGGAGTAATCATTTATTTTTCCTGAAATGCATTATTTCGTTTTGAAATTATTTCGATTATTTCGTATAGACTGCATATAGTTGATGATTTATGCAGAATTATTAGACTGAATTTATTACATGATCACAGCCAAAATGGCTGTGATAATGTAATAAATTGAGTATAATAACAATTAATAAATTTATCCTAAAAAATACTTTGCAATGTTGCTGAAATAGGCTACTGATCGGATAAGTGAGATTTCACCGGGTATACCGGCTTCCTCCCACATTAAGGGCCACCATTATCCCTCCATCAGTGTCAATGAAAGTATTTGTATAAACTGCCAGCAACCTATCATCCTGAATACACTATAGGAATGAATGGCCTTTTTGTGGAATTTACCGGGGCATAAACTTAGGAAAGTCGCGGGAATACTGGACGAAGCGATAAAAAATTACAATTTTCGAAAAAAAAGATTTCTTTTTTTTTTTGGATTTTTTTCTCGAATATTGTATTTGTTTAAGGCCTCGTCCAGTATTCACGCGACTTTTCCAAGTTTATATCCCCGATAAATTCCACAAAAAGGCCATTCATTCCTTATAATTCCAGCATTTGAAATAAATTCATCAAGAAAATGTGTTTATTTTCCGTTTTCTTAAGAATTATTTTAACTGCGCCTCACGGTTACGGAAAGTAGTTCGGCATGGGAGTTTACTGGGATATAAATTTTGAACAGAGACTTGCTACGGGCCAATCAAATGTTAGGGAATTGTGTAAATATTTTTGTGCTGGAATTATATATCTATAATATTACTATGTAGGTAGACCATGTACACTTATGTCTAAGATGTCCACTGGGTCGAACATGTTCTTGAGAAAACCATCTAAGAATGTTGTCCTCCCAAAGATATTAAATCGAAATTACACATAGAACATATATTTCCAAACCAATGTTTATGTTTTCAGATATTTTAATTAAGGTCACCGTTACATGGTCAGTTGGTCGTTATACTTAAATGGCAGAAAGTAGTACAGTAAAATAGTCCCAATAATGCTAGGCCACAAACTCAGTTTGCTTGCAGAAGATGCGCAACAGGGGCCCGTTTCACTTAACTTCGTACGATAGCAATGTTCTGTCAATTTACTTCTCACATCAATGTGATACATTACTGATATACCGTTTATTTAACCAGGTGAACTGATTATCGTGAAATAATGCATGAGTGATTGGGTCCTTATCCCTAAAGAACGAGTGAGCGTAGCGAATCGAGTTTGTTTAGCGGTAGGACCCAGTCGCGAGGGAATTATTTCAAGATAATCAGCTCACCTGGTTTTAATAAACGTTTTCTTACATTCCGTACATGAGACTTTGTAAAAGAAAGCGAATCATGCGTAAAATATGGCCAATTAATTTATTGAGGCGGGTCGTTGTGAAGGCGACTGTCTCGCGATACAGGGTGTGTGTGTGAGAACAAAATTTGATTGGCTGAAGGAAACTTGTCATTGCGACGTTACTGACGTCATTTCTCCAGAATTGGCAAGCACGAGTGTGGTGTAAACTACTGTTGCCGAGTGGTGTAATTCCGGCACCGTTATATTTCTGTAAACTACTGGCTGAAATGAAAGACATAATTTTCCACCGACATGTAGGGGTCACTAAATCTGAACAAATCCACCATATATTTCTCAGAATTGGCAGCTAATGGCAACTGTGCATTAAACTTTTTTTTTCCACTTACGAACTTCTGGGCTCTAGTGTGGTGCACATTTGTCGGATATTTAAATAGTACCCGAACATGATGGTCACGTGGGCACGTGGCAAATTTCATAAAAGTATGGTGGTCAGAGATTGGATTTGCTTTTTATGAGGAAGTGAACCTATGTTTTTATTTAACTTAGTCCAGTGCATACATACTGCAACTTCTGTAAAGGTAGGTTCCGCAATATCCATATAAAATTGAAAGTAGCAGAAAATGGGATATGCATGGGGTACTCGGTTAAATTATACAGTAAGACTATTTAATGCTGTCTCACCTACATGTACCTGTATATACGCTTACCTGCTTTCAGCTGTACGGAAGTATAGTATGATGCCAACACATGCATATAAATTAGCCTCTTTTCAAACAGGAATCCATTAAATTTGACATTTATCTTGGAACGATGATTAATGCACCTTGGAGTTCAACACACAGCCCAGTGGCAATGTCACGCAGGTTTTGTTTATATTTACATCAAATAGTATATAATAATTAATATATAGAGACTATTACATGAACGATACTTTAATATGGGTCTGTGACTGGAGAAATGGGGATTATCGGTTTTTCGACCAGTGTAGATCCAGATCAGCCTGTGCATCCGCACAGTCTGATCAGGATCTGCACTGGTCGCCATTACATCAATGAAACAACGTACATGCTTCTAACAAGCAATATAGATCGGCATTAAGCTACAGGAGTGTGTTATTTGATCAGTAGCTACATTGGCCACAAATCCCATAAGCCCCAGTTCGTCCATCACAGCTAATATGATATTTGTTGAACGAGATTTCCGATTTCATAAAAAGCAGACAATACCGATTTTCGTATGAAATATGTTTAATTAAATATATACGAGTCGTATCCTATTAAATAAACATAAATATTAAAGATTGTATTAATTTTATTGAATTATCATAGCATCACATATGCATGTGCGGATTCAGGTGGGGGCGTGTCCGGCGCACGCCCCCTCTAACATTGGTCTTAGTTTATATTTAACTCATTTTTTACGTGGAAAGATCTGATTATTTCCTTATTTGTCACCCAAAGTATATGTCGTTACCACTCAGTTGAACCGTCTCGTCGAGACGGTTCAACTGAGTGGTAACAACATATACTTTTGATGAGAAATAAGAACAAATGCAGAAAATAATCTGAATTTTATTAAAGTTGGCGTTCATATGTGTCTCATTTGAAATCCACGCCCCTCTAGACATAAATCCTGGATCCGTCCCCGATATGGAAGATGTAATGTTCTCCTACCATGCTTTTCATCACCGGTCCGATCTGCATATTTATTACACTAGTGTACTAAACGTATGACGTCCAATACACAGTGTTATTACACTGCAAACACATACTTTATGCAATTAATATAGGAATTCCATCATACATGTTTGCATACAGGTATATAATACATAGGTGTCCGTTTATCTCAGCCTCAATAACTGGGACCACAGCGATCATGTTATTATACTGAAGTGCTCATTTTATGCAATATATGGGCCAAGCCATGTCGTTTTGAACATAACAAGATGTGCGATTTTTCATGAAAACTATTTACAGAACATGTGATATTTCCTGTGAATGAAATCGATAGTTGACGAAATTTCACAGCAAATGCAGAATCCTATTCCGCATTCGCTATGAATGTTTCGTCATCTTTCGACGTCACCAACGGGAGATATCGTAAATTGTGTACATACTGTTCATGAGATATTGCGCATCTTCTTATATATACAAAATCGCATATATTAATTGCTTAGTATGTCTAATGTATATGGACTGGTAGAAATTGTAACATGGTCAGAACCAACGCTGACGGCCAACCAACATGGCTACATATACCATTGTTTGCGCGCCAGGTCTGCATCACAGGCTCCGTCTGGCACTGTTGATATTTTAAGACCTCTGGGTAGATTTTATGTAAGATTGAACATTTTAATCTCGAACAATTACCTTATCTTCAGCAACAGAACTTGCAAACATTCAAGATTTACGATATAGGCAAGATGTACGTATGTGTCTAAAGTGTGTATGTTCTTGTATATTATATTGATTAAATTCGTTGACTGGTTTCATAAGAAACTGGAACCAGTCAACGAATTTAATGAACATCGTATTAAAGCATTATTCTCATGTAAGATCCTCTATTACCACAATTGTGCGGCTGATTATTCCAAGTGGCAATAATCCTCTGAATTGCTGTAATTTATTCTCTGTGATAATATTACTTCTTATCATAAATATAATACATAAGAGTCTCTTCCGATTGTTGCTTCCAGTGACAGCCTTGATATTGTCATCATATAGGACATACGCTGCAACGTGTACAATACTCTCTCTGTGTGTGTGTGTGTGTGTGTGTGAGAGAGAGGAAGAGAGAGAGGGGGAGATATATATATATATATATATATATATATAGAGAGAGAGAGAGAGAGAGTCAGAGATGTAGGTCATAGAGGGCAGTGAGAGAGAGGCAGAGTGAGAGAGTGTGGGGCAGAGAGAGAGAGAGAGAGAGAGAGAGAGAGAGAGAGAGAGAGAGAGAGAGTAGAGAGAGTCAGATATGTAGGTCATAGAGGGCAGTGAGAGAGTGGCAGAGTGAGAGAGTGTGGTACAGAGAGAGGGCTAGAGATATAAAGAGAGAGAGAGAGAGAGAGAGAGAGAGAGAGATGTAGGTCTTATGGGGCAGTGAGAGAGCGGCAGAGTGAGAGCGTGTGGTGCAGAGAGAGAGAGAGAGAGAGAGAGAGAGGGTGTGAGAGGAGACACTCAAATCCATTGTACTTTTCGTCCGAGAGAGAGATACTTGAGGAGAGAGCGAGAAAGCGATAGAGAGAGACAAAGACAGAGATGCACACGTGTCTCAATACAAAAGCTGCAACATATGCACTGATGCTGTCAGTCAGCATGTTTTGCCAACAGCGCATGCGTCTTGGCACGGTTGGACGGCATTCGTGATTGATGTTTAAAGATAAACACGGCATGCTCAGACATCCAACTGCATGACCTCACAGTCGAACGCCAAGGTAGTAGGTACGTATTTCACAACCGTGACTGCTGGCTCGTAAGCGGTGCAACCGTTTATGTTGCTGTTAACCGAAATGGATATGGGCCAAGTTCTGGGATTATCTCCTTTATGGTATCGCCGATTTTCGACAGTATTGATTTCGGAAATGAGTCAAATTTTCCGTAAATGACGTAGGAAGTTGAAACAAAATTCAGGGCTCATGCGCTCTAAATTGTGTGTCAACTTCCGAATTAATTTACGGAAAGTATTGCATTTTTTTCGAAATCAATATCGGCGAAGATCTGCTATGCGATACGGGAGGTAATACCAGAGCCTGGTTTATAATTGAGACACGCCATGTGACATCTGCGTAATTTCATGAAATACGTTTACAAAATTTACAATATTTTTTATAAATTAAGTCAAAACTGCGGCATGTACAGTGGGGTCAGCGTGTAAGTGCACACACGAACGAACACGACAGGGTGGTTCCAACCTGTCGTGTTCGTTCGTGTGTGCACTGACACGCTGACCCCACTGTACTCTGACAATTGTGTCAACCTTTGACGCCATTTGCGAAAAATATTGTAAATTTTGTAAACGTATTTCATGAAATTGGATGTCCAAAGGTACAAAATCGTATGGCGTGTCTCATATGTCTGTCTACGTGAAATAATAATATACTTGTACTTTCCAGATCTGGGAAGTTTGGTGCAATCATTTGGACAACGGCAGCATGCATGTACACGGTACCGTTGAATTAAGTAGCATCGGTGGATTTAACAATTCGACAATGGCGGTACTCGGATACATTTGAATAACAATTCCCAGGAAAACACACATTCGGAATGCGCAGTCACATACGAACCAAGGGGCCGTTTCACTAAACTTCGTAAAACTAAACTGTTCGTAAGTGCAACATTATGATAGTCTGTAAATTGCACATTAACATTGTTTTCTTGTAAATAATTATTGGATTTACATTTAAATGTAAAACCAATAATTATGTAAATCCATAAATTGAAATCCACAGACGATCTTAAATTCGCACTTACGAACATTTTAGTCGTAAGAAGTTTAGTGAAACGGGCCCCAATAGACTAGCATGTCATACCTCTGTACATGTATCATACTTTACGTTTAATTATTGCTGTTTTTATATGCTATCTCCCATGAGATAGCATATTGTGTCACGCAAATGTCTACGGGGGCAGCCATTGATCGTGCTACGCCCATACGGCCAATACAACCAAGAAAATAGTGTCCCGTGCCAACTTATCCTATGGCGTTTTGGTCTGTCTTGGTTTGCATTTAGAACTCTTCATATACTGTTCTCTATAGTTTTCACAGTTTTGTGCTCAGTCTATCAGTTAAATTCTGGAAAATACGAATCAAGACATTTCGAGCTATAAATACAGCAGCTATTATCTTTAGTTTTCACAGTTAGGTAACAGTGAACAAATAGCCGCCAGTTTCGTACACGTTTTTTTCTGGGAGTTTCAAACAGTAATTTATTCTAGAGAAAACATATGTATGGGAAGGGGTTTGCATCGTCACAGTACATTTGCCTCTGCATAATGATTGAGAAAATATGCAACATTCAGTCCCTAATTCCTCAATTGATCGGTTTTTGTGGAGATACATGTAACATATTTCAGTACTTTCAGTACTTTGATTACTTTATTTGTCCGTTACCTGTGCTATCGCGGCTAGTAACGGGAGCGGTTTGGCCATAGCTCTATGTGTAACGAATACATAAATAGTCAAACGAATACATAAATAGTCACGGTTTCTATTGCAGAAATGTACACATTAATGTTATCATCAAAAGCAACAAACACGCGTTATCTCATAAATGGACTGATTATGTGTTGCTCCTGTAAACTGCCTGTGAAAACACGATAAGCCCAAGTAGGCAATGTCAGTTTCATGTTGGTCACGATCTGATAAAACGGGGTTAATGACCTATACGAGGAGGGTTGAGTCAGCCCAGTATCAGGGTGTGGGATCATGTCATTTCCGAACGGCGTGACGTCATGTTTTATAGAAGTGTTTACAGTAGATTTCCTTTAATATCTTGTATCAATGAAGTATACATTCGTGATCGGGGTGGGTGGGGGGGGGGGGGGGGGGTGCGTTTCACTAAACTTAGTACGATTAAAATGTTCGTACGTGCAAGGTTAGGATCGTCTGAAAATTTCAGTTGATGGATTTACATTTATTGAGCATAGGCTAGCCTATGCTCAATAAATGTCAATCCAATAATTGTTTACAAGAAAACATTGTTAATGTGAAATTTACAGACTATCATAATTTTCCACTTACGAACATTTTAGTCGTACGAAGTTAAGTGAAACGCCCTCCAGCTGTAGTATTGATCTGCATATGCGATAAAATATTGTATTACATAGCCTATAAATAAACACGTTCTCATTGGCTCACTCACACGTTTGAGCCGGTTCATGAAAAGTGATATACACTGGCTCTTATGTACACTTATTCTAAACATAGACACGTGGAAAACCATCGCCCGATATTGCTAAAGTGTAGGATCGGATGGTTCTAGATAAGCAGACACGATCTATCAGCTGTGCAGTGGGTATAGCTGTGCAACTCAGCAACATTTCAAACACTTGTATGTCCATTAATCATGATGTGGTTATATACTGTAACAAATAATATAATTATGCACCAGGGGCCCGTTTCACTAAACTTATTACCACTAAAATGTTCGTAAGTTCAAATTTAAGATCGTCTGTAAATTTCAAATTATGGATTTACATTTATTGAGCATAGGCTGCATATGCAGCCTATGATCAATAAATGTAAATCCAATAATTGTTTACAAGAACACATTGTTAATGTGAAATTTACAGACTATCATAAGTTTGCACTTACGAACATTTTAGTCGTAAGAAGTTTAGTGAAACGGGCCCCAGATGTTCGTAAGTGCAAACTTATGATAGACTGCATATGCCCGTTTATGAGCTGAGATATAATGGCCTGGATGACACCATGTCACCATGACACCATGTATTGAATTCTTAGATATATAGAGTAATGTGAATATGGCTCACAAATACTGGTTATTAGCTTATTCCTACATATACGTACATGTCCTAGTACATGGCTACCGGCATATGCCTACTTAAAAGATACATCATCTAAAAGTTATTTTATTTAATACCAACATCATATATCGTATATAAACTGAGATGCGATGACCATGCTCACCCATTGATTTTACATATATACGATATGTATATGCGATATCATTCCCCAATGTTAAAGTAATTGAATTTTGTCTCTTGCTACACCGACAATCACACTCGCACTGTTCATGTGCAGTGTTTCCAAGTTATTGGTATTCCATGTTCATAATATTTTCGTCAATATTACGACTTTGTTGTAATAATAAATGTGTCGATAAAGACTTTTCAAGGATAAATGGTGGGAATATAACGTAACTATGCAAACGCAGTATAATTGATATTCCCATATTAGCATGGACATTAGCATAATACTTAAATAACTCAGGTTGCAATGGCGTGGGTTTTTTTCTTATCCAAAAAGCTAAGCATACATCTTCGCTATGAAAAAAAGCTGCTTTCATTATGTGGGAAGTGAATAATGGTAGTTGTTACGTAGCCAGTCAAGTTCAGAATTCATCAACTTCCCTTTGATGTGTCAATCGTTGTGCCTACCATTTCGTGTACCGCATTAATACATTGATTATCATTCAATTATCGACACAATATCTGAATGGAATGTACCATATCTGATGGTTTCGATGTATGCAACAGGCCCGTAACCAGACTTTTTGAAGCAGGGAGTCTTTTCGATGGCTTGAACGGCTCGAGACAGCTAGGGGATCAGGGGCACATGATACGACTGCTTGCATCAAGGCAGGACGAGGGAGGTGGGAGAGGGGGTCGTCCGACCACAGCGACCCCCTGGTTACTGACATGTTGCAATAATAAAATACAACATAGATGTTCATGGTCAGGTTAATAAATTAAAATGATATATTTCCAAACGGTTTAATGTTTAATGGCTTTAAACGTACTAACAACAGCTCATGTCATCTGCATGGATGGGGTGGGTAACTGAATATTTGCATACAATCTCTATCCAGCCCCGACATTAGACAAACCGGATTTTCACCACAGTATAGTAACTTAGCCCCCCCCCCCCCCCCACTCCTCATAAACGTAGTAGGATTAGCACTGATCGTATTACTCGTATAACAAGATTAACCGGATTCATCTCTCGCCTGCAAGAAAGTTAAACATGCGAATAAGGGCCAAGCCAGGGCTATCGCGCTCCCCGGCAAGAATTAACCACATCGTTAAATTACCATTAACATTGAAACATTGATTTTAGGGTGTAGCATATGCTATGTCTACCCTACTTAATATAGACGTATCATAATTGTATCCATGTTGGCGGCCATCTTTGATTTACCTTTGTTTGTGGTGAAAGATCATTCGGTACAGTTTGGAACACAAGCTTCGTATTTTTAAAATATTACCAATATGATCTCCAATTATGTTCTATTTCTTTACTATTTTGTTGACAAACAGCGCACAAGAGCTTAAACAATACTTAGCAGCCATCTTGAATATCCCAACATGGTCAAATAATAATTATATTACATGGACTCATTCATGTTTGTAAAGAACACATGCAATAATACCGAAATAAATGCAAACAACTGAATTATAAAAGTTCGTGAAAATGTAGCTATTTATTTGTGTTATCCCACACACATCTACTGCACGTCTGTGTTAATATTTGGCGGCCATCTTGTATTTATATGAATTTTTCAGTGGTGAATTGTTTTTATAAGTTACCTAAACGTACTTCTATTAATGTAAACGCATAATGAAGTGCCGAACGCCATATAATATTCAAGTCGGAATATATTTAAGACGAAATGTTGATACCTGGCGGCCATTTTGAAAATCGCAAAATGACAACGATTTGAACCACCATAAAACCGAATCGTTTCATATACGTTCTAAGGAAGAATACTCAACAATTTAAACAACTTTATCTGATATGTCAAGCATGATATGCACGTACATGTCCATCTAGTGATATCAAATATGTTTTTGAACTCGTTTGACCTCATTGCACTTAATGATCCCAAAAGTGACCTTATCCCACCTAATTTGATTGACCGACACCGGATTCATGTTCAGGAAGGTATGATGTATCAATCTAGCATAGTCGTTGCTGTTGCTCTCTTGGGTTGAACAGAAGTCGTTGTTAAGCCACTTCTGTTCAAAGTGCCCCTGCACTATAGTATACACCCGCTGAAAATTCCATATTTGTACATTAGTACCCAAGCTGTGTGTGAACTATTTATATAATCAAAGCCCGAAATTGCATGAGCCCGGGACTGGTTAGTTGCGAACGGTAACTCTTGCAATCTACTCCCGTACCGTCCGTACCGTCCGTACGGGAATAGATTGCAACAGTTACCTTCGCAACTAGACCCCCCACCCCCCCCCCCCCGTTCCCCAAATGCTGGATCTGCCCCTGTACATTTATAATTATGTGTCACCAATGTTTTTTTCAAAACGAATACATTACCATTTGATTCATAGCGTCTTAAATGTGTTATGTATATATATATGTTATGAGATATATGTATACATTAGACATGAAGTTGCTCTTAATTTATATTATACTGCGCATTGCATTTCTCTCTAAAACATGATAGAATACAAAATATATCAGTTAGTTTGACATCTTGTGGAGTTTGACACATAACACTAATAACAGGCACATACATAACACTTGGTGCTACTTGTTGCAAAGATATTAGAGAACAGCGTGATATGCTTTGTTTTCATTAAATGTAAATATAGGGGGTCTCATTTCTGAAGGGCTTGTTAACCCTTTGTTAAACTCCTGAGAATTCAGTAAGAGCTGTGTATCAGAAAAAAACAAATACAGTGTTGTAAATACATATCCCTATTACAGTACATACTATACTATGCTATACAAGCAGTTATCTGGGTGTCTTGACAACACACATTGAAGATGTACGTCTATCCATCAGTTTCAATTTGTATGATCACGTGGTTACAACAACAACAAAAAGTACTATTTTGTCCTTATTATGTAACGGATTTTGACTTCCGTCTTTTTTGCGAAGAATCTACTGACACGGAAATTGATTCTTCGCAAAAACGACATAAGTATGTTCCGAACTCCCGGGACCACCAAATGCAGCTCATGATGACGCATTTGCCGCGCCATATGTCATCAAGATCCGTTACATATTAAGGAAACTATCAAATAATACTTACTTAGTGGGTGCGCTTTCAAAACTTTCAGCCATTGTTGTTGTTGTTGTAACCACGTGATCATGCACCTTGAGTCTGTAATTTTACATATTGTAATGTGTCCATTGTATTGTTTAGAGTGGGGGAAATGCTCAGCTATATAGTCAGCAGTATCGTCTGCTGGAATAATAGTTGCTACTAGCCTTATATGCATGCGGAGTACATGTACATGTGCTGCAACAACTGTTATTATATGTTCAGCTATATTGTGTGATGTTTGTGTGAAACGCCCCAAGTGGTTACACTGACCGATAGCCTATTCATTCCGCAATCGTGGGGATGACAACTCAATGCGCAGCATAGACTACTTAAGAAGAACAGGGCCGGCTATACTTTATATATATATTCAATCACAGGTACGATTTGTTGCGTGTGTGACAACAAATACTTCCACAATGCTACCTAAAATCCCACGCGTTTGGCACCTTCGTTCGCGATTCAAGATAGCACTTGAATCAGACTGCGACGGTTATGGATTTACTATTCGCTCTCTCACTACACCCAACTGTCCCTGCGCAACGATATATTCACTGGCAGATCTATATAATCTAGCATCGCTATGTATACGTTATTCATTACATCGGTGTATAATGCACTTATGACGATCGATGATGTCCATATAGCGGACCGTGTGCAACATTTCCGCTACGAACGTCAAAAGATCGACATTACCTACTATACACGGCGCTCGTCTTGGTACACAACCGTCTGCGCTAATCGTGCCGAGAATATCTACGTTTCTGAACATATATTGACAATGCCAATTCACAATCAAGCAATTTGATTGTCTGAGCCTGAGCTGTGCTACAGCTCAGGCTCAGACAATCAAATTGCTTGTTGTCAAGCGCAATATTGAAGTATTTTTGAATAACGAGTGACAAATATTGGCAAGATTTGCGCAGGCGGTAGTGTAAAGGCGGTCGGCGCGTCAAAAGATCGAATTACCTACTATACAGAGACATAGTCTTTGTATTGGCGGTCGGCGCGCCAGCTTGTGGATCTATAATCGATCAATTGAATGCGGACTCCATAATCCGTTACTGTGTTCCCGTCCCAGACAAGTGTATACTACCGCCCGCGCTAAACTTGCCGACATTTATCAATTTCTTCATTTCAAAATACTCTAAAATTGTACTTGAAATCAAGCAGCTTGATTGGCTTAGCCTGAGCTGTGTTACAGCTCAGACTCAGACAAACAAATTGCGTGATTGTGAGTCGGCATTGTCAATACTTGTTCAGAAACGTTGGTAATTTTGGCAAGATTAACGCAGGCGGCTGCGTACTATGATTCTAAATGTTCGGGTGTCTGACTAACTAGATAATACTTCGCGTATTGGCAACCAGTTTATGTATATACATGGATAGAGGGTACCAGATCAGCTATATCAAGGCTGGATAGTGCGTAGGTGTGTCGTGATTTCAGTACAGTATGAATCAGGGGCCTATTTCACCAAAACTGCAAAGTATACTTATCTAGCAAAGTATACTTTGAGGGAGTAATCATTTATTTTTCCCAAAATGCATTATTTCATATATAACTAATCACTGCATATATTTGATGATCACAAGTATGCAGAATTATTATACTGAATTTGTTACATGATTACAGCCAAAATGGCTGTGATAATGTACTAAATTCAGTATAATAAAAATTAATAAATTTATCCTAAAATTGAATATTTCTCCCACAAGTATACTTTGCTAGATAATATACTTTGCAATGTTGGTGAAATAGGCTATTTTCAATGTTAGTGAAATAGGCTATTTTCAATGTTGGTGAAATAGGCTACAGGTCCTAAACAATGCAGTATTGTGGTAGTTGGTCTTAGAAGATTTGGTTTATTACACTCTTGTGAGTTATTAGCACGGGTGTCGCTGTGAGTGAAAACCCGTAATCAACTCCTTACAAATAATACACCGTGAAGAGAACACCCGTAATTGCGCGCCTGTTTTCTTGGAAACCACAAGTTCCCATGCAAAATGTTTATTGTTATTACAGTCAAAATAAAGTTATTTGAAAACTTGGAGAGAGTCTAGACTAATCTACACTGTTAATGTGATTGAACAAATTCAAACATGCACTCAAATGTATCTAGTTGATAGAAACAGCTGCGTAATTTCATATATGCGAAACAAAATAAGAACAAACATATATTGCACCTGTGTATCGTTCTGTTTTTCTGAATCAATAAGCATCGACGAAACCGGTGAAAGCTGAAATTCGCATGTGCAACGTTTTTTCAGTGTTGAAAAATATCTAGCATTCAGGGGCCCGTTTCAATAAACTTCGTACGTACTGTACATTTCACATTAGCAATGTGTTCTTGTAAACAATTATTGGATTTACATGTATTGAGCATAGACTGCACATGCAGCCTATGCTCAATAAATGAAATCCATCAATTGGAATTTACAGACTATTCTAAATCTGCACTTATGAACAATTTAGTCGTACGAAGTTTAGTGAATCGGCCCCCCGAACGATAGTTTTTGCGCTATTGACGATTCGTTAAACGAAAAATAAACTCGTCTGTCCGAATGTGGAATGATTTCCCAATTTCACAAATAACCAAGAACCATGTTTCATAAATTGCACATGTATACAATTAGATATATAACTGTAATGCATTGCTCAAGTATGTCACGTTTTCACAGACAATGATAATCGGGATCGGCGATTACAATTGATCTCTTGATTTGTCTTGTAATATTTCTCTATTCGTGGCTAAGTTACATATACATGTGTATTTATTTATTTGATAACAAGCAAGTACATGTAACTTGGATTGTTACATGGTTTCCGTTGTTTAGGCAATGCTCATTCCGGGGCCGCGCGTAATGGAAGTGCCTTCATGACGTCACTACGCGGAAGTGTCTTCATGACGTCACTACTTCATGACGTTCATGACGCGGCCCCGGAATATGCATACCGAAAATGATCTACGTGAATGGAACGGGACGATTTTATAAAAGTACTGAAAATACTGAATATAATGCTCAAATTACATCAGTCTTTTGTTGGAAATGTAACAATAACGTTTGATCATGCCCAGCCGTGTGCAAACGTTTGCTGTGGCCCTCGGGAACTGTTTGAACCGGCGGCCTGCGCCCTCGGGAACTGTTTGAACCCGCGGCCTGCGGCCTTGTGATCCAAACAGTTCCCTCGGGCCACAGCAAACGTTTGCACACGGATGGACATGATCAAACCTTATATTAGACTGAAACCGAAAACTAATTGAAATCCCCTCCTATCCCGGGTTGGGTTGGGTGGAGGCATTCCGCTCCATGTATTGATCAATGCATGGTGACTAGAAATGACATCGAGACAGATTGACATTCCAAGCAGTCACCCTCTCTCGTTTTATAAATGCGTTGAAGCATCAACAAGGTGCATGATCACGTGGTTACAACAGCAACAGCAATTACTGAAACTTCCAGAAGCGTCTCCGATTCAAGTTCTGTCTCCAATTCTGTTGTATTGTCCTTATTATGTAACGTTTTTTAATGAAATATGGCGCATCAAACGCGTCTTTTTATGCTGCATTTGGTGGTCTCGGTACTTTGGACAACACTTATGTCGTTTTGCGAAGATTCAATTGACATGTTTACTGACATGGAAATCGATTCTTCACAAAAACGACATAAGTATATGCCGAAGTCCCGAGACCAGCAAATGCACTTCATGAAGACGCGTTTGCTGCGCCATATTTCTTCAAATTCCGTAGCATATTAAGGAAATTATCAAATAATACTTACTTTTGAGTGGGCACACTGTCAACACTTTGAGCCATTGTTGTTGTTGTTCTAACCACGTGATCACGCACCTGGATGAACGCGTGATATTCACAGTCGTCACATTGCTGAATTGGTGAACTTATTACAGACACAATATTCGGGTTAGTCGTTACGTGGCTTTTTCGTGGCTGACATACCCCTTCATCCTAGATGCCGCAGAAAGATCTAACTTCGGAAAATATTAGGTTCTGACAATTACATACTGGGTGTCATCGACTTCGGGGATGTCGTATACGTTATTCGCTGAACTGTCATTGAGTTGTCGCTGTACTGTCATTGAGTTGTTCCGTGTACTGTTATTGAGTTGTCGGTAGTCGACACAGAATCTTCCAATGTGGTCTGGTGTCAGCAGCTGCACACTACTGTCCACCAACGGCTTCACTTTCCTTTAACCCTTTCAACACGACATGCCTGTATAGTGGTATTGGCAAACAGTGTAGATCCAGATGAGACGGCTCGTCACGAGCCGTCTCATCAGGATCTGCACTTTTTGCAAGTAATTTTCATATTTTTTGGGAACAACAGCACCCCCTTTTCTATAAATGGACTGGTCGTCTGAAGATCATTTTGTGACGATTGGCTTGGTTGCAAAATTAACATATCAAAATCCATTTCAGTTACTTATGGGTGAACGGGTTAAGGTATTTATTGACTCCCCATGTGTTACTCAACTTCATGAAATGTCCCTTCATGCCACGATTGGCAGAAATTCAAAAGAGTTACAGCAATGAGACCTATCAGAATAGAGAATCCATACCAGTTATCGTGATAACCATGTGGGATCGTTAAGGGTAAACTTAAAATATGCCTGCGCATCCACAGTCTGAACAGGACCTCACTGTTCGCCAGTCCATCAATGACACATCCGTCATGCGTCTAACGAGAAATTTAGATCGCTATCAGGCTACAGAAGTGTGTTGGCAGATCAGAAGGTACACAGGTAATAGATGCCATTTCTCCAGTCACATGGCATGACCCATCGTGATTATTTCGCTATTCTCAATTTACCTCGAATCAGATCGCGAATGACATGGATTTACTATGGTAGCCATCCATAACTTTACTGAATTTAGCTGTAATCAGGTGAAACTGAAGACAAATGAGGGACGTTGATGCTGCTGGGCTCTGCGAGCTCCGGTATGCAGCTGTGACTGGAGAAATGGTTTACAAAATTGTGACATGTGTAGATCCTGATCAAATAGCACACTATTGTATTCTGATAACGATATATACTGCTTACCATTGACATGACGGGTGTTTACAGTGTGGGGCTCGTTTCACTAAACGTCTCTTACGACTAAAATGGTCTTAAGCGCAAATTTAGGATCGTCAAGAAATATCAATTGACGGATTTACATTTATTGAGCATAGGCTGCATATGCAGCCTATGCTCAATAAATGTAAATTCAATAATTGTTTACAAGAAAACAGTGTTGATGTGAAATTTACAGACTATCATATTTTTGCACTTACGAACATTTTAGTCGTACGACGTTTAGTGAAACGGCCCGCAGATCCGGATTAGAACGTGCAGATGCAAATCCTGGGTCACAAAACACATGAGCCCCATTTCTCCAGTCACATCCACATATGATTATGCATTGACCATGCTACATGCATTGACTTGTTATGAAATCATGTTAAAAGTGTGAAAAAAATCCAGGAATGTCATTTGAGTCGCACTTGATTATGAGTGATTAATGTATTAAATTATTCTCAGCATACATTGATCCGTGTAATTCCATGCAGTTTGATTGCATAATTATAAGTTTATACTCGTATAAGGACCTTGTAACGAGCCGATATTTTCATGTGACTTGATATTTTCGTCATTAACATCAAATAAGTATTGTCTGTATGTGCATGTATGCACGCACCTAGGGCGCGTTTCACTAAACTTCGTACGACTAAAATGTTCGTAAGTGAAAAATTATGATAAATTTCATATTAACATTTTCTTGTACTGAACAATTATAGGATTCACATTTATTGAACATCGGCTGCGTGTACAGCCTATGTTCACTAAATGTAAATCCATCAACTGAAATTACCAGACGATTCTAAATTTGCATTTACGAACATTTTAGTCGTACGAAGTTTAGTGAAACGGCCCCCCAATGTTTATCAGTTACTAGAAGCGGGATACAAAATCCAGTAAGAACATGACAACATGCGTATCCACTAGGGGCCTGTTTCACTAAACTTCGCACGACTAAAATGTGTGTAAGTGCTAAATTACGATAATCTGTAAATTTCATATTAACAATGTTTTCTTGTAAACAATTATTGGATATACATTTATTGAGCATAGGCTGCATATGCAGCATATGCTCAATAAATGCAAACCCATCAATTGAAATTTCCAGACGATCCTAATTGTGCAATTACGAACATTTTAGTCGGACGAGGTTTAGTGAAACTGGCCCGGGCCAGTTCCAGTGCAGGCGCCTCTGTAGGCAGATACATGTATTTATCCCGTCAACACAGTGCGTATGTGCCGTGAAACACGGTGCCGTGAAACATTTTTGATATCCAGTCAATACTATTTTTGCATTTTACAGCCATTTGTAGGTGTTGACGGGATACATGTAGGTTAGTGCCGTGAATGGGAACAAATATCTGGCGCGGCACGGAAACGGGATGTGCTCGGCAGAGCCTCGCCCATCCCGTTTCCTGAGCCTTGCCAGATATTCTTTCCCATTCACGGCACTAACCTACTATTCTCTATCTATTTTCCTTATTTCTGAACCAAAGTATATGTTGTTACCACTCATTTGAATCGTCTCGGCGAGACGGTTCAAATGAGTGGTCACAACATATACTTCTGATGAGAAATAAAGAAATTCTTGAGCCTTGCCGGATATTTTTCCCATTCACGGCACTGACCTACTATTCTCTATAGACACAGTGACCCGCCGCTGACACAAATGATACAAATTCGAAAAGTTAGCGACTCAGCACCGCCCTTGAATAGGTAACACTGACAATAGTTTCAATACCTCTGTTAGCTTAACAGACTGTTAATTAATCCTTAACACAGTTATGAAAACCATGTGTCAGTTTAACTGACTGTAAAATCCTTAACACTAAAACCTTCGTTAGGTTACATTGTAACGGACTATTAAATCCTTAACGCTGTGTAGGAGGAACACGTCTGTTAGCTTAACGGACTGTTACATCCTTAACACTGTTATTGAACGTAAGGTGTTAAATCCTTAACATGTCTTAAGGAAAGCCTATGTTAGCTTGACGGACTGTTAGTTCTTTAACACTAACAGATGCTTTGAGCAACTGTGCCATGTAGCCTATTTCACAAAAATTGCAAAATATACTTATCTTGCTAAGTACATTTTGAGGGAGAACTTTTCAATTTTAGGATAAATTTATTATTTTGTATTGTACTAAATGTATTACATTATCACAGCCATTTTAACTTTAATCATCGAATGTATGCAGTCATTAGTTCTATATGAATTAATGCATTGTTGGAAAAATAAATGATTACTCCCTCACATTATACTTAGCTAGATAAGTATTCTTTGAAATTTTGCTACTGGTCATTAAGTGTATGCAGTACTCTGATTAGACTGTATATATATCCAGGCATGGACTGCCTGCTACATGTATAACGCTAGTTATAAGCACCAACTTTGACATTTTCGCATTCGATAATATATAGTCGCAGCCTGTAATATTCGGACATAGAACAGACACGGTTAGGGACGCGAACTCCCATAAAGATTGAATGTTAGGCGAACGCCCGACAACATAGACAACTCGACATTTTCAGCCTTGTCAATGGCACTTGTCTACAGAAACAAACCCACCGAAAGTGTACTGTGTATTGTGGGGCTACACATACGTACTTTGAATCGGTACTTGTTGTTGTTGTTAGTACCACGTGATCATACACCTTGTGACCTCACGACGTGAAACAAATAATAGCCGCCATAAAACGAACATAAAATACACAGGCAAGAAACTAACAAGGAAACTCACACGCGAATGACGTCATAATGCACTGCTGTTAAAGTTAATATTAAAATTGGTCTATATATTGGGAAGCTATCGCTGGTATTCATTAGTGGATGGTTTATGGTGTTAGGTTATAATTGGGATACTGTCGACGGCAATCCAATCAGTGGCATGCTGGAAATATGAGCCAATACAGAAAACACTCGGGCTGCCGTCTGACAACAGTAGCAGCCTATTTCACCAACATTGCAAAGTATACTTATCTAGCAAAGTATACTTCGAGGGATACATTTTCAATTTTGGGATAAATTTTCAATTGGATAAATGTTCAATTTTGGGATATATTTTCAATTTTGGGATAAATTTTCAATTTTGGGATAATTTTTGTATTATACTGAATTTATTACATTATCACAGCCATTTTGGCTGTGATAATGTAATACATTCAGTATAATAATTCTGCATACTGTTAATCATCAAATATATGCAGTCGTTAGTTCTATATGACATACTGCATTTGTGGGGAAATCAATGATTACTCCCTCAAAGTATACTTTGCTAGAAATGTATACTTTGCAATATTGGTGAAATTTGCTACTGACCAGTGGGCCGTTTCACTAAACTTCGTAGGATTAAAATGTTTGTAAGTGCAAATTTAGGATCGTCTGGGAAATTTCAATTGATGGATTTACATGTATTGCACATATACAGCCTATGTTCAATAAATGTAAATACAATAATTGTTTACAAGAAAACATTGTTAATATGAAATTTACAGAATATTATAGTTATGCACTTAAGAACATTTTAGTCGTCCGAAGTTTAGTGAAATGGCCCTCAGTTGTATAAAGATCTCACGTGAGTGAAGAGATTATATATACAACATACCTTTTATTGTCAAATGAAAAGCTTGTTATGCGGTGCTATAACTCATTACATAATGTGATATGACACACGTGTAATAATACCTAGAGCGAATTTGATAGGCTAGCCGCATCACCCTAATTACGTATTCGTATTATGCGCCAACGTTATGCCAAACGAACAAAATGAAGACGTTCCAAATGCCGTTCCTAATGGCGAGACAAAGCAATGTTGTTTTGACGTTGGCGTCATCGTGTTTTTAACGTCAAGAGCAGCAGTCATGAGTACTACACTTGACATATTTATAACATGTGTTTTGCTAGTATTACAACTATTTTTCTATGTGGAGATTTTCAATTACATGTACATGCGAAAATTGTAAATGGCGTCTTCTTGCTGAAATAAATCGTATATTTCTAAGTTGTCTGCTATTTGGAGTGTGAAACCATCTGTAGCCTATTTCTCCAACATTGCAAAGTATACTTATCTAGCAAAGTATACTTTGAGGGAGAAATTTTCAATTTTAGGACAACTTAATTATTTTTTATTATACTGAATTTATTACATTATCACAGCCATTTTGGCTGTGACAATGTAATAAATTCAGTATAATAAAGCTGTATACTTTTAATCATCAAATATATGCAGTCGTTAGTTCTATATGACATAATGCATTTCAGGGAAAATAAATGATTACTCCCTCAAAGTATACTTTGCTAGATAAGTATACTTGGCAATGTTGATGAAATCTGCTACTGATAAACATAATCTCAAACTCGTTTCTATTTGATATGACATTTATGAAACGAGCCAAGCACAATTTATGCTCCGAGCCTCTGGCGAGATCCTCTATATATGCATATATTATTCGTTGTATTCGTACAACAGTATAAACACACACATCGGTGAGCGTTCAATGTGGCACAAATATGTAGTCCACGACCAGCGGATTGCTGTCCCAAACGGAAAGCAGCATAACGTTAAATGCATAACAGGCTAAAGACAATGCAACGGAAGTAATGAACTATCAAGGCAATATCTAGTCACAGAGGGTAAAACACATCACAATAAACAATGAGGTATATTGTACACGAAAACATGACAGCAAACGTAACAATACAATCCACTGGGGCGGTGGAACATGGTTAGCTCGGCGCCAAAAACCGCCCGCTTACCTCATGACAGTGCTCCCAAAATGACAGAAACGTTCAATACAATCAAATACGATTAATGTAATGATATAATGGACGAGAAAGACAAACTGATCGCAACGCAAACCGGAGTTAGTATACATGTCTTGACAGACAATATTGTAAATATACTTATAAAATAAGAAGGTAATATTACGAAACAAAGCTAAAGTCACAACAGAAGGATCAGCGTGTAAGTGCACACACGAACGAACACGACAGGTTGGACCCCACTGTAACTCGCAGTAGTATGACGGGCCCTGTCACCCGGACTATAGGACAATACATACAAACAAATTAATAGCTATGAAGGCAGTAACCTAACCAGGGGCGGGGGATTGTATAGTTGCGAACTTCAATGTAACTCTCGCAATCTACTCCCGTACCGTCCTATTTTCGAAATGCACTTTCCTGTGTTTACGGCATTTAAATTCAGACTCCAACTGGTGGTAAACTGTGATCTATGTAAACTCCGTGGCTGAACGGCGATGGGGGGTGCAACTCCGGACCCCCCCCCCCTCCAGATCCGCCCCTGCTACGCATTTCAAAGTAATATCAAAACAAAACTACTTCGAATAAGTAAAGCTGCGTTCAACAACAACCACAGAATATTAGTTGGAGCAAAAGGAAGCAGATGGCTTAATAGTAATGACCAGACAGATTGGCAAAAAACGTGGCATTAACACATGCTTATAACAAATTTACTTTCGCTTTTCAAATGTGACGATATTCTTCGCTGAAAATTCATTGTAAACATGTCCTGCTGACATTTGAAGAAATGTGAAATGACAAGTGTGTACCATATTCGCTTTAATAGTAATTAAGTATTTTCTAAAACAAAATTAAAATAGTCTTTTTTAAGCAATTCACATTACATTTATTTGGTTTGATACACATTTTAATATTTCTAAAATTCACGTGGCGTGTTTTTAAATAATATTACATGCTACCCAATGATTTACCGTGATTCTTGAGGTATTTATTTCCTTGAAGTAAATATTTCGTCCTAGGCGTTCGCAAGACGTAATTGACGTCACGTTTTCGCGTCATTTCTGGCGAAGAAACAATTCATACACTAACGTTGAAATCATCAATTTTGACAACGTTGTAAGCTGGTCTTGACATTTGTAATTCCGCACTCGTTTCTTTATAGGATTTCTAGATATCTCGGGAAATGAATCCGGTATTTCAAAATGTAGTTGAATAAACTCTGTGTATTAGCTGCTCGTATACGTTTTATGGAAACTCTTTAATCCTGTAGTCTGAATTTAACAGACATGGGACCAATAAACAATCATATGTTTCTCGTCTCATATTATTGTTTCTACTGTCTGTTTCACGAAAGCTGCCCAAATTTTACGGCCATATAGACAATTCAAAAACAATTTTTTTTTGATAATATTAAATTAAAGGAAAATTTAAGAATGCGCCTTCTTTTTATTTCGTGAAATTTGGTCAAATATTGATTTTATTGCGAAAAAAAATGTCCCCATGTTAAATCCCCATAGACATCTTCACTCCGCCGTGAAGATGTCTATGGGGATTTAACATGGGGAATTTCTTTTGAATTTCAGAAATACTGGACCGATTTTTAAAATTTAACTTTGGTTTTCTTAGTTCGATCATATCCAAGCTATCTAGTCAGGTTTCGGAGTCAATTTCCAAAAAAAATAGTTTTTTGACTCCTCCCACACTTCCTTACCTCTTTTTCCCCCATGTTAAATTCCCAGAGAAATAAATTTTTCGTAATAAAATCAATATTTGACCAACTTTCAAGAAATACAAAGAAGGCTCATTCTTAAATTTTCCTTTAATTTAATATTATCAAAAAAAATATTGTTTTTGAATTGTCTATATAGCCGTAAAATTTAGGCAGCTTTCGTGAAACAGACAGTAGGATGTAAGATAAGGCACTCCCCTTTTTTCAGAAAATACAAAAATCAGACAATTAAAACCGTGTTCCCATGGTAACAGAGGGTCTGATGAAAGGAAAGACGGTCATTCTTTTCATACCTCATGGCGGTGGTAAAACACGCCAAAATAAATAACCAAAATCAGCGATTTTGCGTGGCCAGAGAGTTGGTATTAAACTATCAGCGTGTATTAAATCAATGCACCACTAGCTACCGGACTAATATATTTTGATCGGCGATCCTCAAAATTCCTACGCCTTTTTACAGCTCGTCTGATATTGAAAGGCACTAGCCTATTTATATAGCAACAATTTATACGACGAAATGATTAAGTAGCATTAAGGATCGCGGACTTGCTTATGTCGTGTAATCACATTGACGTCATTCAGTACGTCACCTGTTTGTTTGTTTGTTTGTTGGGGTGTAATGGCCTATCTACAGCTAAGGTCATTTAAGCCAGGTCAATGGGTTTAGTACTAAATCCCATATATTACCTGTACAAGTACATGTACATGTTCAAGTACATGTACTAATGGATGGGGGGGGGGAATCCCAAAATCAGAACTGAATATTTACAATAAAAAAGCTATATATTCAGCCCTGAAATCAGAATAATAATGATCTGATGCTAGATCCTCGCCACACCAGAATCACTTGGCCCCTCCCAAAAGCAGTAGGATCAGTAATCAACTTACTACTTTTATAATGGGCAATAACCCAACTCCGAGGATAAAAAAGAGCCAAAGATAAAAACGTACCTACACGCCAAACCAGGCAAATCGTGATTCCTATAAGGAGGAATTACGTCATTCGATAAATGAAACGTCAAGGACAGTATTTTTTGAATACAGACTGGCCGTGCTACATTGTATCAGCACCAATACTTGATATAGCACTTTAATACTGTCTGTTCCACGCTTTGCTGCCGACGAACTTTTAGCTATTAAGCACACTAAATCTAAAAATTATTTAAATGTAAGTACTTTTTCATCAATAATAAAAAAGTCACCCTCCCAACAAATACTGATTTTATTGCGAAAAAAAAGAAGATTTTCCTATGGACAAAAAGGGGCTCCAGAGTGACGATGAGGGTCAAGAAACGAACAGGTTTGTAAATTGACTCCGAAACCTGGCGAGATAGAGTGGAAATAACGTAACTAAGAAAACAAAAGTTAGATTTTGAAAATCGGTCCACAAATTATTATTTTTGGAAAACCAAAATCTATTTTTAGCCCATGTTAAATTCCCATAGGAAAATCGTAGTTATATGTCAGTGTGTACTTAGGCAGTCAACTACACAACCGCCTGCGTCAAACTTACCCAGATGTCGACGTTTCTGACCATCTATTGACAATCTCAACTAGCAATCAAGCAGTTTGATTGGCTGAGTCTGAGCTGTGACACAGCTCAGGCTCAGCCAATCAATCTGCTTGAGTTATCAATTATCCGAGAGAAAACAACTGACAAGTGTTGTCACAATTAACGCAGGCGGTGTTGTAGCTACTGATCACGTGCAATATCTACGTCATTTCACGCTCATACATGAACTTGTGTATTCTATTTTCGCAGCCGTTTAATGGAACAATACATTAAAGATTAAGAGCCCCATTCAATCTGTTTTGTTTCAGCCCACGTCAGAGTCTATTAATTCGTGTCCATTACACGGAGATCAAAGACTTTTACATCGTTTGATCATTCACGCTCGCTAACTATTCACAAGTATTACAGCATCACCCGGTGAATGGAAATTGGTCATGCACATGTACGTAAAACATACAAGGCTGTTCCTAGTACTAGAATAAACAAATAACTAGTACTAGGAATAGCCTGGTATGTTTTAAGTACATGTACATGGTCAATAATGCACGTGACGTTTAGTGCGGTAGAAGAATGAGCAATATAGCTACTATCTGTTCCACGTTTTGTTGCCGACGAACTTTTGGCTATTAAATACATTGAATCTCAGAAATATCTAAAGGTAAGTAGAGTTTCATCAATAATAAAAAAGTGACCCTCCCCAAAAAATATTATTTTACGAAATTCCATTAAATATTGATTTTATAAATAAAAAATCGATTTTCCTATGGAAATTTACCATGTGGGCTAACACGGACCGATTTTCAAAATCTAACTTTCGTTTTCTTAGTTACATCACTTCCAAACTATCTAGCCAGGTTTCGGAGTCAATTTCCAAAATGTTTCGTTTTTCGACCGTCCTTTTCTCTCTTTACCTCATTTTTGCCCCATGTTAAATTCCCATAGGAAAATCGTTTTTTCGCAATAAAATCAATAGTGGATGGAATTTTATCAAATAATTTTGGGGGAGGGTGACTCTTTTGTTATTGATGAAACAGTACTTACTTATTTCTGAGATTTAATGTGTTAAATAGGCAAAACGTCGTCAGCAGCAAAACGTGGAACAGACAGTAGGTTAAGTTAACAGTCTAATAACCTTAAACGTACATGCCCACTCAGAGGGCACAAACTGTTCTTTATAGGAATTAAATAAGTGTATATTTGTGTCACCAGTTCTAAAAATTAAGAGTGCCCGCTATACAGATATAATCATTTAGTAATATTTAGTTTACTGATAGTGACTCGCGGTGGTATCGGGCCTTTTTCATATGCAAATGAGGCATGATATTTTTTAATTATTTATACAAATTAAATGCCTCACCTGAATAAATATTATTTTCCACAGATTATAAAGTATGATCATTGCACATCAAAATATAAATACAGAGAATAACTAGTTATGTCCGTTAACATTTTAAGGAAACACGGTTATCGCCCCTGATATCAGTGTGGATATTTGCCTCTGATATAAAATGTATAATAATGCCAATCATTACGTGGGGAAATGGTTAAAGAATGTTTATTTTACCAGGAAATGTCTCTGATGATGTCTCTGATATAAAGAACAGTTTGTGCCTACTGAGTGGGCGTGCACCTTTAATTCAAAGCACACATTTACTTGCATTGTAACTAATACAAAATTCGGAAAGTAAAGTGGACCAACGGCCATTGGCTTCACAGATTTTCTGGGCTCATATCATATGCCCGGGTTTGGAAGGTCTGCGAGCCAGGTCCTGCCCTTACAGAAAAGATAACTGCACATAACGTATATGGAGATGGAATATGATCCACGGGAAAGGATATGAATGGGATCTAAGAGTATAAACCAGTGTTATATTCTTTTTTATTACACTCTTGCAAATTATTTGCACGGGTTTCGCTGTGAGAGAAAACCCGTAATCAACTCCTTACAAATAATACACCGTGAAGGTCGTAATTGCGCGCCTGTTTTCTTGTAAATCACGAGCTACCATGCAAAATGTTTAATTTGTATTACAGTCAAAATAAAGTTATTTGAACATTTGGAAAGGGTATCGACTAATCGAGAATGTTAATGTGATTGAACACATTCCAAACATGCACTTAAATGTATCTGGCTCATAGAAACAGCTGCGTAATTTGGATTTCAAAAAGTTTACATGACGTCACATTTGACGTCACATAACGTAACGTCAAAACGCGGGAAAACACTTCATTGTATAACTATTCATGCGCACATCACAATTCATTGATTATAATCTCAAAAATAGGTTAAATGTGCATATATATCCGCCGTGGAAGTGTAATAAATAGGATATTCCATCGTACATGTTTGAATAGCGATAATAATACACTCGTGTCCATCGGCGTCCGTGCAATCAACTCGTTTGCTACGCGCACTCGTTGCTTACTCGAAGCCGACGCACACTCGTGTATTATTTCCCGCTATTCAAAATGTACGATGGAATATCCTCTATGTAATTGAGGGATTTCGATTTCAGTTAATTTCTATACAGAAGCGACGCATTTCTAGTTCACGTCTACCACATGCCGTTTTGGAATAACATTACAACTGCAGGTGTAGTTCCATGTATCGAGTTCGAAATCATTATCTTATTTAAACATATACGTAGTGGACGATTTTTCACATTGAAATACATATCTCATTTGTCGTCGAAAAAACTCTATCGTGTTGTAAAATATATCCACGGAAGTACATGCACACTGGTGAAAATCCATGTCACATCCTTATACACACTGGAGAAAATTCGTGTCACGTCCACCCACTGATCGGCTTTCATGTCAGCATGGAGCACTTCATTGCTCCGATGTTACACTGTCTTCACAAATTGAAATCATATCCAATAATATTATATATTACAGAGCTCCAGTTAAGGTGCGTAATTTGGAGGTAAATTTCTTATTTCTCCATCAAAAATGGCAAATTGGGAGTGCTTTAGAATCGTCTCAATGAGACGATTCTAAAGCACTCCCAACTTGCCATTTTTGATGAAGAAATAAACAAAAATTCACCCCAAGTTGGTCAAATTACGCACCTTAACTGGAGCTCTGTATTACCTATGCTCAATAAATGTAAATCCATCACATCCAATTTCCAGATGAACCTAGATTTGCACTTACGAACAAGATTTTAGACTTACGAAGTTTAGTGAGACCGGCCCCTGGTATTGTTTGTTCTTTTGAACGGAAAGTTGTGGAAAGTGTGTGTGCTTGTTTTTCATTTTGTTTCTTGGCAATAGTTTGATTGTGTAACTTACTTTATTACAGTCGCCATGTTTATAATTATTTTTAATTCACACGCCTTCCAGATAGATAGATATTTTGTGTACGTCTCACCACACCAAATGTACAATACTACATAAAACACAATATGCATACATCGTACACTTGCTATTCTCAAAAGGATTATGAGAGACGATATGCCATATATTTTGCGAAAACATATAATATATTTTAACATTCCAGCAACTAAATGAGCTATATGATACACTAGTAGAAGAATACATTTCTTTACAATAGGGTTATTAATTCTGTGTCAGTCATTGAAAGGGTATAGTATTTTTTATCCCGTCAACACAGTTCGTATGTGCCGTGAAACACGGTGCCGTGAACCATTTTTGATATCCAGTCAATACAATTTTTGCATTTTACAGCCATTTGTAGGTGTTGACGGGATAAATAGAATAGTAGGTTAGTGCCGTGAATGGGAAAAAAATATCTGGCGCGGCACAGAAACGGGATGTGCTCGGCAGAGCCTCGCACATCCTGTTTCCTGAGCCTTGCCAGATATCTTTTCCCATTCACGGCACTAACCTACTATTCTCTATCTATTTTCCTTATTTCTGAACCAAAATACATGTTGTGACCACTCATTTGAACCGTCTCGGCGAGACGGTTCAAATGAGTGGTCACAACATATACTTCTGATGAGAAATAAAGAAATTCTTGAGCCTTGCCGGATATTTTTTCCCATTCACGGCACTAACCTACTATTCTCTATAACGTACAACTATGTTTGACACATGATCACGGAGCTCAGCAGGGGACATGGATTTTTTTGTTATTAATTCGTTCCCACGAAATAACAATTCGTTCCCTCGAATTAACAATTCGTTCACTCCAAATTAACAATTCGTTCCCACGAAATGACAATTCGTTCCCTCAATTTAACAATTCGTTCCCTCGAATTAACAATTCGTTCCCACGATATAACAATTTGTTCCCACGAATTAACAATTCGTTCCCGTGGGAACGAATTGTTAAATTGGGGAACGAATTGTTAATTCGTGGGAACGAATTTTTAAAGTGAGGGAACGAATTGTTATTTCGTGGGAACGAATTAATAAAAAAAAAAGAACCATACGTCCCCTGCGGGGCTCCGTACATGATGCGTTAGAATTACATGTGTTCCAAAATGCATGATCGTTATCTGAAGATCTGATGCTGAACATTGAATAGTGATATTATGTCAAATCAGCAAATTACGGGACTGACGAATCACAATGTGGCAGCTTCCGAACGAATTGTTCATTCGTGGGAACGAATTGTTATATCGTGGGAACGAATTTTTAATTCGAGGAAGCGAATTGTTAAATTGAGGGAACAAATTCTCACTTCGTGGGAACGAATTGTTAATTTGTGGGAACGAATTGTTATATCGTGGGAACGACTTGTTAATTCGAGGGAACGAATTGTAATACCGTGGGAACGAATTGTTAATTCGAGGAAACGAATTGTTAATTCGAGGGAACGAATTGTTAATTCGTGGGAACTAATTGTCAATTCGTGGGAACTAATTGTTATATTGAGGGAACGAATTGAAATAACAATTCGTTCCCTCAATTTAACAATTCGAATTAATAAAGAAAATAATTCTACGTCTCCTGCGGGGCTCCATACACAATCGATATTGAATGATCAGTAGCCTATTTCATCAACATTGCAAAGTATACTTTAGTAGCAAAGTATACTTTGAGGGAGAAATTTTCAATTTTTTGAAAAATTTATTAATTTTTATTATACTGAATTTATTACATTATCACAGCCATTTAATGGCTGTGATAATGTAATAAATTCAGTATAATAATTCTGCATACTTTTAATCATGAAATATATGCATTTGTTAGTTCTATATGAGATAATGCATTTTAGGAAAAATAAATGATTACTCCCTCAAAGTATACTTTGCTAGTAAAGTATACTTTGCAATGTTGATGAAATAGGCTACTGGCAATATACTTTTATTTCATAGTGTCAAATAAACGTAAAGCACACGCCTTTGATGTACATTAATGCTGTATTAAAGTGACTGTGTCTCGGATGAATACTCGGATATCAAATATGTGGTTGTTTCCCTTCATGTACAATACATGCCCTATACAAGATCAATAGACAATTTTATTTGATCACATTCCCAGAAGCATGCGTTATATCCAAGTACATACACATGCTTTCAGAAACTGTGAAAAGCAGAGATATGTTGGCTTGGCATACTTTGGTATTTTCGCTATACCAGTAAGGAAATATTGTGAACTTTCTCTTCATTTTCTTTTGTACAATGATAATACTATAACAGACTTATAAACAAGTTCGCATTATAGACTCTATAGTGTAATCAATATAAAATAAATAATTTAGTAACCAGCGATTGCAAAAAAAACATGTTTAGAATACTGCTCGTTATTTTTCAGTAATATACCAATGCTATTTTTTTTACAGGCGACTTATATGTAAAATTGAGTTCAGAAACACGACACAAATCTACAAAATTGACTATCAAATTATAGTTCCTGTTCTGCTCCATCATATTTAGCCATATCCGAGACCATGGGCATTTAAACTCGCAGTTTCGCTTCCAATTTCGCGAATACGTAGAACTTAGACGTCGGTATACAGTGCGATATGTTCCACGTAGGAGAAATAACTATAAATGAAGCATTAAACTGAAACAACTTATACAGTCATGAAATGAAATTAGCGCCATAAAAGAGAGCTGAACCACGTGTTCAGCATCCGGCAACAAACTGTAGCACAATATAACGGCTATATATATTATCTAGCAGACGGTGTTATTGATGAGCAACTGAAACACAAATAATACATGAAAGAAAATGAAACACTTGATAACAGTTGAATATAATTGAACGGTACGGAAATGAAATTAAATGAGCTCTCGGCACAATTAATTAGACATTCTTAGAACATGTATGTGGTTATGACTGAATAAATGGGGTTTATGGGTTGTGCGACCAGTGTAGATCCAGATCAGCCTGTGCATCCGCACAGTCTGATCAGGATCTGCACTGTTCGCCGTTCCATCAATGAAACACTCGCGGTGC
Source organism: Conchocele bisecta (assembly GCA_029237695.1). Taxonomy (NCBI): domain Eukaryota; kingdom Metazoa; phylum Mollusca; class Bivalvia; order Lucinida; family Thyasiridae; genus Conchocele; species Conchocele bisecta. The sequence goes on from CM055266.1 coordinate 127,456,475, forward strand.
TTCTGACAAGGAATATAGATCGTTATCAGATTACAGGAGTGTGCTATTTGATCAGGAACTACACTGGTCACAAAACCCAGTCACAGCCACATATTACTTACACGAAAATGCTTCATATTTTCCGTAAACGACGTCGACAATTGACAAATATTATTAACTCGTGTAAAATGGAATTGTATAGTATGGGCTGTGTCTGGAGAAATTAGGCCTACTATGCGGTATGAATATGGTCTGTGCTACCCGTCATTCATTTAAATAGGACTAAACCTGATTTCTCTAGGCACAGTCCAGGCCATCCAGTGCAATTGTGCATGTACTCTTAACCCAGGTCATGCGGAATACACCTTTACAGGTAGGATTTATATTAAATATTTTATTTTTATTTTTGTTATTTCTCAATAAAAATATATGTTGCGACCACTCATTTGAACCGTCTCGATGAGACGGTTCAAATGGTGGTCGCGACATATACTTATGAGCGCATAGAAGGAAACTATTTAGGATTTTCCACAAATATAATGGCGTATCCCCAGCATGAAAAGGGTTAAGTTGTCATGGTGTGCTAGCAGATCAGGAGCTAGACTGGCCACACATATCACAAATACCATAAAGAGAAACGGTTGAAATGGTGGTCGCGACATATACATCTAAGCACATGTAAAGAGAATAGTTAGGATTTTCCACAATCAAAATGGCATATCCTCAACATGAAATGGGTTAATATAGTTCTGCCACTTCCCTACGTTATTTACGGAAAAATGTGATGGATTTTCTAAATCTAGTAATCGGTATAGACTGCAGGTACCAGCCAAAAAATCAGCAGATTACATCTAGTTTCTAATATAAACTAGAAATGTGGTCTGTCGGCACACGAATACCCCCACTGGCAGCCAAAGAAAACGAGGCATTTTTTATTATAAGCCATTTAGCCGAGCGTTAAGGTTTCAAACGCATCAAGTCCGTGACATTGACCCTGGGCATAGTGTGATAATCCATGCATCGGTGTAGAAGATATAGAGCGGAAGGGAATTTCAATAGGTTTGACCTTTGACCTTCAACTGTGACCTTGACCTTGGACGTAGGTGCGTGGTTATTGATCGCGACACACCTTCTCATCATGAGAAACATTTGTGCCAAGCCATTTGATAATCCATGCATCGGTGTAGAAGATATAGAGCGGAAGGGAATTTCGATAGGTTTGACCTTTTAACTTCAACTGTGACCTTGACCTTGGACGTAGGTGCGTGGTTATTGATCGCGACACACCTTCTCATCATGAGAAACATGTGTGCCAAGCCATTTGATAATCCATGCATCGGTGTAGAAGATATAGAGCAGAAGGGAATTTCCAAGAGACCGACCGACCGACCGACAAGCTGACTCCTATATACCCCCAACAAACTTTGTTTGTGGGGGTATAATTGTACTAAAAACGATACTGACTTGCGAAGTGTTTCAGTCACCTGTGTGCTAGAAAAGCTTGTCTGGTCACAATGTTGTAAGATACATTTTTCCGGTCACATATACCAATGTATACGCTAAGGCAACAGGCAATAGTAGCATGACACGTCCATGTCCACAACACATTCTACACAACACATTCGATGCATGTATGCAACTATATCTGCGGTAGAGTCGGTTTTCGCACATTATATTTCACACAAACTTGTACGAAATGGCAAAAAACATATGTGTGTGTATGTTTAATGCTTAATAAATAAATAAATAGATATATATATGCTCGTACGGTTCAGCTATGTAATGCATATCGGGGGCCCGTTTCACTAAACTTCGTACGACTAAAATGTTCGTAAGTGCAAATTTAGGATCGTCTGGAAATTTCAATTGATGGATTTACATGTATTGAGCATAGGCTGCATATGCAGCCTATGCTCAATAAATGTAAATCCAACAATTGTTTACAAGAACACATTATTAATGTGCAATTTACAGACTATCATCATTTTGTACTTACGAACATTTTAGTCGTACGACGTTTAGTGAAACGGGCACAGGACGCTACGCTGGCCATGAATAATGCGCTACATAATGTGATCTGTGGTGTTCCATATTTCTATATGTGGCTGTGACCAGAGAAGCATGGATGGATATGAACTCGACGTTTCCAGTAAATCGGGTCAACGAACTCACGGACACGAAGACAGTACAGAAATGAATGAGCTGGCAATTAAACACTGACAAAGTATAGGCACTGTCACGCTGACCATAGGTATAGAAAGAAAACAGTCATAACCTGCGGAACGAATTGCTCATATTGCCAAATAAGTATACTAAATATACAGTGCATCCTTCACGTAACGTATATTTCATTATTTAGAATGATCAAATGTGTCTACAGGTATGATGCCAATAGCCTACAATAAGTCTCAGATCAGAAATGTGTCTGTGACTGGATACATAGGGTTTATGGGTTTTCGCGACCAGTGCAGATACAGATCAGCCTGTGCATCCGTGATCAGGATCTGCACTGTTTTCCAGCCCATCAATGAAACACCCGTCATGCTTCTAACACACAATGCATATCGTTTTCAGGTTACATAGCATTTGATCAGGAGCTGCGCTGGTCACATGTCTCATGAACCCGGTTTATCCACAGATGTTTCTAGCGTGGTTTGGACGGTCAAATTGTAGCCGCCATCTTGGAAACTGTTTCAATCACGTACACGCAGTGGTTACTGGAGACTGACGTAAATAAAACGTATTTAGGTTAGTGTGAAGAGTTTTGGCACAGTTTACGCTCGAAATCTTTGCGATTTATGTTAATGTATTAGCAACTGTAACGTTTATGCCGAAAACCCACCCCAAAAAGCGATTTCGACACGCGCATTTTAATTGTTGTGTATATTGTTTAGACAGGTGTGTAGAAAGGTGTTTAATGTATGTATATACTAACAATCATTGACCATCCAAGACACGTCAAAAACACCTGTCGGTATATCCAGTCACAGTGACAAATGTAGCAAGGTACCCGTTACCAGAATTCGGTCCAGATAAACACGCTGAATATAGCATCAACATCAACGAGATTGAAATATGAAGATATGCTGATCGGTTCATGTCCATTTAACACTTGGATTGAACAAATTCGTCAATGAATAGCGAACACTGGATCTTGAAGTATCAATTTATCGTCCGCAGATAAACCAGCCAAGCGTTGAGTAAGTATAGTGGAAGTCATTTGTGGCTGTGCCTGGATATATGGGGTTTATGGGTTTTGCGATCAGTGTATATCCAGATCAGCCTGTGCTTTCGCACAGTCTGATCTGGATCTGCACTGTTCGCGATTCCATCGATGAAACACCTGTCATGCTTCTAGAAAGCAATATAGATCGTCTTCAGGCTACAGGCGTGTACTATTTGTTCAGGAGCTACATTGGTCACAAATCCCATATGCCCCATTTATCCAGGCACAGCCATATTTCACGGGGCATATAGGCGGTAGAATGCTGACAATGACTATCGCCTGCGCCAATCTTGAATTTCTTCATTGCAAAATACTTGAGTATTGTGCTTGATATCAAACAGCTTGATTGGTTAACCCTTCCTACGCTGTTGACGGAAATGGCCGTCAGCTGTTTTTCATTTTTGCTTTAATTCTTAACAGCGAAGTAAGAGTTAAGCGTCAGCTGTGTTACAGACCAGACCCAGACAATCAAATTGCTTGATTGCGATTGAGCATGACCAATATAATGGTTAATCGGTTAATCGGTCCTTTTATAATAATGTAATTTTTATTTTTTATTTCTTTTACAGAACTGGCAATGACGCCATTTTAATTTCAATTTATGTTGTAGCAAATATTGTATTGCATATCGTCTCTCATAATTATTTTTAGAATGACGTTTGTATGATGTATATACGTAAATAAAGTATCTATCTATCTATATATCTATCTATCTATCTATACACGTATATAGCTAGATGCTGATCTTCTGGGCAAGACAAACGTTGTCGGTTGGTAAACTTTGTGATTTCACCCACCTATGTCCCTTTATCGAGATAGGCTGGTTGCAAACATCGTCATGTCTCGTCTATCGTCATGGCGACCGAGTAAAATTGAAAGAATATGCTGCAGTTGTATTCCATCAAAACCTCCATCGGACGGCAGTGCAGACTCCCGTGGCATTCTGATCACTGTTAAAAATAACCGACAGACACCGTTAATAAGTCACGGCTGTCATATTGTCTGAAGTACCTATATGCATGATTGATTGATTGATCGATTGGATGACGTATAGCACGCTTCATTAAGTCACTGATATACACGAATGTATCACGACTGACATGCGTTGTACGTACATGTTTGTGTCTGTGAATGGAGAACTAGGGCTTATGGGGTCTGCAACAAGTGCAGATCCAGATCAGATTGTGCATCCGCACATTCTGATCAGGAACTTCACTGTTTGCCATTCCATCGATGAAACACCCGTCATGCTTCAAACAATGTTTTTCATAGGTTTAACTGAGTGATAACAACATACACTTTGGGTGAGAAGTAGTTACGAAGGTAACTATTGCAATCCACTCCCGTACCGTCCGTAGCTAGCTACGGACGGTACGGGAGTTATTGCGCTTGACTACGATCTTACAATTTAAGGGCATGGGATCACATGGTCTATTGTTATATATGGAGTAATGGCAGCGCCCATGAGGTCTCGAGTAAATCGTATGCTTCATCACTACGACTGCGGTATCTTAATGGTGACAGCTGTTAACACTACGAGTCCGCCAATACCAAAACATTGACATCATTACTTATGTATATAGTTAGTCTGAACATTCTGCAGAAAACGTTTAATCGGACGGAATCGAACTTTGTTTGAACTCCGATTCAAATTTCTCTGTATATGCAGTGACGCGAAGCAATATGAAGCACAGAAGCACATTCCAACATAAAAACCCCAACTAAATGCCAGAAAAACAGGCCGCATCATATATGTATACGTATACAATACAAACCAAACAGAACAACGAGCGGAGTTCCCGAAAATCGATGGTTTATGGCGTCTGGTGTCATGAGCGAACCGTTTCCCAGGACCACAACGCGCCACAGATGTACATAGTCGGGATTATTAGACATCGCGAGTATTAGACAATGCTACTCCACGAAGCGACATTAAGCATATTAAGCATGCAAGTAATTTTGTACCCCGATTTACATATTCGCTATTCCTTTGATGGCTCTGTGTGGGTGGGTGTCTGTCTCTTGTCATGTACTTTACCAGTCAATGTTCTCAGGGAGCACACATGTGGATTATATGTGGTTGTGACTGGAGAAATGGGCTTATGGGTTTTGCGACCAGTATAGATCCAGATCAGCCTGTGCATCCGCACAGTCTGATCAGGATCTGCATAGTTCGCCATTTCATCGATGAAACACCCGTCATACTTCTAACAAGCAATATAGATCATTATCCGACTATTTGATATTTGATCAGAAGCTACACTGGTCACAAATCCCATAAGCCCCGCTTCTCTAATCACAGCCACATATAGAACTATGGAACCACAGAGCGCATTATGTAGCAAATTATCCATGGCCAGCGTAGGGTCCTGGGCCCGTTTCACTAAACTTCGTACCACTAAAATGTTCGTAAGTACAAAATTATGATAGTCTGTAAATTTCACTTTAACAATGTTTTCTTGTAAATAATTATTGGAATTTACATGTATTGAGCATAGGCTGCATATGCAGCCTATGCTCAATAAATGTAAATCCATTAATTCAAATTTACAGACGATCCTAAATTTGCACTTACGAACATTTTAGTCGTACGAAGCTTAGTGTAACGGCCCCTTGGAATTGCCATGCAGTTGATGCCCATGATACTACAATGCACATGGAACTATATTTATCCCGTCAACACAGTGCGTATGTGTCGTGAAACACGGTGCCGTGAAACATTTTTGATATCCAGTCAATACTATTTTTGCATTTTACAGCCATTTGTAGGTGTTGACGGGATAAATAGGATAGTAGGTTAGTGCCGTGAATGTGAAAACATATCTGGCGCGGCACGGAAACGGAATGTGCTCGGCATAGCCTCGCCCATCCCGTTTTCTGAGCCTTGCCAGATATGTTTTCCCATTCACGGCACTAACCTACTATTCTCTATCTATTTTCCTTATTTCTGAACCAAAATATATGTTGTGTACACTCATTTGAACCGTCTCGGCGAGACGGTTCAAATGAGTGGTCACAACATATACTTCTGATGAGAAATAAAGAAACTCTTGAGCCTTGCCGGATATCTTTTTCCCATTCACGGCACTAACCTGCTATTCTCTATGTCTTATCACACTACCGCCTGCGCCAATATTGTCAATACGTATAAATGTCTTTATTTCAAAATACTTGAATCTTGTGTTTGACGTCAAGCAATTTGTGTTACAGATCAGGCTCAGACAATCAAATTGCTTGATTGCGAGCTGGAATTGCCATTAGACGTTCAGAAACGTTGATAATATGGGCAATATTAGCGCAGGCCGCTGTGTACTAGCAGCCCAAATATAGATGTGGAAACAAAATAACAAAATACGGTCCCTTGTGGGTTTACTGATCGCGACCAGCACTGTATGCAGTATACAGTGTTCTGGCACGTAATATGGATTTTCGTGTTACGAGGGACTAGATTTAGCGTCGTAATTAGCGGCGATTTTGTCTATGTATCTGTGTACTTAATTATTGTCTGTTTCACGAAAGCTGCCCAAATTTTGCGGCCATATAAACAATTCAAAAACAATATTTTTTTCGATAATATTAAATTAAAGGAAAATTTAAAAATGAGCCTTATTTTTATTTCGTGAAATTTGGTAAAATATTGATTTAATTGCGAAAAAACAATTTCCCCATGTTAAATTCCCATAGACATATTCACGGAGTGAAGATGTCTATGGGGTTTTAACATGGGGAAACTTTTTAGAAATTCAGTAATCCTGGACCGATTTTCAAAATTTAACTTTTGTTTTCTTAGTTGGATCATTTCCAAGCTATCTAGCCAGGTTTCGGAGTCAATTTCCATTTTGTTTTCGTTTTTTGACTCCTCCTCCACTTCATTTTCCCCCATGTTAAATTCCCATAGACAAATTAATTTTTCGTAATAAAACCAATATTTGACCGAATTTCACGAAATAAAAAGAAGGCTCATTCTTAAATTTTCCTTTAATTTAATACTATCGAAAAAAATATTGTTTTTGAATTGTTTATATGGCCGTAAAATTTGGGCAGCTTTCGCGAAACAGACTATAGCTGTTTCCACAGTCAACAAAGCTAGCTTGAATCCCAATACAATGTGTCTGCAAACAGCACAGATCTAGATGAACCGACTCGAAACGACCTGTCTCAATTGTATCTGCACCGTTTGCATACAAGTACTTATTCTTCCTTATACGATTACCATTCTCTAACGAATTGAACAGCTGAGAATTGCTTATTATGAAGGGTCCATTTCTGTTACCGAGAGGGTGAAACGGCTCATTACAATCCCAATGGACATGCTTGTCTAAATCCTGCCACGGGTGCCACTCCGACCAATATGACAAACATATGATCTATTAAAGCCAAATAACACCCAGCCACCTAGTAGTGTACAAAGTAAATGACGTGGAGAGAATGATCAAAACAGATGGGCAAGTTAAGAAAACTGTTACTCAAACAGCAGATAAATTAAACAAGAAGTACAACACCGGCCCACAGGCTAACGACCCAGACACAAGCCCGCCCCACCCCACCGCAAAATAAGTAGTAATTACAATAATCAACACAAAATTACCAATTCATTCAATACAATATACTAAAATGTCATAAACATGGCAGTTCTGTCAATGCAAAATAGTTTGATAAGTGTTGTGAAAGACTATGACCTATTATCCAACCAGATGGTCCGGTAAAAATCAAATTACCCCACCCACCTACTTTTGTACATTGTACAAAAGTAGGTGGGTGGGGTAATTTTATTTTAATGGATCATGATTTGTGGCATAGTTGCGAGTCTGTCACCTGTGGTACAACTAGGCGCAATCCAGTTTCCAGTGGAGGTTCTCGTACATGTATTAGTACGGCCCCAGAAGTACATGGAGTAAACAGGATATAAATGTTCACAATATGATAGAAATTCTCATTGTTCTTATCCGATATGTGCTAATAATACATAAAAGCTCTGTCCATAAAGTGTGACAATGTTCCTGCTTTCGTTGAACATTTGATTCATTCGGATATTACTGGAGGTCCCGGTTTCCTGACAGGTGTCGATCGTGCTCGTTAGTCACGTGCAATGGTTGTGCCCGAATACGTGTATGTAGACAATGCAGTATACTGATCAGTCAGTATGTGTCAGCCAATGCAAAGTGTGTTACGTTATAAAAAAAAAACTTTTCAGACATATAATCTATAAATACATATACAGCGGAACCTCTCTAAACCGGACACCCTGGGGTCCCCAGGGTGTCCGGTTTAGAGAGGTTCCACTGCCAAATATGCAGATGACTACCTCATGACACGCGTGGGTGCTTTGTAATCATGAACAGACACGTGGGCGGTGGTCGGGTGAATTAATACATATACAGTGGAACCTCACTAAACCGGACATCAATACACTCCTGATGAGTTTACCAGCCATTTATCTCAGATAATAATGTCTGTTCGTGATCGCATAACACACAACTATGGCTCAGAATGATCAAATGTCCGATTTACACTAAAACCTCTCTAAATCTGACACCCTGGAGGCGTCCCAGGATGTCCGATTTAGAGAGGTTTCACTGTATGTGATGATATAGTACAGCGGTACATCTCTAAGCCAGACACAATCGCGTTGAGCGAGATTAATTTCCATGGATTGAATGTAATCTATTGCAAACTATAATAATGTATGTTAGTGTCTGGCTAAATGAGGTTCCGATACAGAACAACGTTGAAACGTCAATGCCAATGTTACAGTGTGCATGTAGCAGAGTTGTCCATACGTACACTCCCGCCTGCGCTAAAATTGTCAATACTTTATTTCAAAATGAAAATCAAGCAGCTTGATTGACTGAGCCTGATCAGTGCTACAGCTCAGACTCAGACAATCAAATTGCTCGATTGCCAATGGGTGTTCAGAAACGTGGATAGCATGGGAAAGATTAACGCTGGCGATTGTGTATACCAGAATGACGGTATACTCCATAGGTTCTACTGTAGAAAAATGTTTCGGACAAGCAACACTAACACTGGGTTGCAGAGACGTAACCAGATCAGAATGGATATTTGTGTACTCATAGTTCCTGGCCAAACAGCAACATGACGTCACTAGCTAATCGATAGCTTTCAACCGCGAATAAAAGAGATACTGGTTGCGGTTTAATGAAGCTAGACTCTTCAACGTACACACACGTGTCTTGGCTTGTTAATATACAGTGGAACCTCTCTAAACCCGACACCATGGGGCCTCCCAGGGTGTCCGGTTTAATGAGGTTCCACTGTACAGGCAATGACGTGAGAGCTATGGAGCACGGGTCAGGCGATCACAACGGAGGCCAAATTGGTAAATCGATGACAATGGTGCGCTGGTTGCCATTTCTTGTCATCAAGCCCAGACGCCATGGAATTACTGTAGATCTACTGAGAAAGTAAGAAACGCACAAGTCTGCATCCAGCGTAGATCTAGGTCAACGGCATATATACATGAAGGCCGATATGTGTCGATGTATTTGCATCGTGTACATAGCGTGGGTATATGTTAATATGTAATGCATGGTGATTTGAATATGAATGTGAGCTTGCTTGAGGCCTAATTTACATATCCAGTCGTGCTTCCTCAGACAGGGTTCCATATTGGAAATCTATTGACTGCCCAAGGCAGAGATTTGATATCAAATCAAGCGTTGATACCATCAGATCACCAGACGTGAATGGCGTATTGGTCGTCATTTTGGACAAGACGGTGTACACGAATATATAATCAAGCATACAGTTATAGAATACGTGAACAACACACGGATATAGGACGAGAGTGGTACTGAATGATCATGTGGAAAATGTTATATTACTACAGTGGAACATCTCTCAACCGGACAACCTGTTATGTCCCCAGGGAGTCCGGTTTAGAGAGGCTCCACTTTAAAACAGACATGGTACTACTCCAATACACATTGGTGCTTTGCGATTATGAACATGAACACGAAAATAAGAGCACCTCATGTAGCTTGCATATACTGTATAATATGTTTACCATTTCAGCACCTAAGTGGTCCTTAGTCTTACCCCCAAGTCATGAAATATACATAGTACAGGACACAACCTGCGGGCGATCTATTGTACGTCTTCACGACGCCACGGCAACATGGAAACTGACGTTTCCGCGGGGTATATACTGTACCCTATTGCAATATGCTAATGTTCAGAAATAAGCATCTCAAATTGACACAAAACTCCACAGAAACTATTTGTCATTAAAACATACCCGAATGCAGCATTTGACTTCTAGAAATCAAAATATCTCCGGGACTGTGAAGCAACCGAAATATGTGAAGAATTCAGTGGTAACCCCTGGACCCCGTACAAATTTCGGTTGTTTCACAGCTGAAAGTTTAACCCCTCCCTCCCCCTTTTCAAAAATGCTGGTGATGCTCATGCGATGTGTCTGGAGCGACTTAGTATGTAAATAAATTCAGAAGCGTATGTCAAGGTGTATTACCACGTGGTACTAACAAGAACAACAAGTACTGAAACTTCCAGAATCCATCCGATTCAAAGTACGTATTCTTTTATTGTGTCCTTATTACGTAACGGATTTTGATGAAATATGGCGCATCAAACACGTCTTGTTAAGCAGCATTTTGGTGTTCTCTGTACGTTGGCCCAAACCTACCGACACGGAAATCGATCTTTCGCAAAAACGACATAAGCCTGTGCTGAACTCACTGGACGACCAAATACAGATCATGAAGACGCGTTTGCTGCGCCATATTTCATCAAAATCCGTTTCATATTAAGGAAAATATCAAATAATATTACTTTGGAGTGGGCAAGATTTCAAAACTTTCAACCACTGTTGTTGTTATAACCACGTGATCATGCACCTTGTATGTGCCCATATGTCAGAGATTGCAAAAACAGAAGTCTGAATTAATTGTGCAGTACTCGCCAGTCATCCACTGACCGAAAATGCATAAATGTTTCCATCCATAACAAAGTTATTATAGGAATGAATGGTCTTTTTGTGGAATTTATCGGGGTAAAAACTTGGAAAAGTCGCGGGAATACTGGACGAAGGCCGGAAGGCCTCGTCCAGTATTCCCGCGACTTTTCCAAGTTTATATCCCCGATAAATTCAACAAAAATACCATTCATTCCTTACAATTCCAGCATTTGAAATAAATCCATCAAGAAAATGTGTTTATTTTCCGTTTTCTTAAGAATTATTTTAACTGCGCCTCACGGTTACGGAAAGTAGTTCGGCGTGGGAGTTTACTGGTATATAAATTTTGGACAGAGACTTACTACGGGCCAATCAAATGTTAGGGAATTGTGTAAATATGTTTGTGCTGGAATTATTGCCGGGAAAAGCATTTCCGACGGACAGACACACTACCTGACACACGGACACACGGACAAGGGTAATAATAAATTCATAAAAATGCGCCGTTGGAGATATTCATCCGCTTACATATTGGCTTACACCCCTATGAATAAGACACGCGAAAATAGACGGTGAATTATTTAATTTAACTAAACGCCCATGCACCACGTACCAAACACCACCTACAACCCGCGCACCCCCGCCTAACAAACACCCGCTCCAAATATCACACCCGGGGCGGGATCGGGACCTGTCAGCAATTGTTTACTTCAACGTCGCGTCCATGAGCTATGGGACGATCTCATGGGACGACGAACGCTAATTTAATGTGTGACCTAATATGCGACAATGGTCGGGGAAAAGGGAATTCTGACATTTGTGGTCGGTTTAGCAGCTGACCAACTTCTTCAGACTGATGCGGATATGTACTGTTTGTGAATAGCATACCGAGTGTTTCATTGATTCAATGTCAACCAGTGTATAGCTTTGTCAGACTGCGTCACTGGCGTAGCTACGGTGGCTGTGATTGGAGCAATGAGGGCTTGTGGGTTATTGAGTTATGCAACCAGTGTAGCCAAGATCTGGGGGGGGGGGGGTTCACTAATCTTCGTACGACTAAAATGCTCGTAAGTGCAAAATTATGATAGTCTGTAAATTAACAATGTTTTCTTGTAAACAATATTGGATTTACATTTATTGAGCATAGGCTGCACATGCAGCAAAACCATCAATTGAACTTTCCAGACTATCATAAATTTGCACTTACAAACATTTTAGTCGTAGGAAGTTTAGTAAAACGGGCCACTGTTTAGATTATGTCAGTAAATTACCTTTCTTGCTTGGAAATATGCATACAATGAAACCTCTCTAAACCGGACACAGAGCACGGTTAGTTTTGCTTAGTTTTGACGTGTTTCATTAATATATTTATCTCAGATAATGATGTATGTTCATGATTACAAAGCAAACACATGCGTCTTGAAGTAGTTATTTGCCTGTTTTACAGTTGAACCTCTCTAAACCGTACACAGAGAACGGTTAGTTGTGTTTAATTTTGACATGTTTCATTAATACCATTTATCTCAGATAATGATGTCTGTTCATGGTCAAAAAGCAAACACGCGTGTCTTGAAGTAGTTGTTTGCCTGTTTTACAGTGGAACCTCTCTAAACCGTACACAGAGAACGGGTAGTTGTGCTTAATTTTTACCATTTATCTCAGATAGTAATATCTGTTCATGATCACAAAGAAAACACACGTGTCTTGAAGTAGTTATTTGTCTGTTTTACAGCGAAACCTCTCTAAACCGGACACTATGGGGACCTCCAAGGGTGTCTGGTTTAGAGAGGTTCCACTGCATCAGACTGGAGGCATGTACCGGAAGATCCGGATCTCGACTGACCATAACTGTCTTACATTGTAATCCACAGTTCTCCAGTCACATATATATATGTATATATATTGAGAATAGTAGGTTAGTGCCGTGAATGGGGAAAAATATCTGGCAAGGCTCAGGAAACGGGATGGGCGAGGCTCTGCCGAGCACATCCCGTTTCCGTGCCGCGCCAGATATTTTTTCCCATTCACGGCACTAACCTACTATTCTATTTATCCCGTCAACACCAAAACATGGCTTTAAAATGCAAAAATAGTATGGACTGGATATCAAAAATGTGTCACGGCACCGTGTTTCACGGCACATACGTACTGTGTTGACGGGATAAATACTTTTAGTCGACATCCATAGGCATAGCCGGAACCCCAGTCACGGTCTCTGCTTCTAGTGCACGTTTTATTTAGTGTTTACCTTCTGGAAATACTGTGAAGGCCCGTTCCCAAGGTGCCTATCGATAGATACAGAGGTACCTCTCTAAACCGGACACCTGTGGGACCATATTGTGCTTAATTTAAATAGGTTACACTGTAATGTATTTAATTGTTGTGTCTGTGATTGATTGAAAATGATAAACATTGTTCATGAAGTGTGAAATTACACTGGAACCTCTCTAAACCGGACACTCCCCAGGGGTGTCAGGTTTAGAGAGGTTCCACTATACGTCCGGTGTGTAGAGCGATTGATTGTTATGCCCCCTCACCATTCGGTGGAGGGGGCATAATATTCAATCGCTCTACATTCACACCGGACGAGAACTAGTGGCACAATTGAGACCAATTTATATGTGTGTAGTTAGTATTATAATGTCACAATTGAGACAAGTCAGATGATTTTTGACTAAGAAGATTGGAGATTTTCATGAAATATTATCCCAGGGTGTCCGGTTTAGAGAGGTTCCACTATACGTCGTTGCGTGTTTGCGTAGGATGATCTCCAGCGATACTGGTAGCGAGGGCTAGTGACCATATTTCTCCAGACATACGGACATTTCGGCCTCCGATAGAGATAGGGACGTTACGAAATTTCCAGCAGTTACAGATCCTGCTCATCTTGCACAGACACACAGTTTGCTATTTCAGTAATTAAATGGCGAACATCGTATGTCGTGATCAGACTGTGCGCGTGCGAGTATGCTGATCGCAACACAAATCGGAAAGTATCGTGTGTCAGCCGGTTGTCCATTTATGGCTGCAATGTTTGTTGTTGTTGTTGTTTTATTTTAATATTTTAGGCATTTTCAATTCAAACCACTTTTCTCATTTCTCAATGAAAGAACACGATGCACGACCCATACACAACTAGTACTGCTGAAATAGTGGCATACAGTGTAATATACACGTGCAACCTCTGTAAACCGGATATCTAGAACACTCTAGCATTCTTTACACCCTTCGAATAGGTTGTCTTTTTTTCTCTATTAACCCTTTCACCCCTAAGTAACTGGAATGGGCTGCGATATGTTAATTTTACAACCAATCCCATCATCGCAAAATGATTTTCAGACTGTTCCATTTATAAATAGGGGGTATTTGTTGTTCTCAAAAATATGAAAATTACTTTCAAACAGTGCAGATCCTGATGAGACGGCTCGTTACGAGCCGGCTCATCTGGATCTGCACTGTTTGCATAAACCGATATAGCAGCCTTTCGGGTTCAAAGGGTTAAAACATAGATTTACACCATTTTAGACTCATTGGAAATGATTATAAATGGAATATAAAAAAACTAATAAACAGCAAACGACATAAATTAATTCAGCATGGTTTGTAAGGGCTGGTTGTGATTACTGTCTGTTTCACGAAACCTGCCCAAATTGTAAAGCTATATAAACATGCAAAAACTATTTTATTTTTTTCGATGATATTAAATTATAGCAAAATTTAAGATTGAGCCTTTTTATTTCGTTAAATTTGGTCCAATACAGATTTTATTGCGATAAACACAATTTCCACATGTCAAATCCCCATAGACATCTTCACAGAGTAGTGGACCGATTTTCAAAATGTAACTTTTGTTTTCAAGTCTTAGTTATATCATTTCCAAGTTATCTAGCTAGGTTTCAGAATCAATTTCCTTTTTTTTTCGACTCCTCCTCCAGGTACTCCATCTCTTTTTTCCCATGTTAAATTCCCATAGAGAACTCATTTTTCGTAACAAAATCAATATTTGACCAAATTTCACTAAAGAAACAAGGCTCATTCTTAAATTTTGATAAAATTTAATATTATCAAAAAAAATTATTTTTGCATTGTTTATATGGCCGTACATTTTTGGCAGGTTTCGTGAAACAGACAGTAGTTTCCGTTGTCATTTACATTTGTATCTCCGATGGTAATCAAGGTGTATGATCACGTGGTACTAGCAACAACAACAAGTACCGATTCAAAGTACGTATTATTTTATAGTGTCCTTATTAAGTAACGGATTTTGATGTCTTGTTAAGGTGCATTTGGTGGTCTCTGTATTTTCGCCCAAACTTCTGTCGTTTTTGCGAAGAATCGATGTCTGTGTCTCTGACACGGAAATCGATTCTTTGCAAAAACGACATAAGTCTATGCCAAACTCCATGGACCACCAAATGCATCTCATGAAGACGCGTTTGCTGCGCCATATTTCATCAAAATCAGTTGCATATTAAGGAGAATATCAAATAATACTTACTTTGGAGTGGGCGACGTTGTTGTTGTTGTAACCACGTGATCATGCACCTTGGTAATGTCTGCCCATGATGGCCAACCTGAGTGGTCTTGTTGTGTTCGTCAGTGGCTGTGACTACATGAATGGGACTTGATGTCGCGACTACTATCTGTTTCACGAAACCTGCCCAGATTTTACGGCCATATAAACAATGCAAAAACAGTATATTTTTTATAATATTAAATTTTATTAAAATTTAAGAATGAGCCTTCTTTTTATTTCGTGAAAATTGGTCAAATATTGATTTTATTACGAAAAATTGATTTGTCTATGGGAATTTAACATGAGGGAAAAGGAGATGGAGCAGCTGTGAGTCAGAAAACGAAAAAAAATGGAAATTGACTCCGAAACCTGGCTAGATAGCTTGGAAATGATCTAACAAGAAAACGAAAGTTAAATTTGGAAAATCGGTCCAGTATTTCTGAAATTAAAAAAAATTCCCCATGTTAAATCCTCATAGACATCTTCCCTCTGTGAAGATGTCTATGGGGATTTAATTTGGGGAAATTGTTTTTTCGCAATAAAATCAATATTTGACCAAATTTCACGAAACAAAAAGAAGGCTCGTTCTTAAATTTTCCTTTAATTTAATATTATCGAAACATATATGTTTTGGAATTGTTTATATAGCCGTAAAATTTGGGAAGGTTTCGTGAAACAGACAGTGTATATCCAGATCAACATGAGCATTCGCTCAGTCTGATAATGATTTGCACTGTTCATCATGCAACCAACGAAACACTCGTCATGCTTCTAACTAACAGTAAAATTATATCCCGAAAAGGCTAACTGTGTGTGCTAGCAGATCACGAGATACACTGGTTACACTTATCATAAGCTCCATTTCAGCGATCGCACATGTGACTGTGGCGAATAAATGGGGCTTATGATCAGTGCAGATCCAGACGAGCCTGTGCATCCTCACAGTCAGATCTAACCCGAATGTTCTGTCTGTAGTGCAGGATCTGCACTGTTCGCTATTCCGTGCGCCATGCGTCTAACAAGCACTAGTTATAGATCGCTATCGTGCTGCAGGAGTGAGCTACAATGCCCACACGTCCCATACGCAGAATGTCTCCAGTCACAACCACATATACCAGCAAACTACAGTGAAGCCTCTCTATATCGGACACCAAGAAAGCATCTGTGATCTGTGATTTTTGATGGGGTTCTTTGTCATTTATCTTAGAGGATAATGCCTGTTCATTACTGCATAGCACATACATATGTCTTAGAATGGTCGCAAACCTGGGGACCTCCCAGGGTGTCCGGTTTAGAGAGGTTTCACTGTAAATGTATGTTCGTGATCGCATAGCGCACAACGATGGCTCAGACTAATCAAATGTCCGATTTACATTTACTGCGAAACCTCTCGAAGTCGGACACCCTGGGGACCTCCCAGGGAGTTCGGTTTAAAGAGGTTTCACTGTATTCTATTCCAAATTCTTCTTGAGAAAGACCGAGGGTTGAGAGTCGCCCCTCGTAAGAAGATTCTCCCAGAGCTCCTCTCAATTAACATAGTCAAGTCAATGGAGATGCATATGTACACCGAGTGCATTGGAAGCCGATAACATATTCAAACATGCAGACGACAATTCGCGAATAAATCTGCAAAATGACTTACCTTTTATAAACGTGAAATATCCTTGGGTGATTAATAATGTTCCCATAGTTCGTTGTTTGCAGAAACTAGATCGTTAATGGAAGAATGAAAGGGCAAATTTGTTCACAAACATTCTCGTCTGTCGTGGTCCGCTGTAGGCAGACGACAGGTTTTGGTCGATGAAGCTGATCGATAATCCACAGTATTGGACTATTCCATTCCTGAAAACGGGTTAAATAAATATTTTACTGGGATAATTTATTAATGCGCCGCATGGAAGATTCCCCCGTTGTTTTACGTACGGGCTGATTTATATGGCAGAGTTATGGTGGCTCGTTAGTGACATTTCGCCTTGTTGTTTCAGCTCCGCGTATATAGACATAAAAATTAAAACCCTTAAATTCCATTCCTTCGCTTCTACGCTGCTTAAAGACGGTCATTCAGAATCATAATTTACGTAAAACGTAAGTATAATTAAGAATCGAAAGTTAAGGTTCTTAATTGTCGTCTCTCCAGACGACAATTAAGAACCTTAAATTTCGATTCATACTGTTCCCTTCGATGTGGTGTAGAAATGAATGACCTTAGCCTATGCGGCGGTAGAGCGAATATACCAGATGTCGTTAACCAACCACCATATATAGAAAAAAGGGCCGTGTGGAAACATGACTCATGATGCCGAGTCCTCCGAATAGAGAATAGATTCAGATGTAACGGGTTCATGTCATATGCACCATCCCTTATTATCTTTACTACCGGTTAACATGTCATTTAAAGTTAGAATCGTAGCTTATATAAAACATACGCAATATCCTGAAAACTGATGCCAGATTCACCGTAACTTAATGAATTAGCCAGAATTACTACCGTGGAGTACCAAATGTTAACCCTTAGAATGCTGAGCACGAAAATTGTCGTCTGCTGATGCTTTTATATTTTGCCTTCTTTCTCAATAAAGACTTGGTTTGACAATGGAAATGATTCTAAAATGCTGTCAAAGCATGTTTTTGATGAGAAAAAATGGAAAATAAAAAATAAACAGCAGACGACAACATTTAATTCGGCAGTGTAAGGGTTAACGGGGTAGTCCAGTCTATAAATGTTGTATCCACCCTGTTGCTCTGTCAATGTCCATATATCGCTAATATAAGCAGGAGTGACTGTTAAATATGAATAGTTTGAAAACGAAGCGAGAGAACGGTCTTTACTGAGCTGGCATACGGTCATTTCCGGAGGAATAAATTTTAATCTGTCACTTGATATTACATCACTGATTGATGCTCTTCCAGAATATGTTCCCCTCGTTTTCTGACTTTAACTGCAAATATGTCAAAAACTGACATTACTGAAAGAAATCACCACATTACGGAGCAGACAACGGAAACCGGTCGAGCAAAACTATGTATGTACGGTGTAGACAGTAGCAGTTGCACACTAATTTTGTACTGAATATACGCCAAAATATGTACGGGTTGTACATTTTGCCATGCATGACGCATATGACATATTCGGAAAGAGCATCAATCAGTGATATGATACAAAGATTCAACATTGATACCGAAATGACCGTATGCGAGCTACAGACCACCATCCTCTCGCTTTGTTTTCAAACGGTTCACATGGTATTTTTAAATGAGAAAGGCAGTAAAAATCGAAGCACATACCTGTCACATTTTCCGACAAACGTTGTTAACTGTACTGGGCAAATTTAATAACTACTGGCAGCCAAAGAAAACGAGGCACATTTGAAAGCACAGCATGAAAGCAGACCATTATAGCAATGGGTGTGTGGAATATCAAGCAGATCCCTTCGGTGGAGGGGGGAATACCAATCAATCGCCCTACACACCGGACGAGAACTAGTGGAAAAAGTAGACCAATTTATATGGGTGTAGTTAGTATTATAATTTCACAATTGAGACAAGCCATATGATTTTTGACCGAAGAAGATTGGAGATTTTCATGAAAAATATTTACATAAAGTGATATTTGCTATAAATGAAGTTGACTGTTGACGGGATTTTCATAGCAAAATACATTTGCCCTGAGAATTTCGTCAACAGTCGACGTCATTTATGGACAATATCCTAAATTTGGTGAATATTTTCCCCGAAATTGTTTACATCTTCTTAAGTACAATGGCGTGTCTATTGTCAGAAATAGACAGAAATAGATGAATGTATTAACAAATTATCTCCCTGTTTATCATATGTGTTATAGCAATATGTTATAGCAATATGTATAACAATTAAAGCAAAGTTCCTTGCCATTTACTCAAGTTACACGTGAAGCTCTGCATTGCCGTTGATACACATGCGCTATTGAAACGCGTTTCAATCAAGAAAATGGAAATAATATAAATATCATAATTCAGGATTGCAAGGAGTATGCACATCACATGGGTCCATATAAATGAAATGCATATATTTGGGAACCATACAAATTCGGTGAATGACCAACGATTTTTTTTCGCGATGTTTGTGAATATCGTTAGCCGGGTGATAGCAACCACTGTTTGCAAACCAATCAGGACGCAGTTAAATGCGTATGTGCCTAGGAACATGGGGCATATGGCATTTGTGACCAGTGTAGCGCCTGATAAAATAGCATACTCATGTAGCCTGATAACGATCCATACTTCTATAGTCTGTTTCACGAAAGCTGCCCAAATTTTACGGCCATGTTCGTAAGTGCAAATATATGATAGTCTGGAAATTTCAATTGGTTGATTTATATTTATTGAGCATAGGCTGCATATGCAGCCTATGCTCAATAAATGTAAATCCAATAATTGTTTACAAGAAAACATTGTTAATGTGAAATTCACAGACAATCATACATTTGCACTTACGAACATTTTAGTCGTACGAAGTTTAGTGAAACGGCCCCCAGGGCACATTCTGTTCATTACAAGGGTCCATAAAAAGCACTAGGTTTAGCCATGTGTCGTCACTATAATGACTATGAGGGAAGTGTGTACAGTTCAGACCATGGTCCGATGTGAATATGTATGTAAGCTGATCAGGAGTTACACGGGCCTCATTATCATATGAATTTTTCGGCTAGCCTAAATATTCCTACATGTTGATTAACTTGTATCACAAAATGCCAGACAGGTATTCTGTATATGCGAGGAGTGGGGGTGGTGGGGATGGGCGGAGCAGCGTGCAGTAGGAGGTAGGTGGTAGGGGGTAGGGGGGCATGTGCTAAAACTGTTAGCCTGTTAATGGCATTTTACTTTTGTTTCTCAACCTGATAACCCTCCACCCATACCCCGCCCACATTCCACACCCCCAGCCTGTTACCACCGCCACTCATTTATCTACAGAGCTATGTATACATTGAGTGTTCATACCGGCACCTACATTGCAAGACATGTTAACACATCATGCATTATTTAACACTTTTATGTATTTATGGATATATATACATCGAATCAAATCATCGTATTACAACAACAAATACAATTCACCGGTTTGTCTTTATGAAAGCTACCAATGACATACCTCAATTACGACAATATTGTATTTTTCTGTTCCACAGCATTTCCTTTCGGAAGAAAACATACTCACGTGACAATTGATCGGATGCCTCGACATTTATCGATCACTAACAAGCTGCTTTTCGAGTGGCAATACACCAGCAGCGGGGTATTAGATTTTACAGAAGCTTGTTAAATCATGGAGCTTTTCAAAGAGCAGCGGCACATAAAATGAAACCCAAATATAGATTTTTTCATTTATTGTTCTCATATATCGTTTGCTGCTCCACAAATTGCAGCAATAAATGGCGCTGGTTCACGATACAGCGACGATGCTGTCGCCATATGGACGCAAACGCTCGTTCCGTGTAACATGATTTGATTTCGAGATAATTCTTGAAATGATAGTAATTTTAATCCCCATCTGATGAGATTGGTTACCATGGAAACGGAAAAATCAATTACGAAGATCGTGGAATATGGCTAATATGAACTACAGGCGTTTGACAGAAATGCCATTGAGTGAATAAAAGAATGGAATAACTTTTTCCTCGAACAGAAATCCCTCGGGGAAAATAGCAGGAACTAGATAACCGCCTGAACTAAAATAGGGCGTGTGGCTATCGTGGCGTGTCTTAGTACTACGGTGTCCTGTTAGAGCCACTTTACATGGTCGCATTCTCGACTGATACACGAGAACATTGGGGGGGGGGGGGGGGGGGTGGACATCGAGAGAATGTGGGAATGCGAGGTGTTATCGCACGAATACACTGCGAACGTTTTATCTCGAATGTAAGACGAGAATGTGAGAACGCGAGGCGAGAATGCGAGATTTATCTCGAATTATCGCATCGCGTTCTCGCGATCTCGCCTCGTTCTTGCGTTCTCCCATTCTACATAGCAGACAGCGGACGGTACGCGGGTGGGGGAGGGTGCAGATTGACGTGCCCGCAATTAAATAATCCGTAACGAGCGCACTTCTCGCCACTGCACTCTAATTTCAACTCTCGACTGGGGCAGTAAGCAAAGCGGCCCTCACATATCGGTCGCGGCACCCGCGCGACTCCTAAAACGCCCTGGCCGGCGCACTGTCTCCACTGCGATCCAATGTTCAAAGGGCACCGCTCGGGCCCCGTCGAATATGTGAGGGCTCTAAATCACCCGGCAACTCCTGCGAATAGAAACATCGCACGGACGCCGGCTGATAATGCAAGGGCAGCTTAAGATGGCGGTCGCCAGATTAGGTCGGCCAAGTGGGTTTTCTGCGTTTTCACCATTTTGCTTCAATGTTTAGGGGCGTCCTTACTTACCATGCTTACGCGTCCAACTTGCCGTCCAAATCATGTAATACATATGTCATTTTCCGTTGTGTGTTTTTGTAGGATATGGGTATTTCTGGAAACACACTTGTAATGGCATTGTGTCACAGATATATGCACAGAAAGTTGGTACACCGATTATTAAGGCTAATTTGGGGCTAGATCTGGGGCCCGTTTCACGAAACTTCGTACGACTAAAATGTTCGTAAGTGCAAATTTAGGATCATCTGGAAATTTTAATTCATGAATTTACATTTATTGAGCATATGTTGCATCTGCAGCTTATGTTCAATAAATGTAAATCCAATACTTGTTTACAAGAAAACAGTGTTAATGAGAAATTCACAGACTATCATCATTTTGCACTTACGAACATTTTAGTCGTATCAAGTTTAGTGAAACGGCCCCCTGCACTGTTCGCCATTTCATCAATAAAACATCCGTCATGCTAGTAACAAGCAATACATATCGTTATCAGGTTACAAGAGTGTGCTATTTGATCAGTAGCTACACTGGTCACAAATCCCATTAGCCCAATTCCTCCAGTCACAGTCACAAATATAGTCACTACTGATACAGTTGCATTTGGCATAAACCTGCTTTGGAGCCTTTTATGAGCAATACAGCCATTTTTCGGACTGACCAGTCCAAGCCGGGACCGTTGTCCAACATATACTTTCTAAGCCGTTATGTTACTATATTTGTGTCAAACCCGCTTAGAAAGTGTCCATACATGTGGTCTGTGGCTGTAGAATTAATGATAATTCCAGCACAAAAATATTTACACAATTCCCTAACATTTGATTGGCCCGTAGCAAGTCTCTGTCCAAAATGTATATCCCAGTAAAATCCCACGCCGTAACCGTTACTTTCCGTAACCGTGAGGCGCAGTTAAAATAATTATTAAGAAAACGGAAAATAAACACATTTTCTTGACGAAGGCCGGAAGGCCTCGTCCAGTATTCCCGCGACTTTTCCAAGTTTATATCCCCGAAAAATTCCACAAAAAGGCCATTCATTCCTTATAATTCCAGCATTTGAAATCAATTCATCAAGAAAATGTGTTTATTTTCCGTTTTCTTAAGAATTATTTTAACTGCGCCTCACGGTTGCGGAAAGTAGTTCGGCGTGGGAGTTTACTGGGATATCAATTTTGGACAGAGACTTGCTACGGGCCAATCAAATGTTTGGGAATTGTGTAAATATTTTTGTGCTGGAATTATATAGCCGTAAAACTTGGGCAGGTTTCGTGAAACAATCAG
The DNA here is from genome assembly GCA_029237695.1 of Conchocele bisecta. Lineage (NCBI taxonomy): Eukaryota > Metazoa > Mollusca > Bivalvia > Lucinida > Thyasiridae > Conchocele > Conchocele bisecta. The sequence continues at coordinate 127,479,815 of CM055266.1, forward strand.
TAATCTTGTCTATATTGTTCGAGTTGGCGGGAATTGATGCCCAACCACTGTCTTTAGTTGAATGGTCAATGCACGAAATACACGGGAAACTTCGACCCCAAAACGTCATCATATATCAGGGAATATGACATAGTTCTGAATAGTGTGCAAATTAGTCATATTACTAAACAATCTGTGTCGTAATAGGTTTAGCCACACTAAATCAACAAATATTCATGCGGGATGTAGTACGGTAAATCAAACAATCAAGATGTGTAATGCCATCAGGTGCGTAGCTGTTTGACTGAGCCAAAAAAACCCGGGCCAGTATACATCATTTTGACAAAAAGCTAACATATGTAGAACTAATGTACACTTAATACAAAGCTATACTAACTAATTTGCGACACAATTATTTATAATAACACAGAACGCAGGATTTTGCAATAAAACTTCCCGTGGGTGCCTGCCCCCCGGAACCCCCTAGCGAACTATTTCTCACGCTTTGTCGAAAATAGTGTTGCCTGGCTACGTGCCTGGTCATATACAATGTGCTTGTAGGACTTGGTTACTCGATGCACAGATATACTTTACAAGCATGTTAATGTCCTGTTACATCATTTTCAAGCATACATGTTGTCTATCTTTTACTTCTGAACATGTTTGTCACGTGACATTGTGTCGAATTTAGCCGTTGGCATTTTCGTAACAGAGAATATATAAAATTATAAAATACGCAGTAAATGGTTATAATGGTTTAACCACACTAAACCATCAAACGTAGTACGGAAAAGAAAATAAGCCAGATGGTTTATGTCATATGCACTGTTTCAGGAGCAGATCCAGCATTTTGGGAACCGGGGGGGGGGGGGGGGGGGTTGTCTAGTTGCGAAGGTAACTCTTGCAATCTACTCGAGTAATTGCAAGAGTTACCGTTCGTAACTAGGGGGTTGTCCTATTTTCAAGCTCTTCGAAATGCACTTTCCTGTGTTTTACGGCATTTAAATTCATATTAGAATAAAAAATCAAAAATTTACAGAATTATTGGGTGGGCTGGGGACCCAGCCCCCCCCCCCCAACACAATTATTGGGGGGGGGGGTGGCGGGGCCTAGCCCCCCCCCCCCGCTTCCGCCGCCCCTGGACTCCAACTGGTGGTAAACTGTGATCTATGTAAACTCCATGGCTGAACGGGGGGTTGCAACCCCGGAACACCACCCTCCAGATCCGCCCCTGAATTTACTTGTAGAACCTGGTCAATTGATGTACTAATCAACATTGCAAGCATACATGTGGGGATTATTGTGTTTTAAATTAGGAACATGTTTGTCATGTGAGGTGGTTTCAATTCCAGCCGCTGACATTTTGCGCCACTACCAGGGTGGTCACAGGAGATTGAATTTACCCCTCTTAAAGAGAACGCAGATGATTTATGCCATACTAGACACTATATATTTGCTTGCAGAAACATGTCAATTGGTGTAATAATCGACTTCACCGCCTCACATGCATGTTAATGTATCATGTTTATCATTTTCAAGTACATAATTATAGTATGTTTTGGGATTATTTTGTAAATCGAAAGATGTTTGTCAAGTGAGGCGGTTTCTATTCCAGCCGCTGACATTTTGCGCCACCACCAGGGTGGTCACACGAGAGTGAATTTGTCTTTCTTAACAATAATTAAACCTATATTTTAATTAGTGAATATCCAGAGCAGAATGGGTGCAGGTTATGGCAAAATAGGTCCCACAACATCCATACGAAAAATTAAAGTAGCAGAGAATAGCAAATTGTGTGGTAATTGATTAGTTTCTTTAGGAAAAAGCAATGGTTGTGGCCCACCATAACAATAATGAAACCTATAATTTAAATGTGAATATCCAGAGCAGAGTGGGTGCAAGTTACAGGAAGATATGTCCCACAATATTCATACTAAAAATAAAAGTAACAAGAGAATAGCCAATGTGTGGTAGATGGTTAGGTTATATATTTAGGAAAAAAAGCAATGGTGGTGGTTCACCTATAGAACACAAACAAACAATGGTGGTAGCCCACCGCCAAACCTGTATGGTTACATTCCAGTAAATCGTGTGCCCTTTAGTGTTCGAAAGTAGTACATAATGAAGAAATAGTGCGAAACATTTTGCTTGCTTTGAGCTAACAGTCTGTGGTTACTGGTGAATTTCGGATTGGAATTATTAGAAGTACAAATACATTTACTCCTGCAACGAAAATATTGAGAGACTTTTCATTTTACTGCCTGTAACATATTCATACGTCACATGACCCTATCATTCGATGAGGGTTAACCAAAAGTAGTACGTTAACAAAAAGCCAGATGTGTTATGCCATAGACTATCTGTGCTTGCAGAAACTGGTCAATTGATGTACTACTCTACTACTTCACAGGCATGTTAGTGTATCATTTGCATCATGTTCAATAATATGTTTTTGGATCATTTTAAACCTATACTTTAATTAGTGAATATTCAGAGCAGAATGGGTGCAGGTTGTGGGAAAATAGTTACCACAACATCCATACGAAAAAATAAAGTAACAGAGAATAGCAAAATGTGTGGTATTTTGGTTAGTTTAAATAGGAAAAATCAATGGTGGTGGCATATCTTGATCCATTTTCGAGCGTCAGGTTGTTTAATAATCAAGCATGCATTCCGAGTCATGGGACTTTCTTACATGATAGTCAGCACTGCACATGTTGTCTCCTCATATTTTACTATCCACAAAAAGTCTGACAGAAAGTATTATAATTATGTACTTTAAATAATAAATAGGTGACACATAGTGGCAATGAATGGTGGAATGTAACCTATTTGACCGGATAAAATTAATAGATGTTTTTACTACCATCACCGGATCATTGATCACATGACCAGATTTTTACAAAATGGCGGACGAACTGTCACAACATTTATGATTATTATCAGAAATTTTTAATTTATCTCGTAATTGCCAAACATGGAAGATAGAAACGTTTACATGCTCAGACATAAATTGGTGGACATATTTAAAGACGCGTTAATGTTTCATCGGAAGATGACAACCTTTCAGAAACTTGTTGTTTTGACGTTTTTGGTGGGCGGATTTCTCTGTATTTTCAGAACACTTTGGTTTCTGTGTGTTGCATTAACATATTCTGCTTGCCTGTACGGCGCCATCAGATGTTCCAGATATCTGACACACAGGAAAACTCGCTTAGGGTCAGATTCTCTTTTAAATGCTCTTGATATATTGGATGCATTTGTAGACCGCGGCAAAAACGTGACGCATCCAGATTCTACAGCTTTGGAGCCAACATATACATGTTCGAACAAGTGTAGTGATATTCACAAACATGCTAATGAAAGGAACTGTAATGAAGCAAATACATTGGAGGACATTGGTGAATGTTTCTATGATGCCAATGTTGACGTTTCAGAAGCCGACAGCAGTGTTTCGCAAAGCATATTATATTGTCCTTTAGATGGTCCTAATACAATGGATGAAACTCATAAAGATGCTACAATTTGTGGTTCGCAGAATGAAACTGATATGAATAAAAAGCTAGAAACTGTTAACAAAACTAATGAGCATGAGATTAGCAATGAAACTTATAACATTGTCACACAAGCATTTTATGATTTATCCAAACTAATTCTCCGAGACTTTATTAAATCCTGGTATGATCTTATCAGTGATGATAGAGAATCACTGAACGAAGCCGATCATATTTTACAGATCATTGTGGATCATATACAAGAAAGATTAAGCAATGTAAATGTGCTACAGACAACTCAGAATATACTCCTTATGTTTAGATTTCATGTTCGTGCTCTCAAACAAGCAAAGACTACAATCATGTTACAATCAAAGCGCAGACGAAGCACTGTAAATCCTGCAAACAAAGAAGAAAGCACATCACATATTCTGTTTAAATCTGTTGAAGAGTGCTATGGTTCGAAAGTGGATTTTCATATTGCCTTAAAAAGCAAGGAAATGGAGAAATCATATTTGAATGCCATTGTTGAAGTTCTTTTGATCCACCTTTTACCTGAAGAATTACATAAATCAGAAAGTGTTGTATGTGCCTTGAGAGAGATAATAACAACTAACGTTTTATATAATGTCTTGAATTTATTAAGTGATCCAACATTTATTCATGAAAAAGTTGTACAAATTACCTCATATGAAAGTCCTGGGACATCAAATGAAAATGAATCAACTATGACAATGTCACCACGACAGGAAATAAATGAATGTGGTAAATACTTGAAACCAATTCTTGTTAAAGAAAAAGTTAATCATGACCCCAAATCATGTGCTCCGTTGACACCTTCACCACCCAACAGGGTTAACAGTGCTACTGATTATAATGAGACGACACTCTCAGTTGGTGACAATGCTTCAGACATTGAACTGTCATGGAAGAATGATACAGAATTACACCCCATTTCAATGGGCATGTGCAATGAATGTAACAGACTGTGTTCAGATGACAAAGACAGAATATCACCTCGATTGCATACATGTTCATTAGGAACCACGCCTCGTTTCTTTGATTCATCAAATGCACCTTCCACACATGAAAACATCCCTAAACATTTACACGAGGGAACTCCTCCCATTGTGTTTTCAATTGGAGATGCAACTTTTGAAAGGTCCGTATCCAATGATGTGTTTGACGATATTCCAATGGAAATGTCTGGTGACAATGAAGATTCCATCACTGAATGCCCAACACCTCGGGAAATGCATGAGGAATCTGTACAGAAAACAGAAGTTAAATTAATATCACAAAACCTGGACCAACAAGAAGCAATGGGAGATACCGGTAGTGTCCATTCAGAATGCCTACCTCAGGATGATTCACATCTCGCTGTGCCTTGCAAGCCTAAATGTGCAGAGGAGAAAAGTAAACTACATGTATTCTCAAACATTTCCGTTCCAAGCATTCCAAACTTTTCCGTTCCGAGCATTCCAAACATAAATGTTCCGAGCATTCCAAATAATTTCTTTAATTTTCAATTACCTCAATTACCATTTAGAAAACCATCAGCTAGTGTATCTGAGTCAAATAGATCAGCATCCGACTTGAGTGCAATTGGTGGCGCTGACGATACAGAAGCGAAGAACATTCGAAAGTCAAAGTCATCTGCTGAGTTATCTCTTAGCCAGGAAAATGCAGGTAATAATGATGTCTAACAGAAATACAGTGACAGTGAAAGCTCTTTAAACCGGACACCCTGCGTTCCCAGGGTGTATGGTTTAGCAAGGTTTCACTGTAAATCAAGCAGTTAGTTATTCCGAGCCATAGTTGTGTGCTATGCGATCACGAACAGGCAGTCTCACCTGACATAAATGACCAAGAAACCCATCAAAATTATGATCGCATATGTTTCTTGTTGTTTAGGTTCGGTTTAAAGAGGTTCCACTGTACCATTGTCTTTGGAAATAAAAGTGTTTACTGAGACAGCACTAAATACTATGTAGTGTCCAATCCATTGTTAAAATTAAATGTCAAAATATATGCAGGGCTCCAGATAAGATTTGTGTCTAAAACGTACAAATGGATTATGGATGTTTTTCATTACTAAATAGGAAATAAATGATAAAAAAATTTAAACATTCACTTAATTGAGCTGCAAAAAGCAAACACTGTTTGATTTTTGCAGCTCAACTAAGTGAATTTTCAACTTTATGACAGTATTTGCACTGCTCAATTTGAAATTCAATGCGTATTTTCACATTGCTGTGCATATTTTGTACTCCCACATTTGATAATCAATGTGTATTCAGCTAAAATAATTGCGTAAACTACGCCAATACGCACCTTATCTTGAGCTCTGATATGACGTTGCATATTAATTATGAGCTAGGGGTACCAATAATGACATAGTATTGTATCTTTAGGGTTTGGTGGTGTTCGTTGTCTAACTACATGTATACTATACTGTTGAAGCATGGCAGGGGCGGATCTGGAGGGTGGGTTCCGGGGTTGCAACCCCCCCCCCCACGTTCAGCCACAGAGTTTACATAGATTTACCACCACTTGGAGGACTGAATTTAAATGCCGTAAAACACAGGAAAGTGCATTTCTGGACATGTCCAGGGGCATGCCCCCCAGGACAAATTTATATCCGTGGACCTCGAAAATAGGACAACCATTCCTTTCGGAATACACCTTTATGGGTATGATATTTATTAAATATTTTACTTTTTATTTTTGTTATTTCTCGATGAAAGTATATGTTGTGACCACTCATTTGAAACATCTTGATGAGACGGTTCAAATGGTGGTCACAACATAAACTTCTGAGTGCATAGAAGGAAAATACTTAGGATTTTTAGCAAACATAATGGCGTATCCTCAGCATGAAAAGGGTTAATGTCTCACATTATCCACAAATTATGGAATCAGTCATGGGAAATTTCAATCAATCGTTGGATTATGCACTTGAACTGTATGTAATACATATATGAATAGTTTTCCTGTAACCTATTTTAGATTTGCTAAACATTTATAATATTATAATTCCAGCACAAAAATATTTACACAATTGCCTAACATTTGATTGGCCCGTAGCAAGTCTCTGTCCAAAAATTTATATCCAGTAAGTTCCCACGCCGAACTACTTTCCGTAACCGTGAGGCGCGGTTAAAATAATTCTTAAGAAAACGGAAAATAAACACATTTTCTTGATGAATTTCTTTCAAATGCTGGAATTATAAGGAATGAATGGCCTTTTTGTGGAATTTATCGGGGATATAAACTTGGAAAAGTCGCGGGAATACTGGACGAGGCCTTCCGGCCTTCGTCCAGTATTCCCGCGACTTTTCCAAGTTTATACCCCGATAACTTCCACAAAAAGGCCATTCATTCCTATTATATATATCAAAATGGATCATTTACCATAAACTATAATAATACATTATATGTTGCTTCCTACTATTTCAGTTTGTATGTACAGTTTTGATTAATCAATTGTTTCATTTGATGTCAGTTGTATAATTAATAAATTTTCAATAATCAATCGTCTTTACAACATTAATCAGTAAGATATAAACCTAACCTGCCATATAAGTAACATGTTAACCCTTAAACCACTACACACAACAATTGTTGTCTGCTGTTGCTTTTATATCGTGCCTTATTTCTCAATAAAAACATGGTTTGACAGCACTTCGGAATCATTTCCAAGGGAAATGATTCTAAAGTGCTGTCAAAGCATGTTTTTGATGATAAAAATGGACAATAGAAAGTAAACAGTAGACAACACAAAATTAAGATAGCAGTGTAAGGGTTAATGAAATGAACATGTTACTGACATACATTGTATGAACAACATAATTTTATGACAGTGACAAAAGAAATTGAGTTTATCACCTTGACCAATGTAGACCAAGATCAGCCTGCACATCTGCGCAATCTGATCATGGTCTTCACATGCTGTAAGCCCCATATATCCAGTCATAGACACAGTTGTGGCTGTGACTGGAGACGTGAGGCTTATTGGTTTTGCGACAAGTGTATATCCAGATCTGCCTGTGCATCCGCACAGTCTGTTCAGGATCTGCACCGTTCACCATTCCATCAATGAAACATAAACATTCGTTATCGCTACGTGAGTGTCCTATTGATCAGGAGCTACAGTACACTGGTCACGAATCCCACAATCCTCATTTCTCCAATCACTGTCACATGTTTGATTGAGGATAACTTTTTTCAGCACTTGCACCATTTGATGGGGTACTGTATCCCACAGAGTGCCCAGCGACATTCCAGGATGCTTTCATCACTGCTACGGAAACGGCCAAAGAGGCAGGCAGTGGGTCGCAATATACATTATATTCTATTCAGGTATTTGTTCTGTAGCCGATTTCATCAAAATTGCAAAGTACATGTATACTTATCTAGCAAAGTATACTTTGAGGGAGTAATTATTTATTTTTCCCAAAATGCGTTATTTCATATAGAACTAACCACTGCATATATTTTGATGATTAAAAGTATGCATAATTATTATACTGAATGTATTACATTATCACAGCCAAAATGGCTGTGATAATGTAATAAATTCAGTATAATAAAACTTAATAAATTTATCCTTAAATTGAAGATTTCTCCCTCACAGTATACGGTACTTTGTTAGAAAAGTATACTTTGCAATGTTGTTGAAATGGGCTCCTGATCTTCAGGTAAAGTAAACGTGGCATGGGTTAACCCTTTCAACACCACAGACCTCTATAGAGACAATGTTTGCAAACAGTGCAGATCCAGATGAGCCGGCTCGTAACGAGCCGTCTCATCAGGATCTCCACTGTTTGTTAATAATTTTAAACGTCATACAGATTACCCTTTTAGAAGAATGGGATAATTTGAATGAACAAAATTAATGAAATAGCGTGAAACATTGGCATGGAACATCCTATTAAGTTACTTGGTGTTGAAAGGGTTAATACTGTTAACCCTCTGAACCCGAAAGCCCGCTATATGCAAACAGTGCAGATCCAGATGAGCCGGCTCGTAACGAGCCGTCTCATCAGGATCTGCACTGTAATTTTCATATTTTTGAGAACAAAAAATATCCCCTTTTTATAAATGGAATAGTCTGAAACATTGGCATGGAACATCCTATTAAGTTACTTGGTGTTGAGAGGGTTAATAGTATACTGGAGGTCATGTGTTCAATCCCTGCCTTAGCGTGAAAACTATTTTCATAGTGCCATCGCAATAGCCTTTTGTGGCTTTAAAGGTACATGTACATGCCACTCGGTATGCACAACATGTTCTATATATCAGGGACATCATCTGAGACATTTTCTGGCAAAATAAACATTCATTCACCATTGATTGGCATTAATATACATTTTATATCAGATTTAAATTTCCACACTGATATCAGGGACGATAATCGTGTTTCCTTAAAATGTTAACGAACATTACTAGTATTTATTCTCTGTATTTATTTATTGATGTGCAATGATCATACTTTTTAACATGTCAAACATATTCTTTTTTTCAGGTGACGCACTTAATTAATATAAATAGTAAAAAAATAGCCTGCCTCATTTGCATATGAAAATAGCCTGATACCACCACGAGTCACTATTAGTAAAATAAATATTACTAAATGATTATAGCTGGTGGAATAGTGACACAATTATACACTTATTTAATCTCTATAAAAAACATTTTGTGCCTACTAAGTGGGTATGTACCTTTAAACTGAGTTCCCCCATCTCTATATGGCTTTATCAGTTGCTGGGACGTTAAACACATTCACTGTCACATACTTCATTAGATGGATTAATGGATTTCCTTGTCATCATCTGTGATGAGTTTTCCTACTCGCAAAGGACACAAATAAATTATGGTCTTACATGTAGGGTGCTACATGTAATATGCAGTGCTCCAGATAAACTGAGTATTTGCTTAAATACCCAAGTAAAATTGCCAAAAACCCAATTGAAATCAGAAGTAGTGAGTATCAAAAAGCAATACAAAGTTTGTGGTACCTTTATCATGCTGCAGAAAACAATAAACAGACAAATATAGCATATTTTTCTAATTTTCCATGACCTCACATCTTGGTATTTCATTAGAATTGTCTCCAAGGAGACAATTCTAATGAAATGCCAAGACATATTTTCATTTTGAAGCAAACTATTCAATAATTGCTGTTTGTTGATGTGTAAATAGTAGTGTGATTTAAATTTACCAAATTCAAATTTTGAAATACCCAATTGCTTCAGAAATGATGGAGTGACACTACTCAATTACTAATTCCTTATCTGGAGCGCTGAATATGCCTGAATTTTTGTGGTGCCTCTAAAGCTGTCCGGGGGTGCAGTTTAGAAAGGTTTTACTGAATGTTTAAACAGCCTGCTGACTTAAAGGTACATGCCCACTCGGTAGGCACAAAATGTTATTTATGGGAATTAAATAAGTGTATAATTGTGTCGCTATTCCACCAGTTCTAAAAATTACGAGTGCCCGCTATACAGATATAATCACTTAGTAATGTTTATTTTACTGATTATAACTCGCGGTGCTATCAGGCAAATGAGGCATGATATTTTTTAATTATTTATTCTAGTTAAATGCGCCACCTGAAATTTATAAAGTATTATCATTGCACATCAAAAAATAAATGCAGATAATAAATAGTAATGTCTGTTAACATTTTAAGAAAACACGGTTATCGCCCCTGATATCAGTATGGAAATTGACGTCTGATATAAAATGTATAATAATGCCAATCAATATGTGGGGTAATGGTAAGATTTTAAAAACCGAATTTAGGTTAGTGAGACGCGTTTTTAGTGCAGTTTAGACTCAAAATCTTTGAGATTTAAGTTAATGTATTATCAACTAAAATCTATGCTGAAAACCCACCCCAAGCAGCGGTTTCGACACGCTGTAATGCGTTGTATAGGGGAGTTCCAATTGTCTATATATTGTGGTTTTTCATTACAATGGTGGCGAATGGGAGTTTTGTACCTTTCTATGTACTATTATATTTACAACCGGGCACATTTGAATTGTTTTGTACATTGTTTAGAAAGGTGTTTTATGTATATACAAACAATAATTGACCATCCAAGACACGCGAGAATCACCTGTGATCAAAAGTGGGAGTACCAAATACGCACAGCAATGTGAAAATACGCATTGAATTTCAAATTGAGTAGTGAAAATACTGTCATAAAGTTGAAAATTCACTTGTTTGAGCTGAAAAACGCAAACACTTTGCTTTTTGCAGCTCAATTAAGTGAATGTTTATATTTTTTTTATCATTTGTTCCCTATTTAGTAATGAAAAAAGTCAATAATCCATTTGTAAAAGTTAAATATGCAATTATTTTGAAATCAGGGGTGTAGTACGCTTTAGACACAAATCTGATCTAGAGCTCTGTACCACAGATAATCTGAAATTTTAGACCGCTTACAGGGATTTCCCAAAACAAATGGTGTCCAATCCAAATATTTATATTGTTACAGTAGTCTTTTTTTGGCTATATTTACCCTTGAATTTAGAAACCCCTAAAATGTGACTTTTTTCCTGACCAGTACGAAGCATTGTACCACTCGGAGGACGATCAACTGGTGCACAGGACGGGTGTTGTCAAACGAAGATTCCGCGAATTTGTCAACCTCCAGTCGCGTCTCGAAGATAATTCCGCTTACAAGAAGAGTATGAGAGGTATTAATAGTTACATGTATTGTGTCACAAATTACATTTCTGACAAGAAATCATGTCATCATATATCATACACAGGTGGAAGACTCGGACCTGTGACACACAAAAAAATGCCCATTAAAAAAGTCCATTACCCCACCCACTTGGTCTCATACAGTACTATGCTCTATAATAATATAAATATTTTTAATGGCATTTCGTTTTTGTGTCACAGGTCCGAGTCTATTATACTGGACCATATTGATCTATCTATTGGTGGAATAGGGGTGGGAAGTTCAATTGCCAGTGCTATTTGTATCAAGTGTCGATTTGCAATGCTGAATAGAGAGTGGACCACAAACTGGCGTGATCTGGCCTACATGTACATGTATGTCTGTGTAGGCAGATAAGTCCCAGCCCATCTACAGTTTGATTAACCCATATGCCTGTATATGTGGTATTGACAAACAGTGTAGATCCAGATGAGTTTGCTTGTGACGAGCCGTCTCATCAGGATCTGCACTTTTTGCAAGTAATTTTCATATTTTTGAGAACAAAAACACCCCCTTTTTAGCTCGACTATTCAAAGAATAGTTAGAGCTTATGTAGTCACCCCGGTGTCGGCGTCACGCCTTGGTTAAGGTTTTTAGTCAAGCTTGTATATGGAATACTCCTGGCCCTACAACAATCCTGAATCAACAACCCCTGACCAATATTTGACCTTGACCTACATTTAACCTTGAATTACTTTGTTAATTCCCCTTGGTTAAGGTTTTTAGTCAACCTTGGTTAAGGTTTTTAGCTCGACTATTCAAAGAATAGTTAGAGCTTATGTTGTCGCCGTCGGCGTCACCGTCACGCCTTGGTTAAGGTTTTTAGTCAAGCTTGTATATGGAATACTACTGGCCCTACACCCACCATACTTGGACAACTTCATTTCCTAGTGATGTACATCAATAACCCCTGATCTATATTTGACCTTGACCTACATTTCCTCTTGAATTACTTAGTTAATTCCCCTTGGTTAAGGTTTTTAGTCAAGCTTGTATATGGAATACTACTGGCCCTACACCCACCATACTTGGACAACTTCATCTCCTAGTGATGTACATCAATAACCCCTGATCTATATTTGACCTTGACCTACATTTCCTCTTGAATTACTTAGTTAATTTACCTTGGTTAAGGTTTTAGTCTACCTTGGTTAAGGTTTTTAGTCAAGCTTGTATATGGAATACTACTGGCCCTACACCCACCATACTTGGACAACTTCATCTCCTAGTGATGTACATCAATAACCCCTGATCTATATTTGACCTTGACCTACATTTCCTCTTGAATTACTTAGTTAATTTACCTTGGTTAAGGTTTTAGTCAACCGTGGTTAAGGTTTTTAGTCAAGCTTGTATATGGAATACTACTGGCCCACTACACCATACTTGGACAACTTCATCTCCTAGTGATGTACATCAATAACCCCTGATCTATATTTGACCTTGACCTACATTTCCTCTTGAATTACTTAGTTAATTCCCCTTGGTTAAGGTTTTAGTCAACCTTGGTTAAGGTTTTTAGTCAAGCTTGTATATGGAATACTACTGGCCCTACACCCACCATACTTGGACAACTTCATCTCCTAGTGATGTACATCAATAACCCCTGATCTATATTTGACCTTGACCTACATTTCCTCTTGAATTATTTAGTTAATTCCCCTTGGTTATGGTTTTTAGTCAACCTTGGTTAAGGTTTTTAGTCAAGCTTGTACATGAAATACTATTGTGCATACAGACACCATACTTGGACAACCTTTCTCATAGGATGTACATCAATAAACCCCTGATCTATATTTGACCATTGACCTACATTTCCTCTTGAATTACTTAGTTAATTCCCCTTGGTTAAGGTTTAGTCAACCTTGGTTAAGGTTTTTAGTCAAGCTTGTATATGGAATACTACTGGCCCTACACCCACCATACTTGGACAACTTCATCTCCTAGTGATGTACATCAATAACCCCTGTATCATATTTGACCTGACCTACATTCCTCTTGAATTTACTTAGTTAATTCCCCTTGGTTAACGGATTTTTAGTCAAGCTTGTATATGGAATACTATGGCCCTACACCCACCACCATACTTGCACAAAACTTCATCTCCTAGTGACGGTACATCAACAACCCCTGATCTATATTGACTTGACCTACATTTCCTCTTGAATTTACTTAGTTAATTCCCCTTGGATTAAGGTATTTAGTCAACCTTGGTTAAGGTTTTTTAGTCAAGGACCAAACCTCAGGTTAAGGTTTTTAGTCAAGCTTGTACATGGAATACTATTGTGCATACATACACCATACTTGGACAACCTTTTCTCATACGGATGTACATCAATAACCCCTGATCTATATTTGACCTTGACCTACATTTCCTCTTGAATTACTTACTTAATCCCCCCTGGTTAAGGTTTTTCACCAAGCTTGTAGATGCAATACTCCTGGCCCTACACCAACCATACTTGGGCAACTTCATTTCCTAATGATGTACATCAACAACCCCTGACCTATATTTGACCTTGACCTACATTTGATCTTGAATTACTTAAAAATAGTTAATTCCCCTTGGTTAATGTTTTTAGTCAACCTTGGTTAAGGTTTTTACTCAAGCTTGTACATGGAATACTATTGTGCATACATACACCATACTTGGACAACCTTTTCTCATAGTGATGTACATCAATAACCCCTGCTATCTATTTAACCTTGACCTACATTTCCTCTTGAATTACTTAGTTAATTCTCCTTGGTTAAGGTTTTTAGTCAAGCTTGTATATGGAATACTACTGGCCCTACACCCACCATACTTGCACAACTTCATCTCCTAGTGATGTACATCAACAACCCCTGACCTATATTTGACCTTGACCTACATTTAACCTTGAATTACTTAGTTAATTCACCTTGGTTAAGGTTTTTAGTCAACCTTGGTTAAGACTTTTAGTCAAGCTTGTAGATGGTATACTATTGTGCATACAGACGCCATACTTGGATAACTTATTCTCATAGGGATGTACATCAATAACCCCTGACCTATATTTTACCTTCACCTACATTTAACCTTGAATTACTTACTTATTTCCCCTTGGTTAAGGTTTGTACTCAAACTTGGTTAATGTTTATAGTCAAGCTTGTATATGGAATACTCCTGGGCCTACAGCAACCATACTTGGACAACTTCATCTCCTAGTGATGTACATCAATAATCCCTGACCTATATTTCACCTTGACCTACTTTTATCCTTGGATTACTTAGTTATTTCCCCTTGGTTAATGTTTTTAGTCAAGCTTGTATATGGAATACTTCTGGGCCTACAGCAACCATACTTGGAAAACTTCATCTCCTAGTGATGTACATCAATAACCCCTGACCTATATCTGACATTGACCTACATTTAACCTTGAATTACATACTTAATTTCCCTTGGTTAAGGTTTTTATTCAACCTTGGTTAAGGTTTTTATGCAGGCCACGGCCACGTTGTTTGTCAAGCTATGTGTACATCGACAACCCTCATAGTCGAGCTATGCTGTTCTCCTACAGCTCTTGTTAGTCAAGCTTGTACATGGAATACTATTGTGCATACAGACACCATACTTAGACAACCTTTTCTCATAGGAATGTACATCAATAACCCCTGATCTATATTTGACCTTGACCTACATTTCCTCTTGAATTACTTACTTAATTCCCCTTGGTTAAGGTTTTTAGTCAAGCTTGTAGATGGAATACTCCTGGCCCTACACCCACCATACTTGGACAACTTCATCTCCTAGTGATGTACATCAACAACCCCTGACCAATATTTGACCTTGACCTACATTTAACCTTGAATTACTTAGTTATTTCCCCTTGGTTAAGGTTTTTAGTCAACCTTGGCTAAGGATTTTAGTCAAGCTTGTACATGAATACTATTGTGCATACAGACACCATACTTGGACAACCTTTTCTCATAGGGATGTACATCAATAACCCCTACCCCTGATCTATATTTGACCTTGACCTACATTTCCTCTTGAATTACTTAGTTAATTCCCCTTGGTTAAGGTTTTTAGTCAAGCTTGTAGATGGAATACTCCTGGCCCTACTCCAACCATACTTGGACAACTTCATCTCCTAGTGATGTACATCAACAACCCCTGCCCTATATTTGACCTTGACCTACATTTAACCTTCAATTACTTAGTTAAGTCCCCTAGGTTACGGTTTTTAGTGAACCTTGGTTAAGGTTTTTAGTCAAGCTTGTACATGGAATACTATTGTGCATACAGACACCATACTTGGATAAATTTTTCTGATAGTGATGTACATCAATAACCCCTGACCTATATTTTACCTTCACCTACATAAATTTAGCCTTGAATTACCTACATTTACTTATTTCCCGTTGGTTAAGGTTTGTACTCAAACTTGGTTAAGGTTTATAGTGAAGCTTGTATATGGAATACTCCTGGGCATACAGCAACCATACTTGGACAACTTCATCTCCTAGTTTTGTACATCAATAATCCCTGACCTATATTTGACCTTGACCTACTTTTGCCCTTGGATTACTTACTTATTTCCCATTGGTTAAGGTTTTTAGTCAAACTTGTATATGGATTACTCCTGGGCCTACAGCAACCATACTTGGAAAACTTCATCTCCTAGTGATGTACATCAATAACCCCTGACCTATATTTGACATTGACCTACATTTAACCTTGAATTACTTACTTAACTTCCCTTGGTTAAGGTTTTTAGTCAACCTTGGTTAATGTTTTTTATGCAAGCCGCGGCCACCTTGTTTGTCAAGCTATGTGTACATCGATGTGTACATCTATGTTCTCCTACAGCTCTTGTTATAAATGGAGTGGTCTGAAAATCATTTTATGACCATTGGATTGGTTGCAAAATGAACATATCAAATTCCATTCCAGTTACTTAGGGGGGAAATGGTTAATTAACGTCTTCATTGGCTTACTGGTGCTGCACATCGCACCAGTGTAAATGTTTCACGTCAAAATATGTACCAGTTTCCTGACAAGATGCCTCTCAGCTCTACTTGGAGGCTAGCTATTGTAAATACACATATTTCATCTAGCAAGAAATTTGCACCAATTACTAGATGAAAATGTGTGTGGCTAATGGGAATTTGTCTGTAGCCGATTTCATAAAAATTGCTAAGTATACTTATCTAGCTAAGTACAGTTTGAGGGAGTAATCATTTAATTTTCCCAAAATGAATTATTTCATATAAAACAAATGACTGCATATAGGGAGTAATCATTTAATTTTCCCAAAATGAATTATTTCATATAAAACAAATGACTGCATATATTTGATGATTAAAAGTATTATACTGAATTTATTACATTTATCTCAGCCAAAATGGCTGTGATAATGTAATAAATTCAGTAAAATAAAAATTAATAAATTTGTCCTTAAATTGAAAATTTCTCCCTGAAAGTGTACTTAGCAAGATAGGTATACTTTGCAATTTTGGTGAAATTGGCTGCAGGAATCCAGTGCCTATTTCAACATGAAACATTTTACTCTGCAGCACAAGTGGGATCAGTCAACAAACTACGTACCATATCTGGCTCGGGATTGCTATACACTCAGTTTTATCTGAATACATGTTTTATTATTATTCAGTTGTACATGTACCAAGGTGTATGATCACGTGGTACTAACAACAACAACAAGTACTGAAACTTCCAGAATTCATCTGATTCAAAGTACGTATTCTTTTATATTGTCCTTATTACGTAACGGATTTTAATGAAATATGACGCATCAAACGTGTCTTGTTAAGCTGTATTTGGTAGTCTTTGTATTTTTGCCCAAACTTCTGTCGTTTTACGAAGAATCGATTTACACAGAAATCGATTCTACGCAAAAATGACATAATTCTGTGCCAAACTCCCTGGACCACGAAATGCAGCTCATGAAGATGCGTTTGCTGCACCATATTTCATCAAAATCCGTTGCATATTAAGGAAAATATCAAATAATACTTACTTTGGAGTGGGCGACGTTGTTGTTGTTGTAACCACGTGATCATGCACCTTGTGTATATATTAGCTATGTTTTAGATGTGAAAGGACCAAAGAAGTTGGTGTCACTGCCATTCTTCAACATGGATAAAGAAAGTATCGACAACCGGAAGAAGTTGTTGGAATCTTTCCTATCGGTATGTCACGGAGTCTCGTCACATCAATTGATGTATGTTTCCACCGACGAAGTTCATTTGATACTTACATTAGAGGTGGCATGGTACATGCATTTTACATTTACTCTACAGGACTCCAGATAAGGAATTAGTAATTGAGTATTGTTACTCCATCACTTCTGAAGCAATTGGGTATTTCAAAATTTTAATTGGGTAAAATATAATCACACTACTGTTTACCCATCAACAGACCGCAATTATTGAATAGTTTGCTTTGAAATGAAAACATGTCTTGGCATTTCATTATAATTGTCTCCTTGGAGACAATTCTAATGAAATACCAAGATGTGTTTTCATGGAAAATAAGAAAAATATGCTATATTTGTGGTTTGTTTATTGTTTTCTGCAGCATGATAAAGGTACCACACAATTTGTATTGTTTTTTGATACTCGCTACTAATTCTGATTTCAATTGGATTTTTGGCAATTTTAATTGGGTATTTAAGCAATACTCAGCTTATCTTGAGCCCCGCTCTACATGTAATTAATATTAACCCTTAGACCGCTATCTTAATTTTTTTGTCGTCTGCTGTTTAGTTTCCATTTTTATCATCAAAACATGCTTTGACAGCACTTTAGAATAATTTACAATATGCTTTGACAGCACTTCAGAATCATGGAAATGATTCTGAAGTGCTGTCAAACCATGTTTTTATTGAGATATAAGGCAATATATAAAAGCAACAGCAGACGACAATTGTTGTGAGTAGCGGTCTGAGGGTTAATACATTTTACTGTCTGTGCACCATTAAACAAAGTTTGAAAGACGAGACCTCACTGTTGTGTGTTGGTATTCAAAATAGAACAGGGAATTTTCGAGCTTTACGATGCGGAAGTGGATTCCAATATCAGTTTGCATGTCAGTCATTGCATGCTAGCAGTGAAAATACAAGAAGACTATTTTACTCATTTCTCTCTGTAAATATATCTCTGAATTCCAAGATGTATTCATTATATTTACAGAGAAAAATAAATAAAAAATATGGAAATGAATTGAATTGTTGACCTATTTATAGCCCACAAGTTTCCCAGCATACAAAGCGTCAATGAATATTTATCAAGGTAAATCACTGTTACATTGACTTGTGCAGTTAACTTTACTTGAGTTGTTTCCCAATGTGCCTTGGAATTTCATTGTAAACCAGGGCTCCAGATAAGGAATAATATTCCGAATTAGTAATTGAGTATTGTCACTCCATCATTTCTGAAGCAATTGGGTATTTTAAAATGTTTAATTGTGTAAAATTGAATCACACTACTGTTTACACATCAACATACCACACTTATTCAATAGTTTGCTTCTAAATGAAAACACATCTTGGAAAAATAAGAAAATATGCTAAATTTGTGGTCCGTTTATTGTTTTCTGTAGCATGATAAAGAAATTTTTCATTGCTTTTTGATACTCACTACTTCTGATTTCAATTGGGTTTTTGGCAATTTTAATTGGGTATTTATGCAAATACGCACCTTATCTGGAGATCTGTGTAAACCATCACCTTGTTCTCTGATCTGTAGCCGATTTCACCAAAATTGCAAATGATGCTTATCTAGCAAAGTGTACTTTGAGGTACATGTAGTAATCATTTATTTTTCCCGAAATGCATTATTTCATATAGAACTAACAACTACAGACATTTGATGATTAAAAGTATGCAGCATTATTAACTCCATTTCACAATCAAAATGGCTGTGATAATGTAATAAATTCACTATAATAAAAAATAATAAATTTATCCTTAAATTGAAAATTTCTCCCTCAAAGTGTACTTTATATAGCAAGATAAGTATGCTTTGTAAATTTTGTGAAATATACTACTGACCTCTATTTCAGGCCTTAATAAAGAAGGACGATATCTGCAATGGTGAGGAACTAAAGCAGTTTCTAGCCTACAGTGGCGATGGCCATATTGCCTTTGTGAGGAAGATCGCAGAGAGCACAGGGCCAAGAATTGACCAGGTAGTTCAGAGCGCCATTTCATTAAATTTTGTATGACTAAAATATCATTTATAAGTGCAAACTTATTATAGTCTGTAGATCCTAATTTTGCACTTACAAACATTTTAGTTGTACGAAGTTTAGTGAAACGTGCCCCGGATAAGCATTATCTGGGGGTAAACCATTGAAATTCAGGTAATCTAAATCAGGATTGAAATATATCTGAGGTTGTAGGTTCAATCCTCACCCCAGTCATGAAAAAATAGTTTTGTATTTTCCATCCCACTGGTCTTTCGGATGAGACTTGTAACCGATGTCCCATCTCTATATGACCTTAACCAAGGTGTATGATCACGTGCTACTAACAAAAACAACAAGTACCGATTCAAAGTATGTATTATTTTATAGTGTATTATACCCCCCCCCCCCCCACCCCCCCCCCCCCCCCCCGCAACGAGTTGTGGGTGGGTATACTGGAGTCAGGATGTCCGTCCGTCCGTCCGTGTTCACGAGAGGACATTTGTTGGGTACTTTTTATGTCCAGAAGTCAGTTATTGGGTAGTTTTGACTTGTTGGGTATACCCAACAATCAGACCTTTTATTTATGCTCACAAGTGACTTATTGGGTGTCTACAGCATACTACTTGACAACGGTATGGACTCCCACGTGTCCGTAAATCTGTCCGTCGTGTCCGAGACACGTAAAAGTCAACCGACGCTAGCTACTTTGTCACGTGACTACCACCTCGGATTCCAGCCAATCAGCGTATTTTCGCGCCTATTTAATTTCCGGTATTCGCCGGCAATAGCCGATTCGATTCCAGCCGGCAGTTCGTGTCGATCATTGTTGGAACGTATGAACTGAGGTATGTATCCGTTACTTTATACATCAATCTGTCCATTTTGTATTTGGGTTTCCAACTCTATTCGCAAATTAAGATTTCTGACGCATGTCACATGAATAATTTTGTGCCGAGAAGTTGCTGTCTGTCTACTTTTGACTGTTTTTTTTCACGTCATGATTTTCAACGGCAACTGGCGACTTGTAATAATGGCTGTTTATTTGTTTCATTTTATATCTACCGATATATCAAGATGCTTGACTATTTTGTATGAAATTTCAGCCATTTCGTTTTGTGTTTTATAGTCTAATATGCGTTTTATCAAAGTCTGGTGGTTTCGGCCCAAACCATATCGGACCAAGACGCGTCGGCCTCGAAAACCATTTAAAAAAACGTTAACTTTCCCATTGTGTTCGTTATTTATACAATTCCCATATATATTTGATCGGGAGTGTCCCGATTTTAGCCCCCTACCTCGTTTCTCCCCTTCGGGAGATAGATTCTCCCGATTTGTAAAAAAAAAGAAAAATATTTATTTTCACCAATCGGAATTTAGGTCAAATTTCAGACCCGCAGTAAATGTTTTAATGGCGGCGTTCTAGTGGCATGGCCAGGAGATAGGGTTCTTGGAATATAAACACTGATGTAAGAGCGTAATTCGGAAAGTGACGTTGGCTACAACTTGTAGTTAACTAACAGATATCGTATGCAATTGATACCAAGTAACCATTACGACGATCTACCAGATTCCTATTCAGGAAACTCTTCGCAACCTGCGAGTTGTAAAAGCGAAAGTGGCGAGGTGGCTATTTCATTATTCTATTTGGCGTGTGAAATCTTGCGAAAACCGTACGACACATTATCATTATGAATCTATTTTTTACAAATGAGCTTAAATTTTAATCCGTTAAGTCTACGCGAAACCGATTGCAGTGTAGTTTTGTTTTGCAAAACGGACTTAAAAGTTAAAGTAATAAACTGACTTGTTGTAATGTATGCTAGTATAAGAGCTAGTTTTCCATTGAAAGTCTATATATACATTACTTAACTGAAATGCTTAGAAAATGCAATTAAATATCAAAAACAAACTTATTATTCTAAAACATTGTAAAATGTGTTGATTTGCCAAGACTATATTTTTTTCGGTCTGGTATTGTGGCAACAATTTGTAAAAAATAAAGTTTGCCAGATCAATGCCCTGTAAAGCTTTTGCCAGTTTCGCGTAGACTGTTGGTAGTTTAGGGGATAACCCTGCTGATTTTTGTCCCGCCCGCAAAGCGGAACGAGACATAGGTTCTGCTTTTCCAGCGGCGGCGTCATCATTTCAACGTTAAGTTTTCGTGTTTCGATCGTTACAACAACACCTTAATTTACATCCGACAATCATCAAACTTGCTACATGCCTTTACTAGGATATGTAGATGAATATAGACAAGGCCTCGAACAAGGCGAGACATTTGATCAATTTTAGTTTTATGGTCTCAAATTTAGGTTTACGGCGACAATCGATAGTGATTTTGTCATTATCCTTTGTTTCTTTTCTGGCAATTTCGCTCATTTCAATAGTTGCATCTGATTCGGAAATTATGCTTCGGTTCGCCATCCGTCGCTGTCAATGAACACCTTTTTTGTAGCCATTTTACAATGTTGTGGGGTGACAAGAAATCAAAAATTATGCTACAGTGTTACATTATATTACAACGCTGCTAATTTGTTATAGGTGTAAACATGTAAGCAATATATTAAAATAATTCACATTTCAAAAATGATTTTATGAGATCAAATTTGGAAAAAAACAGTTGCTTCAATTGAGCCAATAAAATATTTTGGGTAGGGGCCACTTTCGGTGGGTAGGTAGCGGGAGGGGAAGATATTAGTATTGTCGGCCTAAAGTACAAATGATAAATACAATTTGTAATTACAGAAATATCACAGATCCATATTTTTTTAATAGGACATTCGTCCGGTAACCAGTAAAATGGATAAGACATTTTGAGAATGGATAGGACAAGTATCCAGTGAACGATTCGTCGAGTACGCTCGCGAAGTCCTAGTGGGGTCCGGGGGCATGCACCCCCGGGAAAATGTTCATGCCTACATTCAATTTCTTGCATTCTGGTGGAGTTTAAGACCAATATTGTCACACAGTTTAATGTCGTACCATGTTGGGTACTGCAGTCCAAGGTAGTGTTGGGTATCAACAATTATCCAATAATTATAAAGTTATATTACTATTCATAATAAATCTGTCCAGACCATATTGGGTACTGTAGTCCAAGCTATTCTTGGGTATCTACAATTATCCACTATAAGTTTAATATTACTACGTAATCAAAATCAACCCGTCCAGACCATATTGGGTACTTCATTCAGTCCAAGCTATTATTAGGTATCAAAAATTAAAATATAAAATGGTGCTACCATTCAAACTCAAACTGTCCATAGTGATACCATGTTGGGTGCTTCAGTCCAAGCTAGTATTGGGTATCTACAATTATCGAATATAAAGTTGTACAGTATTACCATTCATAATCAGTCCGTCCAGACCATATTGGGTACTTCAGTCAAAGCTATTATTGGGTATGATGAGTATCAAAAATTAAAATATAAAATGGTGCTACCATTCGAACAACGAACTGTCCCATACCATGTTGGATACTGCAGTCCAAGCTAGTGTTTGGTATCAACAATTATCGAATATAAAGTTGTTTTACAGTATTACTATTCTTAATCAATCCGTTCAGACCATAATTGGGTACTGTAGTCCCAAGCTATTCTTGGGTATCTACAATTATCCACTATAAGTTTTAATATTACTACGTAATCAAAATCAACCCGTCCCACGTCCAGACCATATTGGGTACTTTTCAGTCCAAGCTAATTATTGGGTATCAACAATTATCGAATATAAAGTTGTGTTACTATTCTTAAATCCGTCAGACCATATTGGGTACTGTAGTCCAAGCTATTCTTGGGTATCTACAATTATCCACTATAAGTTTAATATTACTACGTAATCAAATCAACCCGTCCAGACCATATTGGGTACTTCAGTCCAATGCTATTATTGGTATCTCACAATTATCGAATATAAAGTTGTATTACTATTCTTAATAAATTCGTCCAGACCATGTTGGGTACTGTATTCCAAGCTATTCTTGGGTATCTATAAGTATCCAATATATAAAGTTTAATATTACTACCTAATCAAAATCAACCTGTCCAGACCATATTGGGTACCTCAGTCCAAGCTATTATTGGGTATCAAATGTTAAAATATAAAATGTTGCTACCATTCAAAAACTGTCCATAGTGATACTATGTTGGATACTGCAGTCCAAGTTAGTGTTGGGTATCAACAATTATCGAATATAAAGTTGTACAGTATTACTATTCTTAATTAATCCGTCCAGACCATAGTGGGTATTGTAGTCCAAGCTAGTGTTGGGTATCAACAATTATCCACTATAAGTTTAAATATTAACCGCGTAAATCAAAATCAACCCGTCCATACCATATTGGGTAACTTCAGTCCAAGCTATTAATTGGGTACATGTATCTACAATTATCGAATATAAAGTTGTACAGTATTACTAATTCATAATCAATCCGTCCAGAACCATATTGGGTAACTGTGGTCCAAGCTAGTGTTGGGGTATCAACAATTATCCACTATAACTTTAATATTACTGCGTAATCAAAATCAATCCGTCCAGACCATATTGGGTACTTCAGTCCAAGCTATTATTGGGTATCTACAATTATCCACTATAAGTTTAATATTACTACGAAATCAAAATCAACCCGTCGAGACCATATTGGGTACTTCAGTCCAAGCTATTGTTGGGTATCAAAAGTTAAAATATACAATGTTGCTACCATTCAAAAACTGTCCATAGTGATACTATGCTGGATACTGCACTGCAGTCCAAGCTAGTGTTGGGTATCAACAATTATCGAATATAAAGTTGTACAGTATTACAATTCTTAATCAATCCGTCCAAACCATATTGGGTACTGTAGTCCAAAGTAGTGTTGGGTATCAACAATTATCGAATATAAGGTTGTACAGTATTACTATTCTTAATCAATCCGTCCAGACCATATTGGGTACTTCAGTCCAAGCTAGTATTGGGTATCAAAAATTAAAATATAAAATGGTGCTACCATTCAAACTAAAACTGTCCATAGTGATAGCATGTTGGGTACTGCAGTCCAAGCTAGTGTTGGGTATCAACAATTATCGAATATAAAGTTGTATTACTATTCTTAATCTGTCCAGACCATATTGGGTACTGTAGTCCAAGCTATTCTTGGGTATCTACAATTATCGAATATAAAGTTGTATTACTATTCTTAATAAATTCGTCCAGACCATGTTGGGTACTGTATTCCAAGCTATTCTTGGGTATCTACAATTATACAATATATAAAGTTTAATATTACTACCTAATCAAAATCAACCCGTCCAGACCATATTGGGTACCTCAGTCCAAGCTATTATTGGGTATCAAAAGTTAAAATATAAAATGTTGCTACCATTCAAAAACTGTCCATAGTGATACTATGTTGGATACTGCAGTCCAAGCTAGTGTTGGGTATCAACAATTATCGAATATAAAGTTGTACAGTATTACTATTCTTAATTAATCCGTCCAGACCATATTGGGTACTGTATCCAAGCTAGTGTTGGGTATCAACAATTATCCACTATAAGTTTTAATATTACTGCGTAATCAAAATCAACCCGTCCATACCATATTGGGTACTTCAGTCCAAGCTATTATTGGTACATGTATCTACAATTATCGAATTAATAAAGTTTTACAGTATTACTATTCATAATCAATCCGTCCAGACCATATTGGTACTGTGGTCCAAGCTAGTGTTGGTATCAACATTATCCACTATAACTTTAATATTTACTGCGTAATCAAAATCAATCCCGTCCAGACCATATTGGGTACTTCAGTCCAAGTCAATATTATTGGGTATCTACAAATTATTTCCACTATAAGTTTAATATTACTACGAAATCAAAATCAACCCGTCGAGACATATTGGGTACTTCAGTCCAAGCTATTGTTGGGTATCAAAATTAAAAATATAAAATGTTGCTACCATTCAAAAACAGTCCATAGTGATACTATGTTGGATACTGCACTGCAGTCCAAGCTAGTGTTGGGTATCAACAATTTATCGAAATATAAAGTTGTACAGTATTACTATTCTTAATCAATCCGTCCAGACCATATTGGGTACTGTAGTCCAAGCTAGTGTTGGGTATCAACAATTATCGAATATAAAGTTGTACAGTATTACTATTCCTTAAATCAATCCGTCCAGACCATATTGGTACTTCAGTCCAAGCTAGTATGGGTATCAAAAATTAAAATATAAAATGGTGCTACCATCAAACTAAAACTGTCCATAGTCATAGCATGTTAGGGTACTGCAGTCCAAGCTAAGTGTGGGTATCAACAATTATCGAATATAAAGTTGTATTACTATTCTTAATCCGTCCAGACCATATTGGGTACTGTAGTCCAAGCTATTCTTGGGTATCTACAATTATCGAATATAAAGTTGTATTACTATTCTTAATAAATTCGTCCAGACCATGTTGGGTACTGTATTCCAAGCTATTCTTGGGTATCTACAATTATCCAATATATAAAGTTTAATATTACTACCTAATCAAAATCAACCCGTCCAGACCATATTGGGTACCTCAGTCCAAGCTATTATTGGGTATCAAAAGTTAAAATATAAAATGTTGCTACCATTCAAAAACTGTCCATAGTGATACTATGTTGGATACTGCAGTCCAAGCTAGTGTTGGGTATCAACAATTATCGAATATAACGAATATAAAATACCAGTATACATCTTAATTAATCCTCCAGACCATATTGGGTACTGTAGTCCAAGCTAGTGTTGGGTATCAACAATTATCCACTATAAGTTTGATATTACTGCGTAATCAAAATCAACCCGTCCATACCATATTTGGTACTTCAGTCCAAGCTATTATTGGGTACATGTATCTACAATTATCGAATATAAAGTTGTACAGTATTACTATTCATAATCAATCCGTCCAGACCATATTGGGTACTGTGGTCCAAGCTAGTGTTGGGTATCAACAATTATCCACTATAACTTTAATATTACTGCGTAAAATAGCACGAGGTCGGAAAATACCCTTTCTGGTCGCGGCATATAAAATGCGATTTAACACCAATTAACACGCGCCGTAATTAAAAATAACTCGTTAGTGGGTAGACATATGGCTCATATAAGGCATGACAGAAAATGAAAAGTTCCAAGTATAGTGTAACCTGCTGCGTGGGCATGTACCTTTAATATTACTGCGTAATCAAAATCAATCCGTCCAGACCATATTGGGTACTTCAGTTCAAGCTATTATTGGGTATCTACAATTATCCACTATAAGTTTAATATTACTACGAAATCAAAATCAACCCGTCCAGACCATATTGGGTACTTCAGTCCAAGCTATTATTGGGTATCAAAAATTAAAATATAACATGGTGCTACCATTCAAACTCAAACTGTCCATATAAAGTTGTATTACTATTCTTAATCCGTCCAGACCATATTGGGTACTGTAGTCCAAGCTATTCTTGGGTATCTACAATTATCCACTATAAGTTTAATATTACTACGTAATCAAATCAACCCGTCCAGACCATATTGGGTACTTCAGTCCAAGCTATTATTGGGTATCTACAATTATCGAATATAAAGTTGTATTACTATTCTTAATAAATTCGTCCAGACCATGTTGGGTACTGCAGTCCAAGCTATTCTTGGGTATCTACACTTATCCAATATATATACTTCAGTCCAAGCCATTATTGGGTATCAAAAGATAAAATATAAAATGATGCTACCATTCAAACCATCTGTCCAATCGCATGCATGGAAATTTCTCAATTTATAATAAACCGATTAATCTCTTAATTTAACACAAAATCATAATCAATCTTCGGAAATTGGTTCATAATCGATTATTTTTCGATGGTACTCAATCATCTGTACATCACTAGTGAACAGCACTTAAATCTGCAAAATATTGTATATTTACTGACTTTAAATGTGTTTTTTGATTAAATGAAATGATTTCATTCATTTTTTTTATTTAAAGAAATGATCCTCAATCTAGACCGTGTCCCTTTAACTAGATGTTATTAGTCAATCTCTTATATCATGTGTATCTAGATGTAACTTGGACTGATGTACCTAATTGTAACTTGAACTGAAGTGCCCAATAGTACCGGTAATCTTGAACTGAAAGTGCCCAACTAAACTTGGCATAGTTGTACTTACTATAGGACAATACTAACTTTTTTGGCTGGGTTCAGTACAGGTGAAAGGTCACATAATGCTATGACATAACATATCTTAAAATATATTAAAGGACATGTCATATATGTAATTATGTTTAAATGTAAAATAAAGGCATCAAATTTGTGGCACGAACATACTTTAGGAGAATACAAACTTCAGACATTGTTGGGTACTCATTCAGTCCAAGTTTCTATTGGGTATAAACAATTATCTGTGAAAACCAATCTGCCGAGAAAAATGTTGAGTTTTGTATGTCTGTAGACCTTGTTGGGTATGATTTATTCAATGGTATACAATACGTCTACAATTAGCCAACACAGAATCATGGATTGCTGTTGATATAGTCCACCTTGCTATTATCATGGATATATTGGTATATCTGAGCTACATTTTCTTTCTTTAATTTAAACTGCTGATATTTCAGTGACATGGACATGTACGACAATATATATTGGAGTTTGATTCCGGGGATTCCTCGGAAAATGAAGTGGCCTGTGAAGATCGTGTCCTGGCGCCCTCTCACAGGAAAGGCTGTGGCCTTTTGCCGGTGCGATGAGGCATAGTGAGTATTTAGCATCATTAGCAGTATTCCTTTCTTATTTATGTACAGGGATCAATTTACAAGGTGCGGATTGCGATAACTTCGTTTCCATTGATCAAATTCAATACTATTCGGTATGTGACTTCGCATTGACATATTATTATTATCATTATTTGTTGCAGTTACATGTATGACCGATTGCAGTCTACGTGAAACCTGCCGGACATGTCCGGTAAAACGGCGGTCGGACCGGCGGCAAACATGAAGTGACTGGACCACTTAAAAAAATTGTTTTTCACTTTTCAAAACTTGACTCTTCTTTGCCTGCTAAGAGCTACTTTTCCATTGAAAGTCTACATTTAATACTTTACTGAAATGCTAAGAAAAAGAAAGTAAATCTTTCCTAAAACAAACTTTATTGTCTAAATTTGTAAAATGTGTTGATTTGTTTTTCGGGCGTAAACATTTGTTCGGTCTGATATAAAATAAAATTTACCAGACAGAATGTCATGTAAAGCTTTTGCCAGTTCCGCGTAGACTGCCATTGTTATCCCCTCAATGATACTGTGATAGGCAGGAGGGGATATAGCGTGAGTCCATGTGCATGCATGCGTACAAGGCGATTAGCTTAGTGATAGCGATGCCCTTGTTTTGTTGGTGTCACAAATGCACATTTTTATGATGAGTAACAAATCTCAACAAAATCGTCTTCAGCTTCACAGTTTCCTTGGATCAGCTGATCCCATTCCTCGGGGACATACACATGTTGACAAGCAAAGGAGTCGGTACGGTACTTTTTAATTAATACGAGGGTGTATCTAAAAGTTTGTGAACTAATTTGATTGCTTGAATATCATTTCAATATTTCAAGTTGCAATTGTATATTTATATACACCAGTATGTCCCTTGCAAAATTAACGGGTTTACAGAAGTAAATATAACGGTCTGGTGACGTCACATGACCATATGTCGAGACGTTTGTTACAATTTCCAATATTATTAATAAAATCTTTATTTTTCGCTGTTTTTTATGATTTCTTTTTCATTACAGAGAGTATACATTTGTGTTTATAACCATTACAAGAGTTTGAAGTGTATCTATCCATTTGATCACGATAATTACGGAGAAACCCATAGAACGACGTAATAAATCGTAATGAATATTTAAAGTTTTCTAGAAAATGTTCTAATACATGTGTATTGTCCTGCCGCCACTATGTGTTCAAGTAACATATTGTCTGTTCATATAAATGAAACGAAATGACTTGGAAAACTGCGTCTAATAGTTATGATTCCCGTTTTAACATGACCGTAATATTAGCGAATTACGGCTTTTGGTATTGCATAAATTCACACCTGAAAGGTTCAGTTTAAATATTTTTACGGAATTCTGTATGCAATGCAATTCCCCTCAATGGTGCGAAGTTTCGCCGTTTTCAATGTAGTACTTCAGGAAATACACGCGGATTCGTTGACGTCGCCACGCAACTAGCGTGATGACGTCAATCTGTAAAAAAATAATTAATCTCTATATATGCCCATTTTCAAGTCAGTGCAGTTCTCTTGATATAAACTTAGTTCACAAACTTTTAGACACCCCCTCGTAAGTCAACAATTTTTATGACATTGCGATATAGGACCATCATGGCCCTCTTGTTTTGTTAATAATTCTGTTAATTGTTATAAATTTAGATTTGGTATATGTTTATCCAGATGGCATCCGGTTGTAATGGTCATGCTACTAATATACTAAATTAACATGCATATTCTATAATTCTAGAGTCAAAATTCTTGTATCATAGAAATTGTTTTGTATTTGGTAAGGCATTTATGCATATTTGTACCTTACAATATGTTTCTATAAAGTTTGAAATCGACAAATATAGATTATCTTTGTAAAATTTCAACTTTTTAATTAATATTTATGAATATTTAAATGAGCTAATTAACATAAACATGTTGGAAGATAAATGTGAATGTATCAGCTTCACTTTGGTACCACTTTTGTTTTACTTACAAAGCTGACCAAGATATAGCCAATTTGCTTTCCATACATGATTATGTTATATTTTGGCGGCCATCTTGGATTTATGCACATTATGCCGCTAGGGGGGAAATTAAGCTTGTCTGCCGGCGGATTATGAAATGTCTAGGTTATGTCCATCTACAAAAAAAAAAGTAGATCAAAATCTCCAAAGAGTTGGATGAAAGTGAACGATTCGGCCCTTACAGCCCGCTGAGCAACCATATTAAATCAAGTTTGAAGTACATTTAATGTATGCCACCTATAATTGTGTCACACCTGGTATATTAATTTCTTTGTGTTGTGTTTGACTTTGTGTTTTGTTTTGTTATTATAATTGTTTCTGTACATGATGTACATGCCAACACTGATTTACATAATAATATAAACAAGTATGACTAGGTCAAGTACAATGTATAGTCTATTTCAAACTTGATGATATTTTGGTTGGTATTTGATATAACATCGGATTTTCATCTTACTACAGCAAAAACTGCAGATTCTATATACATGGCTGGTATATTTCTAATTAGAATAAATGATTTTAACATTCCAAAACAATATTTTTATCATTTTATGTAATAATAATTTTTGTAATCGCGAAAAACTGTTAGTCAACTGGGCCATTTACCACTATAGCAGACACGTGGTGGAGGTTGGGCTGGTGGTAATTTAACGGCAGGATTGATCCTTTCCTCCCGAATCCTGATCTACCTGGCTTGGCCCCTCATGTACATTTTTGCTTTCTTGTACTTGAGAGTTGAATCCGGTTATACGCATTATAAGAGTAGTAGGATTATTGCTAATCCTATTACTTTTAGGCGCTGGGGCTAAGTGACTGGTGTGGTTTGGATCTGGCACCAGTCAGGTTATTCTGATTCAGGGCTGAATATATAGTATTGTAAATATTCTTCAGTTCTGATTTTGGGAGTTTCCCCCCATCACAACAGGTAAAATACGGGATTCGAGCCTGTTGAACCGGCCTAAATTGACCTTAGCTGTTTACAGGCCGTTAAACACCAATAAACAAACAAACTATAGCAGACACATCCGTTTTCTTTCAGTAGAGGGTTGGGATTAATCCACCCCTGATGAGGGGGCAAACTTTTCCGAGGGCGTATGATTTGCTGTTAATACCGGTACCCAGAACATATTATTCATAATTGCAGCTTCCTTAAAGAACCGAAAGTCAACAAAGGAGCAGTTCCTCCAAGACATAAAATGGGCACAAGGTTAGTATTTCGGTTAAGGTTTTGTCGTTGCCGAGCCTTTTGGCAAGTTTTCAAGCAGTATTGCTGCTCAAACAAAACATATTATATGTACAAAGCATGCCTGAATACATTGCTGCTAGATGCTATAGTACATACACTGAGCGACTTTGAAAATGCAGGATCAGCACTGCACCGTTTGCCATTCAGTCAGTAAAACATCTGTCATGCGTCTGACGAACAGTATACATCCTTTATAACCTCCAGGGATGTGCGAGTGGATAAGGAGCTATGCTGGTCAAAAATCCCGTAAGCCCCATTTCTCCAGTCACGGCCACATATTATGTCGACACAGACGGCACAACAATTTGACACCAATTTCAGCCGTATAGCTGCTATATTATGGAAGATACAGTATGGTTGTCAAAATATAATGAATGCCCCTCGTATATATTCAGACACTATTTATTATGGCTTGTGCGACCAGTGTAGACACAGATCAGCCTGCGCGGATCTGGGTCCACACTGTTCGACATTTAGTCAGAGAAGCATCTATCACGCATCTAGCTCTCCGAAATGGTGAAATTGTTGTTTTTGGATCAAAATCGTAAAGAAGATACCACAATTTTTTTTTTTAATTTTATTTTTATCACATGGTTCCTGGCCGTGATAACATTCTTGCGTAACTTTCAGAGGAGGTGTTGAATGCCACGAACCAGTCTACAGAACGTGACAGCGCCGGAAACCAGTCTACAGAACGTGATGGCACCGGGAACCAGTCTACAGAACGTGACGGCACCGGGAACCAGTCTACAGAACGTGACAGCACCGGGAACCAGTCCACATGTGGCAGCAGCAGGAACCAGTCTACAGAAGGTGACTGCACCGGGAACCAGTCTACAGAAGGTGACTGCACCGGTAACCAGTCTACAGAACTTGACAGCACCGGCAACCAGTCTACACGTGGCAGCACCGGGAACCAGTGTACAGAATGACGGATTTACGGATGACGAGGAAACCAAAAAAAAGAGAAAAACCCCTGCATGTGGTATGTATATCCAGCAGAGTTGATTGCTGAATCTAGTTACATCAGTGTGTTTGAAGCAGCTGCAGAGTTACTTCTGATTCCATGAATGGTGCTGCAGTAACCCCTCCTTGTCCTAGAACAAGGGTCACCCCCACCCCCATTGTAGTGCTGGTTCTGCCAATCTATATGAAACTATCATGTTACCAAACTTAAGCTCTGCAAGCTTTCACTGAATCTTAACCAAAGTGCAATTTGTCAGTTAAACATTGTATTACCCTAATGTGTTCAAACTCTCAGACAACCTTACAATAATCCTAATATTAAAGGCACTTTTACATACACATTATTCTTCACCAAAAGTGCCACACAGCTGGTCCTGACCTCTAGTTTTCAGGTTGGTCCGACAGTTTTTGTCTAGTTATTTGTACAGTTTGTTCGTTTCATCTGTAGGTTCGCGACAGGCATGGACTTTGGTGGAAATGCAGGAAATCCATACGTTGTTCCAAGACAACCTAGAAACATTAACGACGCCAGGAATGGATGAATGTCGTAACGCCATTAAGACGTCTAAGAAGAATAATGGACAGATTTGTCTTCGCAATTGGGAGACCATAAAGAAGAAAATATGGAATATCATACAAAAAAAAAAAAAAAGTGATGTGTGCAGCTCAAGCCCACAACTTTTATAAAGCTATACAGGATTATAAAATTTCATTTCATACATTTAGATTCCAGATTTTGAACACCCGGACGTGAGAAAATTATTCCGAGCTAATTCGGCTGCAGGGGGATACAATGCGGTCGTGGGCGACTGTCGTTCTAGTTCAACCTGAACACAATCAAGTTTAATGCACTGTTTGCAAGCAATTTCATGATTTTGACACAGAATACTTCTATGATGGGCTGGTCTGAATTTCTGTTTCTAATACACGGATTGGTGTGAATCTGAAACATGCTTAGTTTTTGTCGCGCCCGCTTGCGGAAAGCGCGATATAGTCGGCACTTTGGCGTACGTACTGTAAAAAACTTAACCAAAAAGTTTAACCAAAAACTTTAACCAAAAAACTTAACCAAACAACTTAACCAAAAACTTTAACCGGACGTAACGTACGTACGTACGTACGTACGTACGTGCGTCCGGTTAAAATTTTTGGTTAAGTTGTTTGGTTAAAGTTTTTGGTTAAGTTCTTTGGTTAAAGTTTTTGGTTAAGTTTTTTGGTTAAAGTTTTTCGTTATACTATATCTCTGCAACTGCTTTGCCCATTACCTTGAAACTTCACATGGGTGTTTATCATCATCTATATTTTCATTCTACCCCCCTCCCGAGCGGCCCCTGTGCCCAATGTCAAGGTCAAATTACTTTGAAGTTTTTGGTTTAAAGTTTTTTTCGCGCCCGCTTGCAGAAAGCGCTATATAGTCGGCACTTCGGCGTACGTACGTACGTACGTGTGTCCGGTTAAAGTTTTTGGTTAAATTTTTTCGCTATACTATATCTTTTTTTTTTGTGTCCATGCCTCGCCGCAAGGCGCGACATGCAGGCCGCGGCCATCTAGTTATACTGTTCTGTTCTGTATCAATCATGTGACTGAAAGAAAAACAATAAAATAAATACAATGTTAAATAAGTTATCATGCATTGGTATTGTTTTCACGATGTAATTGAAATATACTTGATTACTTGAATTATGCCAAATCATTTACATGCATTTTCAATATTTTGGCATTCTTTCAATGTTATAGTAAGTAGATTTCACTTGTTGAGTGAATTGACCCAGTCAGCACCAACAACTACTAGGAACTGTCACAATAACCGTCGAATTAGGTCTGAGAGAGGTTGAGTATTGAGTATAACAACCGTACAACACCAAAGGTTGATGGATCAATTGATTGATTAATCAAATTCAATGAGTCAAGCTTTGATTTTCACCAGATAATATAGTCACAGTTTTATAACGAAAACTGTCGTTCTTGATTGTCTCTTGAAAATAAAACTTTGACCACCGTCGCCGTGTGCACAAATTAGGTGTTTGGTGGAAGAAAAAAATATGGGGACTTCCAAAAAAATTGCCTGGGACTTCCAAAAGTTGAGAACAGGAAGTCAGGACTCCGTTTTTAGTTTTAAAAAGTAGTGGAAACCCTTTGCGACCAGTGTAGACCAGACCAGCCTGTGCACCTGCATAGTCTGATCAGTGTCTACCACCCAGACGCAATATTGTCAAACCGACTAGTTGACGAAAATAAAAGTATGATTTGTTTATATCCCTGACGGCCAGTGTGGAACCTGACCAGCTTGTGAATCTGTGCAATCTGATCAGTTTCTGTAATAATGCTTTGTTATAATAGTGAGAACCCAACATGATGTGGATATGCATTATTATCTCGTCAAAAATAGGTTAAGAACATGTACCCAATAAGTATGGACATGCACCCAGTAAGTATAAGTATGGACATGCACCCAGTAAGTATAAGTATGGACATGCACCCAGTAAGTATAAGTATGGACATGTACCCAATAAGTATAAGTATGGACATGCACCCAGTAAGTATAAGTATGGACATGCACCCAGTAAGTATAAGTATGGACATCCACCCAGTAAGTATAAGTATGGACATGTACCCAGTAAGTATAAGTATGGACATGTACCCAGTAAGTATAAGTATGGACATGTACCCAGTAAGTATAAGTATGGACATGCACCCAGTAAGTATAAGTATGGACATGCACCCAGTAAGTATAAGTATGGACATGTACCCAGTAAGTATAAGTATGGACATGCACCCAGTAAGTATAAGTATGGACATGCACCCAGTAAGTATAAGATGGACATGTACCCAGTAAGTATAAGTATGGACATGCACCCAGTAAGTATAAGTATGGACATGTACCCAGTAAGTATAAGTATGGACATGCACCCAGTAAGTATAAGTATGGACATGCACCCAGTAAGTATAAGTATGGACATGTACCCAGTAAGTATAAGTATGGACATGCACCCAGTAAGTATAAGTATGGACATGTACCCAGTAAGTATAAGTATGGACATGCACCCAGTAAGTATAAGTATGGACATGTACCCAGTAAGTATAAGTATGGACATGCACCCAGTAAGTATAAGTATGGACATGTACCCAGTAAGTATAAGTATGGACATGTACCCAGTAAGTATAAGTATGGACATGCACCCAGTAAGTATAAGTATGGACATGTACCCAGTAAGTATAAGTATGGACATGTACCCAGTAAGTATAAGTATGGACATGCACCCAGTAAGTATAAGTATGGACATGCACCCAGTAAGTATAAGTATGGACATGCACCCAGTAAGTAAGTAATGTATGGACATGTACCCAGTAAGTATAAGTATGGACATGTACCCAGTAAGTATAAGTATGGACATGCACCCAGTAATATAAGTATGGACAATGTACCCAGTAAGTATAAGTATGGACATGTACCCAGTAAGTATAAGTATGGACATGCACCCAGTAAGTATAAGTATGGACATGCACCCAGTAAGTATAAGTATGGACATGTACCCAGTAAGTATAAGTATGACATGCACCCAGTAAGTATAAGTATGGACATGTACCCAGTAAGTATAGTATGGACATGCACCCAGTAAGTATAAGTATGGACATGCACCCAGTAAGTATAAGTATGGACATGCACCCAGTAAGTATAAGTATGGACATGTACCCAGTAAGTATAAGTATGGACATGCACCCAGTAAGTATAAGTATGGACATGTACCCAGTAAGTATAAGTATGGACATGTACCCAGTAAGTATAAGTATGGACATGCACCCAGTAAGTATAAGTATGGACATGTACCCAGTAAGTATAAGTATGGACATGCACCCAGTAAGTATAAGTATGGACATGCACCCAGTAA
Organism: Conchocele bisecta; assembly: GCA_029237695.1. NCBI lineage: Eukaryota > Metazoa > Mollusca > Bivalvia > Lucinida > Thyasiridae > Conchocele > Conchocele bisecta. The sequence goes on from CM055266.1 coordinate 127,516,084, forward strand.
GTATAAGTATGGACATGTACCCAGTAAGTATAAGTATGGACATGCACCCAGTAAGTATAAGTATGGACATGCACCCAGTAAGTATAAGTATGGACATGTACCCAGTAAGTATAAGTATGGACATGTACCCAGTAAGTATAAGTATGGACATCCACCCAGTAAGTATAAGTATGGACATGTACCCAGTAAGTATAAGTATGGACATGTACCCAGTAAGTATAAGTATGGACATCCACCCAGTAAGTATAAGTATGGACATGTACCCAGTAAGTATAAGTATGGACATGTACCCAGTAAGTATAAGTATGGACATGCACCCAGTAAGTATAAGTATGGACATGCACCCAGTAAGTATAAGTATGGACATGTACCCAGTAAGTATAAGTAGTGGACATGTACCCAGTAAGTATAAGTATGGACATCCACCCAGTAAGTATAAGTATGGACATGTACCCAGTAAGTATAAGTATGGACATGTACCCAGTAAGTATAAGTATGGACATCCACCCATAAGTATAAGTATGGACATGCACCCAGTAAGTATAAGTATGGACATCCACCCCAGTAAGTATAAGTATGGACATGCACCCAGTAAGTATAAGTATGGACATGCACCCAGTAAGTATAAGTATGGACATGCACCCAGTAAGTATAAGTATGGACATGTACCCAGTAAGTATAAGTATGGACATCCACCCAGTAAGTATAAGTATGGACATGTACCCAGTAAGTATAAGTATGGACATGCACCCAGTAAGTATAAGTATGGACATGCACCCAGTAAGTATAAGTATGGACATGTACCCAGTAAGTATAAGTATGGACATGCACCCATTAAGTATAAGTATGGACATGTACCCAGTAAGTATAAGTATGGACATCCACCCAGTAAGTATAAGTATGGACATGTACCCAGTAAGTATAAGTATGGACATGTACCCAGTAAGTATAAGTATGGACATGCACCCAGTAAGTATAAGTATGGACATGCACCCAGTAAGTATAAGTATGGACATGTACCCAGTAAGTATAAGTATGGACATCCACCCAGTAAGTATAAGTATGGACATGTACCCAGTAAGTATACGTATGGACATGTACCCAGTAAGTATAAGTATGGACATCCACCCAGTAAGTATAAGTATGGACATGTACCCAGTAAGTATAAGTATGGACATGCACCCAGTAAGTATAAGTATGGACATGCACCCAGTAAGTATAAGTATGGACATGCACCCAGTAAGTATAAGTATGGACATGTACCCAGTAAGTATAAGTATGGACATGCACCCATTAAGTATAAGTATGGACATGTACCCAGTAAGTATAAGTATGGACATGTACCCAGTAAGTATAAGTATGGACATGCACCCAGTAAGTATAAGTATGGACATGTACCCAGTAAGTATAAGTATGGACATGCACCCATTAAGTATAAGTATGGACATGTACCCAGTAAGTATAAGTATGGACATGCACCCATTAAGTATAAGTATGGACATGTACCCAGTAAGTATAAGTATGGACATGCACCCAGTAAGTATAAGTATGGACATGTACCCAGTAAGTATAAGTATGGACATGCACCCATTAAGTATAAGTATGGACATGTACCCAGTAAGTATAAGTATGGACATGTACCCAGTAAGTATAAGTATGGACATCCACCCAGTAAGTATAAGTATGGACATGTACCCAGTAAGTATAAGTATGGACATGTACCCAGTAAGTATAAGTATGGACATGTACCCAGTAAGTATAAGTATGGACATGCACCCAGTAAGTATAAGTATGGACATGTACCCAGTAAGTATAAGTATGGACATGCACCCAGTAAGTATAAGTATGGACATGTACCCAGTAAGTATAAGTATGGACATGTACCCAGTAAGTATAAGTATGGACATGTACCCAGTAAGTATAAGTATGGACATGTACCCAGTAAGTATAAGTATGGACATGCACCCAGTAAGTATAAGTATGGACATGTACCCAGTAAGTATAAGAATATGGACATGTACCCAGTAAGTATAAGTATGGACATGCACCCAGTAAGTATAAGTATGGACATGCACCCAGTAAGTGTGCACTCGTAAAACAATATCTCGAACTGTACAGTACCCAACATGGTCCGAACAGAACCCAACATGGTTCGAACATGTGCCACATACTCAATAATGGGTTGTATGGACATGTACCCAATAAGTATGGACATCTACCCAGCAAGTGTCCTCTCGTAAGAACGTCTCCAATACCCAACAGTAAAAACCCAACAATGTTTTTTTTGGACAAACCCAACAAATGTCCTAATGTGTGTACATCCGTCCGTCCGTCCGTCCGTCCTACCGTCCGAGCTTACAAATGGATATATATGTGGCTAGGAGAACAATAGGTTATGTAATATTCTATTGTGATTTTATGTGGCTAAAAATGGGTTTATGTGGCTACAGAACAATAGGGATGAACAAAGGAAAACGTTAGGGTTAGCCACATAAGTATCCATTTGTAGGAATGTCCGTGCGTGCTTCCGTGCGTCCGTAAACTTAACATCAGATAAATATTGTTATAACTTCTATTTCCTTCATCTAAAATGCTTAATATTTCACACATGCATTCCTGTAAGGCTCTACTACCATGCTGTGCCAAATCCACGACCGTCCAACCCCAGCTGATCCCAAGGTCAAGGTCAAATACTTAGTCTCTTTACAAAACTTAACATCAGAGAAATATGTTATAACTTCTATTTCTTTCATCTAAAATGCTTAATATATCACACATGCATTCTTGTAATGCTCTACTACCGTGTGTGCCAAATCCACGACCGTCCAACCCCCGCTGATCCCAAGGTCAAGTTCAAATACTTGCTCTCTTTACAAAACTTAACATCAGAGAAATAAGTTGTAACTTCTATTTCCTTCATTGAAAATTCTTAATATTTCACTTGTGCTATCATGCTGTGACAAATTCCCACTGATTTCGAGGTCAAGGTCACATAGTCTCTTTACAAAACTTAACATCAGAGAAATCGGTTATAACTTCTATTTCCTTGCTCGGATCTGCTTCACATTTCACACACGCATTGCTCCAATGGACCTCTACCACCCTGTGACAAATTCACATTCACACCGCACCCGCTAAGCCCAGAGTCAAGGTATGCTGTTCTCCTACAGCTCTTGTTAGTCAAGCTTGTACATGGAATACTATTGTGCATACAGACACCATACTTGGACAACCTTTTCTCATAGGGATGTACATCAATAACCCCTTATCTATATTTGACCTTGACCTACATTTCCTCTTGAATTACTTACTTAATTCCCCTTGGTTAAGTTTTTAGTCAAGCTTGTAGATTGAATACTCCTGGCCCTACACCCACCATACTTTGACAACTTCATCTCCTAGTGATGTTCATCAATAACCCCTGATCTATATTTGACCTTGACCTACATTTCCTCTTGAATTACTTAGTTAATTCCCCTTGGTTAAGGTTTTTAGTCAACCTTGGTTAAGGTTTTTAGTCCAGCTTCTATATGGAATACTACTGGTCCTACACCCACCATACTTGGACAACTTCATCTCCTAGTGATATACATCAATAACCCCTGATCTATATTTGACCTGGCCCTTCATTTCGTCTTGAATTACTTAGTTAATTCTCCTTGGTTACGGTTTTTAGTCAACCTTGGTTAAGGTTTTTAGTCAAGCTTGTACATGAAATACTATTGTGCATACATACACCATACTTGGACAACCTTTTCTCATAGGGATGTACATCAATAACCCCTGATCTATATTTGACCTTGACCTACATTTCCTCTTGAATTACTTAGTTAATTCTCCTTGGTTAAGGTTTTTAGTCAAGCTTGTATATGGAATACTACTGGCCCTACACCCACCATACTTGCACAACTTCATCTCATAGTGATGTACATCAACAACCCCTGATCTATATTTGACCTTGACCTACATTTCCTCTTGAGTTACTTAGTTAATTCCCCTTGGTTAAGGTTTTTAGTCAAGCTTGTACATGGAATACTATTGTGCATACAGACACCATACTTGGACAACCTTTTCTCATAGGGATGTACATCAATAACCCCTGATCTATATTTGACCTTAACCTACATTTCCTCTTGAATTATAATTACTTAGTTAATTCCCCTTGGTTAAGGTTTTTAGTCAAGCTTGTATATGGAATACTACTGGCCATACACCCACCATACTTGGACAACTTCATCTCTTAATGATGTACATCAACAACCCCTGATCTATATTTGACCTTGACCTACATTTCCTCTTGACTTACTTAGTTAATTCCCCTTGGTTAAGGTTTTTAGTCAACCTTGGTTAAGGTTTTTAGTCAAGCTTGTACATGGAATACTAGTGTGCATACAGACACCATACTTGGACAACCTTTTATCATAGGTATGTACATCAATAACCCCTGATCTATATTTGACCTTGACCTACATTTAACCTTGAATTACTTAGTTAATTCCCCTTGGTTAAGGTTTTTGGTCAACCTTTGTTAAGGTTTTTACTCAAGCTTGTACATGCAATACTATTATGCATACAGACACCATACTTGGACAACCTTTTCTCATAGTGATGTACATCAATAACCCCTGATATCTATTTGACCTTGACCTACATTTCCTCTTGAATTACTTGGTTAATTCTCCTTGGTTTAGGTTTTTAGTCAAGCTTGTAGATGGAATACTCCTGGCCCTACACCAACTATACTTGGACAAGTTCATCTCCTAGTGATGTACATCAACAACCCCTGACCTATATTTGACCTTGACCTACATTTAACCTTGAATTACTTAGTTAATTCACCTTGGTTACGGTTTTTAGTCAACCTTGGTTAAGGTTTTTAGTCAAGCTTGTACATGGAATACTATTGTGCATACAGACACCATACTTGGATAACTTATTATCATAAGGATGTACATCAATAACCCCTGACCTATATTTTACCTTCACCTACATTTAACCTTGAATTACTTACGTATTTCCCCTTGGTTAAGGTTTGTACTCAAACTTGGTTAATGTTTATAGTCAAGCTTGTATATGGAATACTCCTGGGCCTACAGCAACCATACTTGGACAACTTCATCTACTAGTGATGTACATCAATATTCCCTGACCTATATATGACCTTGACCTACTTTTATCCTTGGATTACTTAGTTATTTCCCCTTGGTTAAGGTTTTTAGTCAACCTTGGTTAAGGTTTTTATGCAGGCTACGGCCACCTTGTTTGTCAAGCTATGTGTACATCGACAACCCTCGTAGTCGAGCTATGCTGTTCTCCTACAGCTCTTGTTACATATTTTAGGGGTACCTGGGCCCACGCGGGGGATATTCCGTAAGCCTCGCTTACTGACCAATCTAGTTACGTAACGGATTTTGATGTAATATGGCGCATCAAACGCATCTTGTTAAGCTGCATTTGGTGGTCTCTTTATTTTCCCTCAAACTTCTGTCATTTTTGCGAAGAATCGATTTCCGTGTCTTGACAAACTCCCTAGACCACCAAATGCAGCTCATGAAGATGCATTTGCTGCACCATATTTCACTTTGGAGTGGGCGACATTGTTGTTGTTGTAACCACATGATCATGCACCTTATCTATATGAGCTTAACTGTTGCATGGGCATTAAACTCATTCACCTTCACCTTATTTTTGGCTGTGCCTGGATAAATCAGGCTTTTGGGATTTGTGACCAGTGTAGCTCCTGGTCAGATAGCATATTCCTGTAGCCTGATAACGATATATATTCCTTGTTAGAAGCATGACACGTGTTTCATCGATGGAATGGCGAGCAGTGCAGATCCTGATCAAACTGTGCGGATGCACAGGCTGATCTGGATCTAAACTGGTTGAAAAACCCATAAGCCCCATTTCTCCAGTCACGGCCACATTTCATCCTATTTTACAATATTGTCAGAGGTTTGTGAAGAAGATGTCGGGTGTATTTGACAAGATCGTCGAAGTTCTACCCAGCCTGCCACAGGAGTTGCCGAGGATTATCACAAAGTCAGAGGTCAAGGACGAAGATATCAGTGGGGTCGTCACCATGGATACAGACAACATTGATGTCCACTTTGACTTCCAGGACGACAAGGTTCGGTTCATCAGATTTCTGGCTCTGACTGGAGAAATATGGCATCCTGATCAGGATCTGCACTGTTCGCTGTTCCATCAATGAAGCACGTAACATGCTTCTACCAAGCAATATATTATCATGCTACAGGAGTGTGCTATTTGATAAATCAGGAGCTACCCTGGTCACAAATCCCATAAGCCCCATTTCTCCACAGGTTGAAGTAACGGACTGAGGTCTATAAATACGTTAAATATGCCTAAAAGCATCAATAAATGAAAACATTTTTTTTACTCCCTCCATATAGACTCATAGAGTCTATATGGAGGGAGTAAAACAAATTGTTTAGCTTTTTTTCTTCATTTATTGATGCTTTTAAGCAATTTAATGTATTTATAGACCTCGGTCCGTTACTTCAACCTGTGCATTTCTCCAGTCGCAGCCACACATCATTGATAACAATGAGTGTTTCCGTGAAGTAGAAATGAGTGCTTGTTCACTAGCAGATGTGTTATGTGTTTCATACTTCCGACAGACACAAACAAAATGCATACAAACTCATCCACTGTTTGGAGTTGGTTTGCGGACGAGTTTATCAACGGACGAAATTCATGCAGCAGCTCTGTTTCCGGGTAAAAAATTGCAATGAAAACATATTATTTCCAAAATTGATCGCGAAAGTTGATAGCGCACGTCGTCATACCACAAACGATAATTGTCGCGAATATGGCCAGATACGAAAATCGTGAAATTTAGTAGCCGCGAAATTTAGTTGGTTTACAGTATGCGACTTACATAGCCCCAGATCAGCATCAACTGACATTATTAGACGTGCTGGCTGAGTTACTGCACACCGGCAACATTGTCATGGTCCCTGACTACTCACAGAAACTGGCACTTCAACTCGCATAACCATGTAACAAATGTTTATTTACAGAATGTTTGTCGGCACGTGCAGGACGGCCTAGACCGGTTTATAGACGAGACATCGGCCAGCCTGTTACAGACCATGGAGGACGAGTCGTTCAGCAACACAACGCTGGGCCACAGTATGCTGGAGTGGCAGGAGCAGCTGCTGGGAACCACGACACGCATGGCCGGAGATGGCTCCGACGTTCCGGATCTACACATAGAAACAGGTAACTGTCACTGCCATTGTACAGTCGAACCTCCCCGAATGTCCACCTCCCTACAACAACACATTCTCTGTAACAGCTGATAGTTTATATCCCAAATGGACAGTAGCCGCATTAATTAACCTCCCTAAACCAGCCACCTCTCTACAACCGTCAGTTTTGTTGTACCGCAGCATTGTCCAACCTCATAACCAACCCAGCCTGTATAGTGTACAGTGTTAAGCAAGCACTTTCTAGACTGACTAGCCATCCCCAACAGACAGCCTTATTTATTCTATGGATGATATTTAATACTATGGCATCGGAATTACCAGATTGAACTGGTCCCCGTTGATGTGTGCCTTGTCAAAATATTATTATGCACCCAGTAATACTTGATTTAACCCTTAGACCGCTACACACAACAATAGTCGTCTGCTATCTGATCAAGGCTTATACTTGTCACCATTCAGTACAACAGACATTGTTGTATTGTAGTGTAGGCCCAAGCATTGGACTTCAATACCGGAGGTTGTGAGTTCAATCCTCACCCTATACATAAAAAAATACTGACATAGTATTTCCATCCAACTGATCTGTCTAATGAAGCTTTAAACTGTCGTCCCGTCTCTATAAGTGGCTGTGATTGGAGAAATGGGCTGATGTGATTTGTCACCGGTGTAGCTCCTAATGACATACAGTCGTTTCTGTCAAAATGTTCCGGGTTTATACGTGTACAAAGTGTTGTGCGTTGCGTATCCGTTGAGTTTCCGTTAGTTGCGTTTCAAACCATGTGTCGTCTACGTGTAATACGTTTTCGGCCATGCATTGCGTTTCCCCACTCTTGCGCATGCGCGAAAGTCGAACAAACCGTGTTCAACGCATTGAGTTTCAAAAGCGTGTAATCCGTGTACAACGGTTGTAAACGTATACAACGGTTGTAAACAACGCATTGAGTTTCAAAAGCGTGTAATCCGTGTACAACGGTTGTAAACGTATACAACGGTTGTAAACGTATACAACGCTAAGGTAAACCGTTTAAACGATTTAACGCTTTCTTTGACGAACGGTTACACGCTTCTACATGTACACAGCACCGTACAGATGAAATCGTGTTATACGTATAACACGTTTCCACGGGTTTTAACGCATTACACGTTTTGGTATGCCAACCTTGTATCGCGTAGAATGTGCATGCTCAGATCGTTCTTCGTGTGTGTATATATACTTCTAGACTGCAGGACTTCCAAAATTTTCAGTTTTCCGGACCGATTTTTGAACTCTCATACCGATTGAGATTTGAAAACTAGTCTTAAAAATCGGTCCGAGAAAAATTGCCAGTCGGCTGCTATTTCGCTATAAACCTTGTAAATTTACCGGTTTTGACCACCAAGTAATTTATGACACATATCCGCGGGCCATATCTGTGTTAAACCAGTGTGCAGCTCGCTGTGTATTTAGTTTCTCCAAATCGATTTTTCTTAACACACGCGTGGGACAGGTGTATAGCGGATTAGTGACTGAAATAGACTGGCTTCAGCGTAAAGATACGAGAGTTCATAGACTCGCCATTTCTGATGATGTTAAAATAAAATAAAGAAACCATGCACTGTGTTTATCTGTGTTCGTAATATTTAACCCCAAGTAAGTGACACAGACTATCGGCCCGGGCTATTCCATATACAGTTAGGAACTGTTACATTATGCTGTATTAGGGGTCATTTTTGTGTATATAAAATGTACATGTACATAGGAATGCCGCAGATCCTGATGAACTGGCTCACGTGATCTACAATTCACAAACATTTTGATAAACGACAAGGTACATCTATCGTGTTAAAAGCGTGACTCATTAGGCATCAGGGATTAGGGATCAATTGAAGTGCTAAATCACACCGCCGATGTACTTTGAACTCGATCTGAGGGTATGTATTCGCGATATTTTAAAAGGGACGAAACAAGGACGCCTCGAAGCAATCGGGGCCGAACAGGTACATGTATTCGTGTTAAAACGTGTAACCGTTGTACACGTTTCAACGCTTTCATATAGCTACACGCTTCCAGGTAAAGCGTTGTACACGTTTCAACTCTTTCACCTCGCTACATATGTATACGCCAAAGCGTGTTATACGCCTTGAAGCTAAACGTATTACACGCTTTAAAACTAAGCGGTTTGACAATGTGTATTACACGTGTACGAACCGTATTATACGTTTAAACAACGTATACAATGCTTTTAAACTAAACGGTTTGACAATGTGTTTTTTCCACGTGTACGAACCGTAGTATACGTTTAAACAACGTATACAACGCTACAGCAAACCGTTGCGTTCGCGTTGCGTTCGCGTTGAGTTTGCAAGTGTTGTCTACGGTGGAACAAAAACGGAGACTGCACTGTAGTACACACCTGTAGTCTGACAACAATCTATATTGCTTGTTAGAAGCATGACAGTTGTTTTGTTGACGGAATGGCAAACAGTGCAGATCTACACTGGTCGCAAAACCCGTAAGCGCCATTTCTCCAGTCACAGCCACATATGGCCTGGCTGTTGCTGGAACGTTAAACCCATTCACTTTCCCTTTATTGTAGGCCCAGACCCTAGTACCCCGCTTGGTGTGGATGAGGCCCCCCTGAGCTCCGCCCTGTTAGATGTGCTAGCAGTGTTACTGCAGGGTCACGATAGCTGGGTGTGTCGCCACCACGTGATGCACACCGGCAACATTGTCATTGGCAAGGCTCTACACAGGTACATATTCCTACCTTGGCTTCAGACAGGCGTCTTTGGTCCTGATGCTATTGTGATTGTTTATTGAAGAATTATTGGATTTACATTTATTGAGCATAGGCTGCATATGTAAATCCATCCATTGAGATTTCCAGACGATCCTACATTTGCATTTACGAACATTTTAGTCGTACAAAGTTTAGTGAAACGGGTCCCTGTGGCTTATTGGCATCTTCGGCCAGTGTAGCTCCTGATTTGCGAGTACACCCCTACAGCCTATATGACCTATGTGATTGGTTAGATGCATGTAATGTGTCTCAATGAATTGTAGAACCTGTAGCCTATTTCCCCAACATTGCAAAGTATACTTTTCTAGCAAAGTATACTTTGAGGGAGAAATTTTTATTTTAAAGATAAATTTATTAATTTTTATTATACTGAATTTATTACATTATCACAGCCAAAATTGGATAATACATGTATATTTGATGATTAAAAGTATGCAGAATTGTTATACTGAATTTATTACATTATCACAGCCAAAATTGGCTGTGATAATTTAATAAATTCAGTATAATAATTCTGCATATATATGCAGTCGTTAGTTCTATATGATATAATGCATTTCGGGAAAAATAAATGATTACTCCCTCAGAGTATACTTTGCTAGATAAGTATACTTTGCAATTTTGATGAAATCGGCTACTGATCAGAGTTTGTAGATGAATTAGCTGAGCTTGTATTACATTGGTCGTAGAGACCATACACTGGATGTACATGTATACGGTATGTGCTGTAGGTTCACATGGCAAGAGTTATGGCCGCCCATCTTCTTTCTAAATGGACTAATACTCTACTGTCCTCATTGCCAGACTGGTAATGTTTCTGTAGCCTCTTTCACCAACATTGCAAAGTATACTTTTCTAGCAAAGTATACTTTGAGGGAGAAATTTTCAATTTTAGGATAAATTTATAATTTTTTATTATACTGAATTTATTACATTATCACAGCCATTTTGGCTGTGATAATGTAATAAATTCAGTATAATAATTCTGCATACTTTTAATCATCAAATATATGCAGTCGTTAGTTATATACGAAATAATTCATTTCAGGAAAAATAAATGAGTACTCCCTCAAAGTATACTTTGCTAGAAAAGTATACTTTGCAAATTTGATGAAATAGGCTACTGGTAGCCTTCTGTGCTGATTATCATTGGTCATGTGACTGTCCTGTAATACCATCCACTGTGCCATCCATAGATACCTGGAGACAAAGATTGGGTACCTGACTTCCCAGGTGATGGGCAGTTTCTACCTGCATACCCTCCGAGACACCCTGTGGCCGGACGGTCAACTGTCCATTGCACCACGGTCAGTTCTCACTGACCTACAGAAGGAGGTGTTGAAGGACCAAGCCTCCAGGTGTCTAGCCAATATTCTCCCAGGTGAGCCGTAAGTCGGTAACCTGTAGTAGGGATGGTTAAATGTGTACAATTCGCATTCGATAGCCTGCGGTAGTGATGGTAACATAATTAATTATGTACAATTCACCTGTTTATGTTTGGGGTGATTCTATAATTGATTGTAGATGGGGAGTGGAAGGTACCTGCTTTTTGTCTCACCCACGATAGTGGAAAGTGAGACATGGTGGTCACAAATCCTGCATTGGCGTCTGCATCGTTTGTGTCAGTCAACAATTTGGGACGTAAATTTTGGATGTAGCCAAATTTCCCATATCTCTTGATCCTTTAGTCGGATCATTACCAAACTTCATCAATAGCTTCCTCACATTGATAGCTATCCACCCACTGTCATCGGGTGGCCTTAACCTTTGTGGGACGTACATTTTTGACGTTGCCAAATTTCCCATATCTCTTGATCAATTAGTCGGATCATCACCAAACTTCATCAATAGCTTTCTCACATTTCCACTCACTGTCATTCAGGTTACCTTGAACTTCACCTTGACCACCTTAACCTTCGTGGGACGTAAATTTCGGACATAGCCAAATTTCCAATATCTCCATTACGACAGATATTCTCTTGATATGTTGCCAATTTCATCCATAGGTTTCTCACGTTGATGGCTATCCACTCTCTGTCATTCGGCTAACCTTCACCTTGGTGGCCTTAAACTTTGTGTCAATAATTTTGTACATACGTCCATCTGTTGAATACCTACTGATCTGTTAGTCAGATCATTTACAAATATTCATCAATAGCTTCCTCACATTGATGGATATCCACCCAGTGTCTCATTCGGGTGACTGTGACCATGGTGACCTTGAGGTCAATAATTTTGGATGTACATCCAAAAGTTGAATATCTCGACACGTTAGTGATGTCATTACAAAATTTCATAAATACATGTAGCTTCTCACATTAATAGCTATTCATCCAGTGTCATTCCAGTGACCTTGACTGTCACCTTGGTGACCTTGACTTTTGTCTCAATAATTTTGTATGTACATCCAAATGTTGAATGTCTCTTGATCCATTAGTCTGACCATTAACAGATTTCACCAATAGCTTCCTTCCTCACTTTGATGGCTATCCACTCAGTGTCATTTGTGTGACCTTGGTAACCATGACCTTCGTATCAATAATGTTGAACTTCCTTATCTTGTGACCTTGACCTTGGTGACTTTGACCTTCGTGTCGATTGCCTCGTTTAGTGAGTGAGACACTCCCTGGCGATCGCCTTGTTTATTTATAAGTGGTGGTGTAAAAAAAATCCTCTTAATCCACTTCAAAAAGTGCCTTCCTCTCCCCGCGTACAATAAATACTGGAATTGCCCTTAGAAAGAAGCAAAAAGTGAGAAAAATACGGATTGTACACAATTACCATCCCTACTATGGGTTATCGACCTGTGAGGTGAGCTGGTTTCTGATACTTGACTGGCGAAACGGTGCTTTTGATCTGTGTAGCTATTCTAGCTCCCAGATTGAATAAATGGCATTTAACTGATATTGTAGTGGCCTGTTGTAGCATAACACAAACAATACTATTTGTTAGGTGTTTCTCTGACTGACTGGCAAACAGTGCACAGGGATACTGTCTGATCTAGGACTACACTGGTCGCATATATCGCAAATATCATTGAATTGAGAAATGGCATTTTATTTAGTGACTAATCAGGCTCCTGGGGGCCGTTTAACTAAACTTTGTAAATGTTTGTATGTGCAAAATTATGTAAACAATTATTGGATTTACATTTATTGAGCATAGGCTGCATATGCATATATGGCCTATGCTCAATAAATGTAAATCCGTCAATTGAAATTTCCAGACGGTCCTAAATTTGCACTTACGAACATTTTAGTCATATGAAGTTTAGTGAAATGGGCCCCAGATCTTCTAGCACCCTCCCCCCCATACAGCAGGTTAAATGAGGGATGAAACCGTTGGCCCAGCCTTAAATGACCTTAGCTGTTGGTAGGCCGTTAAACACCATTAAATCAAACTAACAATGCGTGTAATGAGAATGAAAGATGTTTCATTTAATGGCGAACAATGAAGATACGCAGTATGATGTTGGTCCCCTCTGATCACAATTGTCATAGGTACATTTTATTCAGCCACCGGCCCATATTGAAGTATTGCCTCATACGCCTTGTTGAACAATGCTTGGGGGCGTTTCACTAAACTTCGTAGTATTAAAATGTGATAGTTATGATAGTCTGTACATTTCAAATTAACAATGTTTTCTTGTAAACAATTATTGGATTTAGATTTATTGAGCAGCCTATGCTCAATAAATGTAAATCCATCAATTGAAATTTGCAGACGATCCTAAATTTGCATTTACGAACATTTTAGTCGTACAAAGTTTAGTGAAATGGGCCCCAGATATGAGACAAGTCATGTGATTTTGTACCGAAGAGGATGTGCAATATCTGATGAAAATTTTACAATATTTTCCATAAAATACATGAAACTTTCAACGTAATTTACAGAAAATATCACATTTTATACATATTTATGAAAAACACACATCAGAGGGCCATTTCACTAAACTTTGTATGACTAAAATGTTCGTAAATGCAAATTTAGAATCGTATGGAAATTTCAATTGATGGATTCACATTTATTGAGCATAGGCTGCATGGAGCCTATGCTCAATAAATGAAAATTCAATAACCGTTTACAAGAAAACGTTGTTAATGTGAAATTTACAGATGATCATAATTTTGCACTTACGAACATTTTAGTCTTACGAAGTTTAGTGAAACGGGCCCCTGTTTAGGTACAAAATCACATGGCTTGTCTCTTACTATTATATTGAATCTAGCTAAGGGTTTATATTGCAGGAGTCCTGAAGACGCTGCTTGGGGAAGAGGATTTCAGTCTGTTGATGAAGGAAATCATGGACTCTGTGAAGTACGAAAAAATAAACAGGTATTTAACACATTTAGTGCTTTATTGGATAACCGTCTGGGCCCGGTTGCTCAAAGCTTCAGTTAGCTTAACGGACTGTTAAATCCTTAACTGAATGGTTAAAATCTCTGTTTTAACAGAGATTTTAACCATTCAGTTAAGGATTTAACAGTCCGTTAAGGATTTAACAGTCCGTTAAGCTAACTGATGTTTTGAACAACCGGGCCCTGATAGCAGCCTAATAGCAGATTAGGTTCAATTCTATGTACAAAGTACATGAAGAGGTAATGACATATGCCTGCGTCCGTTGTCGGCGTCCACACACTTAATTTTTGTGTAAATTTCTTATAACTTCTGTTTCCTTCGATATAACATATTCATGGTGCAGGATCACGTGGTTATAACAACAACAACAATTACTGAAACTTCCAGCAGCGCCCCCCCGATTCAAGGTACGTATTATTTTATATTGTCCTTATTATGTAACGGATTTTGATGAAATATGGCGCATAAAACGCAACTTGTTAAGCTGCATTTGGTGGTCTCAGTACTTTGGCCCAACCTTTAGTCGTTTTTGCAAAGAGTCAATTTCCGTGTTTACTGACAATACTGACATGGAAATCAATTCTATGCAAAAATGACATAAGTATGTGCCAAAGTCCAGGGAGTTTGGCACAGACTTACCGTATTTACGCTCATTTTTTCAGCCCCATTTTTAATCCAGAAGTCACCCTGCGCGTTATAAGTAGGAACATAAATTTCAAACATTTTTTCCAACTGATTTCTGCCAGTTTTACGCAAACAAAACAAGTCCGGAAACGGAAATATAAATTTTTGACAGGTGTCCGCTATGACGTTGAAATACGCATAGTGTGAAACAAGAGAAAAGGAATCAATCCATATGAATGGGTGCGGTAAGTATAGATTGATGGTAAATTGGTATATTTTGGGATTTAATATAGCCAGGCTCGTAACATAAGAGGCTACGTGTATTAGAGAAAATTTACGTGTTTTCTGCATTTACGCTGGTGTACCGATCTCATATCGGTCAAATGTTGCCTGTCTGGTATTGTTTGGTTGTACATTTTCAAAGTGACGTCACACGTCTGCCATTCTGTGAATAATTAATGAGGACAGATCATCTCAATCCCATAAGCGCTTGATGTAAGATTTTAGATGCTAAATCAATCGTCACGCACATTCAGATCGCATTCGGTAACACTCGGTAATGGTCGTTTTTCGTTGCTAGGTGCCGACTGACTGTGTTACTATTTTTGTAAAGTATTGACAAGTATTCACGCATCAATACCTTATGACATGTGCGACCAGCATAGCCCCTGATTCATCTGCGCATACACTGTATGGGGCTATGCTGGAATGTCGTGTATTCAGGTAGTACCTATGACTATGTATATTGTTAAACCTAATCAATAAACTGTGAATACACACTATCTGTACCTACGTACATCCACGGTGGTCCACAGTGTCAATATTTGGCTGGGGGGGGGGGAATTGTTTATGGCCCATTTCTCGTGTGCAGGTCACTAGTAGGGAGTTATTATCGCCTTGGGGAAGAAGTTTACACATGGCTAGCCTGCTGTGTGTTTGCGATTACGGGTAATTATGTTATACACGAATGGCAAATATGGTGGAATTATATACAACAAATTTCTTCGAAAGTAGGTTCAATAAGTTTATTACATGCATCATGAATTTTTATTAAGCATATTAATGAGTAAATAACAATAAATATAACATACTTTTAGACAATATAAAGTCTAATTTATGCCATAAAGCTGACCTTTGCAATATTTTTCTCTTCGTGAGAGCCTAACAGCACACATTCAGCATTGTGGATGTGAACTCGGAATGCAATTTTCTTATACGTGATGGAATTTCCGCCAATTTTTCTCTTTTTTTTTTGTTGCGCGCTATAGACGCGAACTATTTTTTTCCCTGATTTTTCCCCCCAAAATATAGATGCGCGTTGTACACCAGTGCGCGCAATACACAGCTAAATACGGTATGTCGTTTTTGCGAAGATTCTTCGCAAAAACGACAGAAGTTTGGGCGAAAATACAGAGACCATCAAATGCAGCTTAACAAGACGCGTTTGATGCGCCATATTTCATCAAAATCCGTTACGTAATAAGGACACTATAAAAGAATACGTACATGTACTTTGAATCGGTACTTGTTGTTGTTGTTAGTACCACGTGATCATACACCTTGATAGTGTGTTTGGCTTTATAGCGTTTTGGTTAAATTCCGCTATTTCAGCTATATTGCGTTTTATTATTTGTTGGTATTCTGTTTTCAAAAGTAGACTATTATTTAATTTAAAATAACCTGGACCTCTTTCATTGCACTGTGTTTATAAACAAATATATACTATTGAATGATCTGATTTAAATCCTGTAGTGATTTTACTTTTCGTTATGTAATTAATTAGATTTTGGGATATTAGAAAATAGTCTAAGCGACAAAATATTGGCCGTTTAGTATTTTAATGCCATGTGAATTTCTTTGCATTAGGGTTGAAGATTCTCCAGACATCATTTAGGTCATACTTATTTATGATTCGTTGACAATAATGTATCTCTTGTTCTTTTGTTTGTATCTTTTCTGCCATTTTTTTTGTCTAATTCCGGATCTAATATTGTATTAAAATCACCCCCCTATTATTAGTGTCAAGTTCGACCGAGTCTAAATATGTCTCTCGATCTTGATAAAATCGTAAACTATTTTCATTCGGACCATATATGTTTATTAATGTGCGTGTATAATCTTTATCGGAAATGCATATTTTAAGGACCTGTATTCGACCAGTCATAACTTTGTCGTACTGTTTAGTTTCATAAGTGAGACCTGGTTTTATTAAAATGTATATAGCTTCTTTATTGCTGAATTCTCCACTAAAATAAGCATCCCCACCTCATTCCCTTTCCCGCTGAACTTTGTCATTTGTAGTAAAATGTGCTTCTTGTATGAAACCTAGGCCGTAGTCATTATCCTTTGTCCATTGAAATAGTTCTAGACGTTTGCTTTTCGACCCCATACCCTTAACATTAAAGTTTCCTATTTTTAAATCCTTTGCTTATATTATACCTTTGGTCTTACACACAGTTAATCAAGCACATTTCTACAACTTAACTCCATTGATCCAGAGGCCTATCAAATATGAACACAAAGAGATGTGGAATAGAGGTGAGAATTGCATCAGTAATGAATTGTGAATGAGGGTCACCAAGTTAAATTATATATACTACTCTTGAAATAAATACATGTAGATGCATATACGCAAATTGTGTGTGCGGGTGTGTCTGCCTCTAATCTATGTCCGCTTGATATATAATGTATTGCTAAGTTTAGTCTGATAGTATCGTTGATGTCAAAACCATTTAAGCTGCAATGAGATTGAATCCATGTTACTATATTAGTTATTTTCTATTTCCGTTGCGACAAAAAAATAACTAGGTTGTAAGAAGGGATGAGAGGCAAACACGTCCGTACCCACATGTCAACATGTTATATTGTTAGACTGTGTTCACAAAAATATGACATTAAAAAGACTGGCACGGAGTGATGGGCTTAATATTATGAAAAAATGTATATGTGGGCCCCGGTTGAGAAAATGTGAGAAAACAGGCTGATCTGGGGCTACGTTTTATCGCCACGATACCTGCGATAAAACGTAGCCCCAGATCAGCCCGTTCATCCTTGCAGTCTGATCAGGGCCTACGTTGTTCACGATGAATGAACTGTTGGTAATGTCTGCCTAATGATTATAGGTCTCAATCCAACTATTTGATTGTGCAAATGGATCAGTATTTATGATTTGTGTAAATGCTGTAGGGCACATTTCTCCATCCAGCAGCCCATGTCATAAACGCAACGATTTTGTGATGCAAACTTTCTTATAAATATGCATATTCATTTGCATACTGCACAAGCAATATTTTATGCTAAGATTTCACTGTAGATATGACTTAACTCTTTGCATGCTAGCGGTGAAAATATCCGCCAAACGAATTAGGAGTATATGTTTTATTTCTCTCTGTAAATATGTCTTGAAATTTCATTAGAATTGAGTCCTTAGGACTCAATTCTAATAAAATTCCAAGACATATTCATGATATTTACGGGGAGAAAAATACAAGAAAATATGATTATTGTTTGTCCGCAAGTTTTGAACTATTTATAGCCCACAAGTTTCCCAGCATGCAAATAGTTAAATTACAATATGTTCCAGTCTAAATTAGTAATCCGAGTACAAAACTCGGGAAATCGGTTGATGTGATATAAAATTAGTTATGGCATTTATTAAATGCCACTTAGGATCTATAATGGTTGCAAACACCTATGGATTCCAATCTTGTCGGCACATAGCAGATCATAACAAGCATGGTATATATGTAATAATAGGCTGCGGGTACATCAATGGAATAGTCACAATAATTGATGTTATGTATTTACAGATTTGTGAATAATGGATATAATTATGCTCCAACTGTAGTTGGAGCATAATTATATCCATTTTTCACAAATCTGTAAATACACGGACAGTCGAAAAAAAAGTTCTGATTTGTCGTATGTGTTCAATCAGTGTCTGGTCCAGTTTGTTTTTATTTGCAGTCACACATATAACCGAGAGAGAAACCTGGAGTGGACGTTTAAAACACTAATGCATATGCGAATGCAATGTGAGCTTGACCATCACACTCAGAATTTAAAAGTGTGATGGTGTAAATATTACTAAAGTTAATTAATTGTAAATGGGCATTCGCATAATTCACAAGTTTATTAAATTTGTTCTCAAATTAAAAGGAATGACCAAAATGGGAATACACAATACACGGGATTCAACATTAATGATGGGCCATACATATATCCATTAATCCCGCTTGTCGAGCTCACAAGTAACTCGGCGGAGCCTTGTTGCTTGTGAACTCGGCAAACCGTTAAACAACCATAATATCAAACCATCACTCATGCAATATGCTAGAACGTGTTTGACATTTCACGTCGTGACCATTCATCATATAGGTAAGTTCGCTAAAAATCCAGCACAAACGTGTGCACACAGCAATGATAAATGAAATACAGTAGTCAATATTATCGTGATAATCAATTGCAGGTATGTCAAGTTGTCAACATGGGCTACTATGTGTATCTCAGTTTACAAAAAAACAAACATACATATTCTTTCAGTGTCCATCTGATGAACAATATATACTTGTGTTTGTCAGCCGAGGCAGCCACCATGACCCCGTCTCCAGCACCTGCTGATACGGGTTCGTGTTCATGTATCGAGATATATATGGGTTCCCACTGTTGCGACATCGGTTTAGATGCGAAACTTGTTCTGGCATGCTATAAAGCCTTTAATATAGGATTACTGGTCTTGGGGAAACCACTCATTTTGGCTTCCTCGCCTGAACAGGCAAAATACCACGACATTTTTCACGTACGTAATTATTGGCGGATGACCTGGAACGTTCTTTCAAACTGGACGTTTATTTTGGGTGGATTTTGTTGGTTTGGGGTAATTTACATGGTAAACTACTAATGCTCAATCATTACACACACGACATAAATCGTCAATTATCTACATATTCACCGTTCCAAACTTTCAGACCCCTTTTATACTGTATTCCCATACTTATATGTGTAATTCGCGGAAGGTGACTGAAATTGTATGTTGGTAACAATATGTTGGTAAGCACCCAAACCACCAGAGAAACCGAAATAATCCATAAAACACCAACATATGAACCATTCTTCAAGAACCTGGGGCAACACCGGGACTTACTGAGGTCCTGACCAGTTTAGCGCATTATGTGGTTCATGTAGCATATGTGTAAAACTTCCCAACACCTGGTCAGTTCATGTAGGCATGTGTAAAACTTCCCAATACCCTTTGTTCTGTTCAGTAGCCCATGTGTAAAACTTCACAAAATATCCTGGTGTTCTGTAGCAGATGTGGTACTCCCATGCCTGTTCTGTTCAATGAGCAGATGTGTAAAAACTTCAACCCAATAACCTGTTGTTTCCCATGTAGCAGATGTGTAAAACGGTTCATGCCTGTCTGGGTTCAAGTAGCAGATGTGTAAAACTTTCAACATACCTTGTGTTCCATGTAGCAGATTGTAAAACTTTAATCAAAATACCTGTCCTGGTTCATGTACAGATGTGTAAAACTTCCCAATGCCTGTCTGGTTCATGTAGCAGATGTGTACAAAACGGTTCAATACATAGTCCTGGGTTCATGTAGCAGATGTGTAAAAACTCCCAATACCTGTCTGGTTTCATGTAGCAGATGTGTAAAACTTCCCAATACCTGTCTGGTTCATGTAGCAAGATTGTAAAACTTCCCAATGCCTGCTGGTTCATGTAGCAGATGTGTAAAACTACCCATATGTCCCTGGTTCATGTAGCAAATGAGTAAAATTCCCAATACCTGTCCTGGTTCTGAGCAGATGTGTAAAAACTTCCCAATACCTGTCTGGTTCATGTAGCAGATGTGTAAAACTTCCCAATACATGTCTGTTCATGTAGCAGATGTAATAAAACTTCCCAATACAGTCTGGTTCATAGCAGATGTAAAACTTCCAAAGACATGTGGTTCATAGCAGAAAAGATCACAATACCGGTCTGGTTCATGTAGCAGATGTGTAAAACTTCCCAATGCCTGTCTGGTTCATGTAGCAGATGTGTAAAACTTCCCAATACCTGTCTGGTTCATGTAGCAGATGTGTAAAACTTCCCAATACCTGTCTGGTTCATGTAGCAGATGTGTAAAACTTCCCTATACATGTCTGGTTCATGTAGCAGATGTATAAAACTTCCAAATACATGTCTGGTTCATGTAGCAGATGTGTAAAACTTCACAATACCTGTCTGGTTCATGTAGCAGATGTGTAAAACTTCCAAATACATGTCTGGTTCATGTAGCAGATGTGTAAAACTTCCCAATACCTGTCTGGTTCATGTAGCAGATGTGTAAAACTTCCCAATGCCTGTCTGGTGCTATGAGGTGGTGTGGGTGGTGACGCTCTTCCTACACACCTTGAGTTACTTATACATTCATGGAGCTCTTACGTCATACTATTAATGGGTCAGGATCTGATGAAACTTGGTTTACTGCATTTGCGAGCAGTTAAGACACTGATCAGCCTGCGCAATTGCGCAGGTTGATCAGGGTCTTCACTGTTCGCCATTCATTCAGCGAAACATACATTTAAAATCCATCAAACAAATCTGTTTATTAACAAGCCACATGATTGTGCTGGATCAGGATTTACATGAGCAAAAAATAAAATAAAGTCAGATGCTGATACTTGCCACTTGCATAAGAGATTGACTGATGAGCCATCGATCATGTTATAGGGTCACTGGGCCAGTCTGCCTGTACAGGTAGTTCATCTATCATATAGCCGCGTGATGGATTGCCGGAAATGTAGCATATCACCATAGTCAATCACTAAGTAGTGTCTGCAATTTTTATACAGCCATTTGAAACAAATTGGGATGGATTGTGTGGGGTTAGAACACCGGACTTCAAATCCGGAGGTTTTGGGTTCAAACCTCGAATTAGGCGGCAAAAATGCAAGTTTACATAGTATTTCCATCCCATTCACTGGTCTGTCGGATGAGACTTTAAACTGTGGTCCTGTCTCTATATGACCCTAGCTGTTGCTGGGATGTTAAACCCATTCACTTTCACTTTGAAACAAATTACTGTACAATATGTATGGTAAGCAAGCACAGATTGTCCACACAATAATTCAAGTTCTATTTTACTGATCATAACCAGATTTGCTACACATGTATCATGGCATAACGGAGAATCCTATTGATTTTCAAAAACATTCTGATTAGTTTTATGTTTTCTGACTAGCCATTTGTATCTTACGGAGCCCTGCAGAGCACATGTTTTTTTTTCTTAATTCGTTCCCACGAAATAACAATTTGTTCCCTCAATTTAATAATTTGTTCCCCTCTAATTAACAATTCGTTCTCACGATATAACAATTTTTTTCCTCATTCGTTCCCACGAAATGACAATTATGTTATTTTGTGGGAACAAATTCAGGCGCGGATCCAGGATTTCGGGTTAGGGGGGGGGGGCATAAATATTTTGCAATACTTGACTATATTATCGAACCAGCGTAGCGGAGCTCGGGATAGCGCTAGGGGGGTCCGGGGCATTCCCCCCCCGTAAATTTTTTGAAATATACATCGCATTTCCTGCGTTCTGGCGCATTTTGGAGCAAAAAAACACACAATAAACAATAAATTCACAATGCAAACGTAGAAACGTGCCTTGTAACTTGTAAAAAATCTTTACTCGGCAAATTTTAAGGTGGGGGTAGGGGGGGGGGGGCCGTACGCCGGATCCACCCACCCCCCTGAATCCGCCCATGAAATTGTTATTTTGTGGGAACGAATTCATAAAAAAAAAATTCTACGTCCCCTGCGGGGCTCCGTAGTATCTAACTGCACCTTGGGAGACAAATTTATATGTTGAAGACAAATTTATATAAGCTATCCCCAATCTTGAATGTTGGATCCTGTTACACAATGTCTTTTGTAAATGTACATGTACGTGGACATGTTGAATAAAGTCTGTTTAAACCAACTGCACCTTGACTGGTGTATGTTATGACTTTTGTCACTCTTGTGTACAACCTATTTCAGTTGCGACTTAAATTTGTTGCAATCCAAACTCAGACTACACACATTTAAATCATAATACTCTTCAGAACATATCAGTTTATTCTGTAAATATTTACTGATAATAATTTATGTTATTTGGCGGTTTAATGTCATTATCTTCACAGAGCTCCAGATAAAGAGTGTATTGGCATATTTGTTACTCAGTTATTTTAGCAGAATATGCATTGATCATCAAAAGTGGGAGTACAAAATACTCACAGCAATGTGAAAATACGCGTTGATTTTCAAATTGAGTAGTGGAAATACTGTAATAAAGTTGAAATTTACGTTTTGCAGCTCAAATAAAAAAAGAAAATTATCATTTGTTTCCTGTTAAGGAAGAAAAGCTATCATGCATTTGTAAAAGTAAAATACACATTGAATTTAAAATCTGCGGGTATAATACTCTTTAGAGACAAAACTTATCTGGAGCTCTGAATTTCATTCAAGCGCGGATCCAGGGGATGGGTCCACCAGGTCCGGACCCATCCTGCTCCTGGCAAAAAAAAAGAATGTTAAATTTTACGGTATTTCTGTGTCTAACACAAATCTTATGTCCCTTTGTAGAACTTTGTACATAGAATATCCGACGCCAGTTGGCATTTGTGTCAGCAAATCCTATGATTTGCCGCAGTACACAGGTGAACGAACATAATCAAACCCTGATTGCGATGTATTGTTCTGGTAGTGGTATTCACCTGTTTCAAGGATCGCTTGCCTGTGTATTGTTTGCCTGAACAGGTTTTTTGTCCAAAAGAGTGCAGATTTAATGCCGATATCAAACACGTAGATAAAATTTTGCAGTCCTCATGCATTACAATTGTTAATGCAAAATCAAATTGTATATGTGCG
The DNA here is from genome assembly GCA_029237695.1 of Conchocele bisecta. Lineage (NCBI taxonomy): Eukaryota > Metazoa > Mollusca > Bivalvia > Lucinida > Thyasiridae > Conchocele > Conchocele bisecta. The sequence continues at coordinate 127,539,986 of CM055266.1, forward strand.
ATATTTAATACTAATCTGCTAATATATTTCGTTCTTCCGCAAACTTCAGCAGAGGTTGTCTACGGCTTTATTATTTTCAACAGTTTCTTGCGGGAGGACCGCCAATAAACCCACTGCAATATGATGCAGGTCACGGTACACGCTTGGACCCACCCCTGCTAAAAGTCCTCGATCCGCACCTGTCATTACATGTATTTGCCTGTACCTTGCAACCGTCATGTACTGGTTGTGCCATGATAGCTGTCATAATTGATGACTTAATATATGTAAGAAATGAACACCGATTTATTTAATGCTCATTTCACATGCGATTTGTATAAATCATCCATATTTTCTGAATGAAATAATAATTTATCGTTTTTGAGGGCATGGAAGGTCAGAGCATATTGACGTGTCTCAACCCTTAGAGTGCAGGAAACGAAAATTGTCGTTTGCTGTTGTTTAAATTTTATTTTCTTTCTCAATAAAAGAATAGTAATGAGAAAAATTGAAAATAAAAAATAAACAGCAGACGACAAAATTTGATTCAGCATGGCAAAGTTTGAATGGGTCACCAGATTACAAAAATGACATCTCAAGAGTAAATCCTAATTATCTCTACTCTCAAAGATTAAACCTTAGACCGCTACGCACAACCGTTGTCGTCTGCTGTTGCTTTTATATCTTGCCATATTTCTCAATACAAACATGTTTTGACAGCACTTCAGAATCATTTCCAATGGAAATGATTCTGAAGTGATGTCAAAGCATGTTGTACAGTATTCTAAAGTGCTGTCAAAGCATGTGTTTGATGATACAAATGGAAAATAGAAAATATAAAGCAGACGGACGACAAAAATAAGATAACGGTCTAAGGGTTAATTGACAAAAGTTTTCTCTGCCTATATAATAGTGTTGTGACATGTTAGTCCATGTACGTACACTTGTGTATGTGTGTACATACATGCATACGTACGTTAGTAACACCTTTCATTTTTCAATAACTCATTTTGATAATATTTGGCCACAATGTGTGTCTAATTTAACGGTGCTTTGGTTTGCATACAACCCACATCCGACCACCCAAGGTTTTGGTGACTGAGGATTTATGTTCACCTTGTGTGCAAGGCAAATTTGTGAGGCAAAAATGTTAAAAGTTTTGTTTTTATTTGAATTAAGGCTGCTAGTATGACCCACGTTCGACTGCCCAAGGTCAAGGTCACTGAGGACTTGTGTTTTCTTTTAAATTATTTTCAAGACTGCCAATGAGTGGATAAGCATCGTTTAAAGGTACCTACCCACTCAGTAGGCACAAAATGTTCTTTATATGATGATATAATCATTTAGTAATATTTATTTTACCGATAGTGACGCGCGGTGGTCTGATACAATAATGTATAATGATGTATATTAAAGCCAATCAATATGTGGGGTAATGGTGAATGAATGTTTATGTTGCCAGAAAATGTCTCAGATGATGTCTCTGATATAAAGAACATTCTGTGCCGACTGAGTGGGCATGTACCTTTAACGATGCCATTTCTTGTGTTGTTTTTTAATTCACATCAATGAAATTCTGTGCGGTATGGCAGCTGTAGAAAGTGTCTGTGCGTTTCACTAGTGATGTTAGCATTTATTCGACCTTGGTTGTCGTTAGCATATTTCTTCATTCTAGACTTGTGCACAGTGTGCCTATTTTATGTCCCACCCCCACTCCCCTGGACGATAGTCAGGGGACATACTTTGCACATGTCTGTCAGGACAGACATGTGCAAATTATGTCCCCTGTCTATCCAATATTGCTTGTATGGTAAACATCTTCTACCGTTTCCAGCCATCCTCTTCAAAATGGGTATACAGTATATATCACAATCATTAAAGGTACATGCCCACGTAGTAGGCACAAAATGTTCTTCATATGATTTAAATAAGTATTAATTGTGTCACTATTCGTCAGTTCTAAAAATTATGAGTGCCCGCTATACAGATATAATCATTTAGTAATATTTATTTTACTGATAGTGACGGGCGGTGGTATCAGGCTATTTTCATATGCAAATGAGGCATGCTTGTTTTTGGATTATTTATATTAATTAAATGGGTCACCTGAAAAAATAATATTTTCAACAAATTATAAAGTATGATCATTGCACATCGAAAAATAAATACAGATAATAAATTGTAATGTCCGTTAGTATTTTAAGGAAACACGGTTATCGCCCCTATTATCAGTGTGGAAATTTACTTCTCATATAAAATGTATAATAATGCCTATCAATACATTGAGTAATGGTGAAGGAATGTTTCTTTTGCCAGAAAATGTCTCAGATGATGTCTCTGATATAAATAACAGTTTGTGCCTACTGCGTGGGCATGTACCTTTAAGTGTTGTAGCAAAAAACATTTACGCTATGCCACCCCTTTTAGCGACTTTGAAAATGACATTTCTTATTGTCCGGTGAACTATACTTCTATAGTTTGTATGAAATCCTCTTTATACTCGGGGATTCCGCTGGGGAAAATAAAAAAATCGCCACTTCATTTTTTTTTTCGAAAATTGTAATTTTTTATCGCCAATTGTTTATTTTTATCACCAATTGCGAAAGTGGCGACCCAGCGGAATCCCTGCATACTGTATACAACAGAACCATTAAGTGCAGGATTGCTTAACATCAAATTGTTCGCTATGCCGCTTATCAATCTGGAGTTATACCCCTTATTCAGCTGGAGGTTTGCCCCTGTTTTCAATTCTGAAAATTGTATCATTTGCTGTAGCCAATTTCACCAACATTGCAAACTTTGATAGAAAAGTATACTTTGCAATGTTGGTGAAATAGGCTACTGGTCTGTCAAACTACTTTTGAAGTTTTCAGCCGATCGTCTTTATACATGGTATTCCTTTTGTTACGCCAGTTACTAGTCATTATCCATGAATTTCTTTAACTCATGTTTCCTTCAACAGCACTTCTTGATATTTCACACATGCATTCACATGCTTATCCTCCATCATCCTCTGACAAATCTATTGGCCCTGCTGATCCTATGTCTAAGTCATGGTCGATGACTAAGAACAATTGGTGTCAGGGCCCATGCGGGGGTATTCCGTAAGTCCTCGCTCACTGACAAATCTATTTATTGGTAGGCCCTGGTCAGACCTTAGAGCTGTAGAGGCTGATCTGCTGCTACACTGGTTGAAAACATCATATGGTTCATTTTCTCAGACAGACGTGCAGCTAAAAACTAAGATGAATGACATTCATCATCATTATCATTAAATGACATCAATTAATTACACATAGTGTAACAACTAGACATATAAGCTAAGAATACATGCTCTTTAAAGGTGCATGCCCACTCAATAGGTTATACTATACAGAGACAGATAGTTTTGTATATTCTGTAGATATGGCGTTTTCTGGCAAAATAAACATTCATTATAGGAATGAATGGCCTTTTTGTGGAATTTATCGGGGTATAAACTTGGAAAAGTCGCGGGAATACTGGACGAAGGCCGGAAGGCCTCGTCCAGTATTCCCGCGACTTTTCCAAGTTTATATCCCCGATAAATTCCACAAAAAGGCCATTCATTCCTTATAATTCCAGCATTTAAATCAATTCATCAAGAAAATGTGTTTATTTTCCGTTTCCTTAAGAATTATTTTAACTGCGCCTCACGGTTACGGAAAGTAGTTCGGCGTGGGAGTTTACTGGGATATAAATTTTGGACAGAGACTTGCTACGGGCCAATCAAATGTTAGGGAATTGTGTAAATATTTTTGTGCTGGAATTATTCACCATTACCCCACGTATTGATTGGCATTATTTTACATTATATATCAGACGGAAATTTCCACTCTGATATCAGGGGCGATAACCCTGTTTCCTTAAAATGATAACAGACTTTACTATTTATTCTCTGTATTTATGTTTTGCTGTGCAATATTAAATGATCATACTTTATAATCTGTCGCAAAGATTTTTTTTCAGGTGACGCATTTAATTAGTATAAATAATTAATAAACATCATGTCTCATTTGCATATTAAAATAGCCTGATACCACCGCTAGTCAGTATCAGTAAAATATATGTTACTTAACGATTACATCTGTATAGCGGGCACTCATAGTTTTTATAACCGGTGGAATATTGACACAAGTAGACACTTATTTAATTCCTATAAATAACAGTTTTTGTCTACTGAGTGGGTATGTACCTTTAAAAGGGGTGTGGTTTTGTTTAGAACCAGTTAAGATGAGTTGTGTTTGTGTGAACACCAACTAATCAGCATCTACACTGCTTGTTTAACAATTGGCTTATACTTAGCTGTGACGGGAGATCTATGGATTATGGCATTTGCGAACAGTGTAGATCCAGACCAGACTGCGCATCCGCGCAGTCTGGTCTGCATCTTTAAAAGGGGTGTGGTTTTGTTTAGAACCAGTTAAGATGAGTTGTGTTTGTGTGAACACCAACTAATCAGCATCTACACTGCTTGTTTAACAATTGGCTTATACTTAGCTGTGACGGGAGATCTATGGATTATGGCATTTGCGAACAGTGTAGATCCAAACCAGACTGCGCATCCGCGCAGTCTGGTCTGGATCTGCACTGGTCCCCAACAAATTAAAAGTGCATTATAATTGCATAAAAACACAGAAACTTGAAATTTGAGATGACTACTATGTCATGTGAAATAACAAAAATCAACTGAAAATATAGAAACGTGGCTACTATTAGAGAGGTGAGTACTATTGGAATAAATACGTGGTCATCATTAACCCATACCTTTCTGAATACTCCTTTACGGGTATGAAATTTATTAAATGTTTTATTTTTGTTATTTCTCAATGAAAGTATATGTTGTGACCATTCATTTGAACCGTCTCGATGAGACGGTTCAAATGGTGGTCGCGACATATACTTATGAGCGCATAGAAGGAAAATATTTAGGATTTTCCACAAATATAATGGCGTATCCCCAGCATGAAAAGGGTTAAGTTGTCATGGTGTGCTAGCAGATCAGGAGCTAGACTGGCCACACATGTCATAAATGCCATAAACATCATTTCTCCAGTCACAGCCACAGGTTGAAGTAACGGACTGAGGTCTATAAATACATTAAATATACCTAAAAGCATTAATAAGTGAAAATAAAATAAGCTAAACAAAAAATTCTTTACTCCCTCCTATACACAACTTCTGTGTATAGGAGGGAGTAAATAATTATTTGTTTAGCTTATTTTATTTTCACTTATTAATGCTTTTAGGTGTATTTAATGTATTTATAGACCTCCGTCCGTTACTTCAACCTGTGGCCACAGCCACATACATTGATGTTTGGATTGGTCTGTATATGTGGCCTATTTAATTCACTGAATTAAACCTTTCAGATGTTGTACATGTATATATATATTATTTGATTATTAGAGGTCATGACAAGGTTAATAGGCCATTAGACACAGAATACCGTTATATGAGTTCTAAATATTTTTCTGCTAGTTTTGTCATTTCTTTTTCAAGGTATATGTTGTGACCACTCATTTGAACTGTCTCGACGAGATGGTGGTCATAGCATATACTTTTGTGGTCAAATAAGATAAATATTTATATGTTTCTATCAGAAAATTGGTATATCTGCAGCATACATTATAAATGGTTAACCCTTAGACCGTTACTCACGACAATTGTCATCTGCTGTTACTTTTATATCTTGCCTTATTTCTCAATAAAAACAGGTTTTGACAGCACTTCAGAATCATTTCCAATGGAAATGATTCTGAAGTGCTGTCAAAGCATGTTGTAAATTATTCTAAAGTGCTGTCAAAGCATGTTTTTGATGATTAAAATGGAAAATAGAAAATAAAAAGCAGACAACGACTAAAATAAGATAGCGGTCTAAGGGTTAATTGACAAAACTTTTCTCTGCCTATATTGTTGTGACTCCTGGTGGTAGACAGTGTTATGGTCGTGAACACATGGTATGTTAGCTATTGCCAGGGTATCATCCATAGAAGTTGTTTAGTATATAGAGAATGCCATGCTAGTGTCTTTTGATATGAAGTTTATCAGGCAAGGCTAGCAAACACGTAGGAATTCCAAGGCTTGCCGAGGAATTTCTACCGTTTCCGAACCGAGCCTGATAAACTTGATATCAAAAGACAGTAGCCTGGTATTCTATTTATCAGTTATGACCATATATGACGTCGTTATCTATGGACAGAACGCGGACTTGTTTACGTTACTTCCTTACACTGTCCTTCGGTAATGTCATGTGATGTCATCCGACCAATGGAACGGCAGTTTTCACTTCGTTGTAACCCAGATGTTTTTATCAGGTCAATGCATGATACAACAATACAATACGTTATGAGTCAGTACGTATTCGGTCAATACAGGGCAGGTAACCTGATAAAAAACAGTGAATACATGTGCCACTGGTAATCATTTCCAAATATGGTAATTCTGCTAAATAGTAACAAAAGCATGGTGCTGCTTACAATAAATTCCTGCTCAAAAGAGCTCCTCTAAATGGAATCTATGAACAATGATCTGATATGGCCGATGCTGTTTGATTGTGCAAAGCCTGCCAGGTCAGCTGTGTGATTGATCGGTATATAACACCAGCGATTAATTTACCATACACACAGCGCCGCTTCCCCAATGCTAGGGGCTGTTTTTAGCTCGCCTGCACGAAGTGCATAAGAGCTTATGGCATACCCCCGGCATCGTCGTCGTCGGCGTCCACAAACTTTACGTTGGGTAAATGTCTTATAACTTCTGTTTTCTTTCATGGAACACCTTGTTATTTCATACATGCATTCCTCAGATGACCCTCTATCATGCTGTAGCAAATCCATGACCCACCACCCAACGCTTACCCCAAGGTCAAGGTCACAAACTTAGCACATTCATAAATTTAACGTTGGGTAAATGTCTTATAACTTCTGTTTCCTTTCATGGAACACCTTGTTATTTCATACATGCATTCCTCAGATGACCCTCTAGCAAGCTGTACCAAATTCATGACCCACCACCCAACCCTTACCCCAAGGTCAAGGTCACAAACTTAGCACATTCATAAACTTAACGTTGGGTAAATGTCTTATAAATTCAGTTTCCTTTCATGGAACACCTTGTTATTTCATTCATGCATTCCTCAGATGACCCTCTAGCATGCTGTAGAAAATCAATGACCCACCACCCAACCCTTACCCCAAGGTCAAGGTCACAAACATAGAACATTCATAAACTTAACTTCGGGTAAATGTCTTATAACTTCTGTTTCCTTCCATGGAACACCTTGTTATTTCATACATGCATTCCTCAGATAACCCTCTATCATGCTGTAGCAAATCCATGACCCACCACCCAACCCTTACCCCAAGGTCAAGGTCACAAACTTAGCACATTCATAAACTTAACGTTGGGTAAATGTCTTATAAATTCAGTTTCCTTTCATGGAACACCTTGTTATTTCATTCATGCATTCCTCAGATGACCCTCTAGCATGCTGTAGAAAATCCATGACCCACCACCCAACCCTTACCCCAAGGTCAAGGTCACAAACATAGAACATTCATAAACTTAACTTCGGGTAAATGTCTTATAACTTCTGTTTCCTTCCATGGAACACCTCGTTATTTCATACATGCATTCCTCAGATGCCCCTCTATCATGCTGTAGCAAATCCATGACCCACCACCCAACCCTTACCCTAAGGTCAAGGTCACAAACTTAGCACATTCATAAACTTAACGTTGGGTAAATGTCTTAGAACTTCAGTTTCCTTTCATGGAACACCTTGTTATTTCATGCATGCATTCCTCAGATGACCCTCTAGCATGCTGTAGCAAATCCATGACCCACCCCCAACCCTTACCCCAAGGTCAAGGTCACAAACTTAGCACATTCATAAACTGAACGTTGGGGTAAATTTATTATAACATCTGTGTCCTTTCATGGAACTCCTTGATATTTCATACATGCATTCCTCAGATGACCCTCTATCATGATGTAGCAAATCCATGACCCACCACTCAACCCTTACTCCAAGGTCAAGGAAACTTAACGTTGGGGTAAATTTCTTATAACATCTGTTTCCTTTCATGGAACGCCTTGATATTTCATACATGCATTCCTCAGATGACCCCTATCATGCTGTAGCAAATCCATGACCCACCACCCAACCCTTACCCCAAGGTCAAGGTCACAATCTTAGCACATTCATAAACTTAACGTTGGGTTAATGTCTTATAGCATCTGTTTCCTTTCATGGAACACCTTGATATTTCATACATGCATTCCTCAGATGACCCTCTATCATGTTGTAGCACATCCACGACCCACCACCCAACCCTTACCCCAAGGTCACAAACCTAGCACATTCATAAACTTAACGTTGGGGTAAATGTTGTGTAACTTCTGTTTATTTACAGGGAATACCTTCATATTTCATACATGCATTCATCTGATGAAACTCTATCATACTATAGCAAATCCATGACCCATCTCCCACCCCTTTCCCCAAGATCAAGGTCACAAACTTAGCACATTCATAAACTTAAAAATAACGTTGGGGTAAATGTCTTATAACATCCGTTTCATTTCATGGAACGCCTTGATATTTCATACATGCATTCACCTGATGATACTCTATTGTGCGATAGCAAATCCATGACCCACCCCTTACCCCAAGGTCAAGGTCACAAACTTAGCATATTCATAAACTTAACGTTGGGGTAAATGTCTTATAACATCTGATTGATATTTCATACAAGCATTCTTCTGATGATCCTCTATTGTGCTGCAGCATATCCATGACTCCACCCCCCCACCCCCAAGATCAACATCATAAACATAACATTGGAGTAAATGTATTTTTATTATGCCCCCGCCACCGAATGGTGAGGGGGGCATATAGTGTTACCGGCGTCCGTACGTACGTAAAGTACGTAACGTACGTACGTACGTAACGTACGTAACGTACGTACGTCCCGAAACACACGCATTGCTCCAATGATCCTCTACCGCCCTGTCACAAATCCACATTCGTCCCGCCCCCGCTAAGCCCAGGGTCAAGGTCACAGACTTGGTGCTTTCGAAACCTTAACGCTGGGTAAATGGCTTATAATTTCTGTTTCCTTGCTCGCATCTGCTTCACATTTCACACACGCATTGCTCCAATGGTCCTCTACCGCCCTGTGACAAATCCACATTTGTCCCGCGCCCGCTAAGCCCAAGGTCAAGGTCACAGACTTGGTGCGTTCAAAACCTTAACGCTGGGTAAATGGCTTATAATTTCTGTTTCCTTGCTCGGATCTGCTTCACATTTCACACACGCATTGCTCCAATGCTCCTCTACCGCCCTGTGACAAATCCACATTCAAATATGCCTTGTTTTCTTTGGCTGCCAGCGGGGGCATTCGTGTGCCGACAGGCCACATTTCTAGTAACTTCTGTTTCTTTACAGGGAACACCTTGATATTTCATACATGCATTCATCTGATGATACTCTATCATGCTATAGCAAATCCATGACCCACCCACACCCCTTTCCCCAAGGTCAAGGTCATAAACATAGCACATTCATTCATGAACTTAACGTTGGGTTAAATGTCTTATAACATCTGTTTCCTTTCATGGAACGCCTTGATATTTCATACCTGCATTCATCTGATGATACTCTATCGTGCTATAGCAAATTAATGAGTTACCGCCCACCCCAACTGTCTTATAACATCTGTTTCCTTTCATGGAACACCTTGATATTTCATACATGCATTCCTCAGATGACCCTCTATCATGCTGTAGCAAACCCACAACCCACCACCCAACCCTTACTCCAAGGTCAAGGTCACAAACTTAGCACGTTCATAAATGTAACGTTGGGGTAAATGTTGTTTAACTTCTGTTCATTTACAGGGAACGCTTTGATATTTCATACATGCATTCATTTGATGATCCTCTATTGTGCTACAGCAAATCCATGACCCCCCACCCCTTTCCCCAAGGTCACAAACTTAGCACATTCATAAATGCATTCCTCATGTGAATAGCTATCATGCTGTAGAAAATCACCAACTTAGTGCGTTCATAAACTTAACGTGGGGTTAAATTTTGTTTTACTTCTGTTTTCAGGGAGTACATTGATATTTCATACATGCATTCATATTAATATGCTATATTATGCTATAGCAAACCCACGACCCACCTTGCACCACTGACCCCAATGTCAAGGTCCACCGCACGCCCCTTAACCGAAGGTCAATTATATATAATATTCATGTTTTTTATGCAACTGTGCCAAGTTTGAGTGAAGGCTGCCAACATGCGAGCTTCGTTGTCTTTTGACAACTCTTGTTTCTTCCCAAATACTGAAAAAAATCCCAACTGTAAAGTAAACAAAATCAGATATCAAAATTTACCAACATTTTCTTTTCTAATTGCTTCATTTCTCAATTAAAGTATATGTTGTTACCGCTCATTTGAACCGTCTCGTCGACATGAAATGGCTTAACAGCAAAACTGACATGGATAATTCTCAATTAAGTGCACTATTCCCAAAGTGGTTGAAAAGAGCCCCTTCCCCTAATCGCTGGCTTTTATCCCTTATAATACACCAATTTATTTCCTGTTTTTCAGACATTTCTGGTACACCCTGTTTGACGTTCTGATCGAGATGATTTTCCCGGAAGTGACCACCGAGGAGCTACATCGGAAACTCAGCACAGTCAGCTTCTAGCTATAGTGCATGGACCCCACCGGAATAAACGCAGAGCTGTAGTGCCGAGACTACATTTCGAAGACTTTACATTTCCAAGACTTTACATTTCCAAGACTACATTTCCATACACAACTACTTGCGTTAATCGTGCCCAGCTGTGAAAGTTTCTGACCATCGTTTGGCAATCTCAACTCGCAATCAACCAGTTTGATTTACTGAGCCTGAGCTGTAGCACAGCTGAGGCTCAGCCAATCAAGCTGCCTGATTTCAAGCACGATGTTTTGAGCATTTTGAAAGAAAACATTGACAAATATTGGCAAGATTAATGTACCCTGTAGCCGATTTCATCAACATTGCAAAGCATACTTTACTAGCAAAGTATACTTTGAGGGAGAAATTTTCATTTTTTTTTTTAATTTATTAATTTTTATTATACTGAATTTATTACATTATCACAGCCATTTAATGGCTGTGATAATGTAATAAATTCAGTATAATAATTCTGCATACTTTTAATCATGAAATACATGCATTTGTTAGTTCTATGTGAAATAATGCATTTCAGGAAAAATAAATGATTACTCCCTCAAAGTATACTTTGCTAGTAAAGTATACTTTGCAATGTTGATGAAATAGGCTACTGATCATCTTGCAGTCACACATAACGGTCTAATAGTTGTGCTGATGAAAGCCAAACTTTGATAACCAAGAACAGTATAGGCCATGATAAGACTGTGCAGATGTGTCAATACTGGTCTCAAATGTTATATAGTTCATTTTCTCAGTAAAATATGAGAATGATGGCATTTGTCTGCCAGCTTCTAGTATATACACAATGAAGCAATTTCGACTTTGTGAGCCTGAAGGATGCTGAACTTTAACAAACCAAATTGCTTGATTTTGAGATGTTCACAAGCACGGAAAAGTATTTCAATCACCGGCCATATGTTCTTAATACTAAAGCTTACAGAAGTGTTGTTAATGGTGTTATTAAGTGGTTGCTGGTCAACAGTTCATTCATCATACTTGTGGCTGTGATTGGCGAAATGGGGCCTATGGGTTTTGCAACCAGTGTAGATCCAGATCAGCCTGTGCATCTGCAGCCTGCACTGTTCGCCATTTCATCAATGAAACACCCGTCATGCTTCTAACCAGCACTATAGATTGTTGTCAGGCTACATGAATGTGCTATTAGATTAGGAGCTACACAAAGCCATAAGCCCCATTTCTCCAGACACAGCCACATTTTACATCAATCATACAGATATATGTTACAGCTGGGTCACTTAATTATGACAATTAATAAGTTACATTCTGGAAAATAATAGTACCGGTAGTGTTTTTAAAAGGTTTGTTATTTCTGACAAAACAAATTTGTTTTGTTATATCAGACAACAAATGTTTTTATTGTGTTTTTATTGAAGAAATGGAAAAAAATCAGCATGCAAAAATATTTAATTCAGCATTTGTAAGAGATAACCTTCAAATGTGAATTGAATTACATGCACACTGGTTTGAAGGTCCCACCGATAGATTTTATTGTAATGATTGAGAACACCGATGGTCTGATATGAACGACAATCTGTCTGATTTTGTATGTTTTGACCTACATAATTTGTTAGCCAGTATAAATATACGTAATGTAAAATGTACTCATGTAATTATGTTGTATGTGTAAGTATGTCTGCTATTACTTGCATAATCAAAGGCAGGAGCACAAATGTATTTGTTGTTACTCCTTTTAAATTTTTGATGATTTTAAAGGTACATGCCGACTCAGTAGGCACACAATGTTCTTTACAGGAATTAAATAAGTAAAGTGTATAATTGTGTCACTATTTCACCAGTTCTAAAAATTAAGAGTGCCCGCTATACAAATATAATCATTTAGTAATATTTATTTTACTGATGGTGATGCGAGGTGGTATCTGCTATTTTCATATGCAAATGAGGCATGATATTTTTCGATTATTTATACTAATTAAATGCGTGGCCTTAAACAAAAATATTTTCGACAGGTTATAAAGTATGATCATTGCACATCAAACAATAAATACAGAGAATAAATAGTAATGTCTGTTAACATTTTAATGAAACACAGTTATTGCCCCTGTTATCAGTGGAAATATACGTCTGATATAGAATGTATAATAATGGCAATCAATACGTGGGGTAATGGTGAATGAATGTTTATTTTGCCAGAAAATCTCTCAGATGATGCCTCTGATATAAGTAACATGTTATGTCTACTGAGTGGACATGCACCTTTAACCCTTTCAACACCAAGTAACTTAATAGGATGTTCCATGCCAATGTTTCAGACTATTCCATTTATAAAAAGGGGATCTTTTTTGTTCTCAAAAATATGAAAATTACTTTCGTTACTAGCCGGCTCATCTGGATCTGCACTGTTTGCATATAGCGGGCTTTCGGGTTCAAAGGGTTAACAGTATTAACCCTTTCAACACCAAGTAACTTAATAGGATGTTCCATGCCAATGTTTCACGCTATTTCATTAATTTTGTTCATTCAAATTATCCCATTCTTCTAAAAGGGTAATCTGTACGACGTTTAAAATTATTAACAAACAGTGGAGATCCTGATGGGGGAGGGGGGGGACCACCCCGGCTCGTTACGAGCCGGCTCATCTGGATCTGCACTGTTTGCAAACATTGTCTCTATAGAGGTCTGTGGTGTTGAAAGGGTTAAGAAGGCTTATTCCGAAAGGCTTAGTAGCTTAGGACATGTTCTACCCCAGTGCTGATAGAGTAAGTTTATTGTGATTTTAGTATTGATTCTCCCACCCCACCCACGTACATGTACATTCCTGTATGACCTCGCTGTTGTATCAATCCCCCCTCCCACCACAATGCAGTTGGTTGCATGTGGGATCGAACCCATTGGCCCGGCCTTAAATGACCTTAGCTGTTGATATGCCGTTAAAACGCCAATAAATTAAATAAAGTGTACGTAAATATTTTGTTTTAATTTTTGCGATTCCCCCCCCCCCCCCAATGAAGCAGATTAAATACGCGACCGAACCTGTTGGACCGACCTTAAATGACTTCAGCTATTGGTTAGGCCGTTAAACACCAATAAATAAATCAAATCCTGATAATTGCATAAAATTACTAATGTTTCAACATGGGAAGCACTCTTTTGTGGGTGCAAAACTATGTTTGTTTAGCCATTTTCAGGATTTGGCATTTGGACCTACTGTCTGTTTAACGAAACCTGCCCAAATTTTACGGCCATATAAACGATGCAAAAACAATATTTTTTTTGATAATATTTTTTAGCCTTCTTTTTATTTCGTGAAATTTGGTCAAATATTGATTTTATTACAAAAAATTGATTTGTCCATGGGAATTTAACATGGGGGGAAAAGGAGGTGGAGGAGCTGTGGGCGGAGTCAAAAAATGAAGAAAAAAATTGAAAAGACTGAAACATAGCTAGATACATGTAGCTAGCTTAGAAATGGCCTAATTTTAAAAGAAAACAAAAGTTAACTTTTGATTATCGGTCCAGTATTTCTGAAATGTCCCCATGTTAACATGGGGAAATTGTTTTTTCGCATATGCAGCCTATGCTCAATAAATGTAAATCCATCAATTGAACTTCACAAACGATCCTAAATTTGCACTTACGAATATTTTAGTCGTAAGAAGTTTAGTGAAACGGTCCCTGGTGTTTTAGATGCGGATTCATCCAGTATTCATGGAGTTATGGCCCTTGACTTTGTGAAAAGTGGGGATTTTCAACTTGTGTCGCGCGTATCTCCAAATGTATTTCAGTTAGAGTCGTGAAACTTTACAGGAATACTGGTCATCGTGTGAAGTTGCGCACCTGGGTTTTTAGATGCGGATTCATCCTGTATTTACAGAGTTATGGCCTTTGACTTAGTGAAAAGTGGGGATTTTCAACTTGTGTCGCGCGTATCTCAAAATGTATTTCAGTTAGAGTCGTGAAACTTTACAGGAATACTGGTCATCGTGTGAAGTTGCGCACCTGGTGTTTTAGATGCGGATTCATCCAGTAATCACGGAGTTATGGCCCTTGACTTTAAATAGTGAAAAGTGGGGATATTCAACTTGTGTCGCGCGTATCTTCAAAAGTATGCAGAAAATACAAGGTAGCTACATATATGCTGTTGCTGCCTTAAATTCTACTTTTCCAAGTCCTGATAACATGCAGTGGTGGTATTGGGGGAGACATGTGTTTTTGTCTGAAAAACAATCCTCTATTTTTCTGCTGCCTTTGGTGACAGTGGCAAAGTTTTGTAGTTCTTACTGGCATATGGTGTAACCATGGTAACTCGTACATATGTATCTACTCTCATCAAATCTAGTAAATATTTTAAAAATATTTCAACACTTCAAGTGTTGACGGGATAATTTTTCTTATTGTATCATGTTTGTATCGTTATTGCTGAACATGATATAAGCTGTACTACATGATATATACGTGTAGACAAAGAATGGCAAATTAATTCATTTTCATAACTTCTGACATGCGCTGATGAGCTTTTTTTTTAACAACAATATTTAAAGCAAACTTACACAGGTTAGTGTTGTACTTAATGGTATATGAACATGTGTGAAAACTAGCATTTTTCAAATACATTTAATTGTTTTCAAAGGATCACTTAATTTGGTTAAGGCGACTTCACATGAAATGATAAAGCATACACATGAAACGATAATACATAGACATGCAAGATAATACATACAGATGAAATATAATTAAACATGCTTTGACAGCACTTCAGAATCATTTCCATAGGAAATGATTCTGAAGTGATATCAAACCATGTTTTATATATTCCATCTGTATGTATTATCACATGTATGTATTTTCGTTTCATATGTATGTATTATCGTTACATACACACACATGAAACGATGATACATACACATTAAATAATAAAGCATACACATGAAATGATGAATTAGTGTATTTTACGCACTTGTTTTGGCTGAATGCGCATTGATTTTCAAATTGAGGAGTGGAAATGCTCTAATAAATTTTAAAATTCAATTAGGTGAGCTGCAAAAAAGCAAACATCAGCTTTAGTAAGTGAAGTTTTAACTTTGTTACTTCATTTGTGATCATTTGTTCCATATTTGATAACGGAAACATTCAGTAATCCATTTGTAAAATTAAAATACGTACTTAATTTGAATTTTAAACCGGCGGGTATAATACTCTTTACTCTTTAGACGCATGGGGGCCGTTTCACTAAACTTCTTATGACTAAAATGTTTGTAAGTGCAAAAGTCTATAAACGTTACATTAACTGTGTAAACAATTGTAAACAATTATTGGATTTACATTTATTGAGCATAGGCTGCATATGCAGCCTATGCTCAATAAATGTAAATCCATCAATTGGAATTTCCAGACGATCCTAAATTTGAACTTTCGAAGATTTTAGTCGTACGAAGTTTAGTGAAACGGGCCACTTATCTGGAGCTCTGTACTACGGTAACGTTTTTAAAAAAGTGGTACATTTTATTTCCACTTAGATAGTATCCAATAAAAGTCAATATAAAACGGTGAAGGTCTTATATGGTCGTCCCGGCTTGTGAATAATTAATTTTATACAAACTGTACTTTATTGTCTTTGTTGTGTTGATAGATGGTGACAAACGACAGTCTTGTGTCTTAGATACAAAGACTATATAGTGTTAACTGACTGACCGCAACAATCCACTTCTAGACAAGACAAAGATGACAATCGGCTCTGTTGTTTTGTTTTCATCGTTGACATAATTGTCTGACATAACTGGGTCAATGAAAATTTCCCTAAGACAGTGGAACCTCTCTAAAGCGGACACACAGACAATCTTAACCCTTAGGCCGCTACTCACAACAATTGTCATCTGCTGTTGCTTTTATATCTTGCCTTATTTATCAATAACAACATGGTTTGACAGCTCTTCAGAATCATTTCCAATGGAAATGATTCTGAAGTACTGTCAAAGCATGTTTTTGATGATAAAACTGCAAATAGAGAATAAACAGCAGACAACAACAACAAATAAGATAGCGGTCTAAGGGTTAATGTGGTTGATTTCATGAGGTTCACTGTCACATCTGGCTGAGAAATGGGGCTTATGGGTTTTCGCACAGTCTGATCAGGATCTGCACTGTTCGCTATATCATCAATGAAACACCTGTCGTGCTTCTAACAAGCAATATATATCATAATCAGGCTACAGGGGTGTGGTGCTTGATCAGGAGCGGCTCTTGTCACAAATCCCGTAAGCCCCATTTCTCCATTCACAGCCACATTTGTCAACATTGGTACTGTATGTTCATGGTAATAATGCACATACGCATGTATTGGGGTGCTTATAAGCATGCATTACAGCGGAACCTCTCTAAACTGGACATCCTAGGGAAATCCCAGGGTGTCCAGTTTAGAGGGGTTCCACTCTGCATAGTACAGCGTGCAATTAAACCTCCCCGAACGGCCACCTCTACAACAACCACCTATTATTTTAATATATTTTTATTCTATCCCACCGAACATTATAATCCCAAATGGACAATTTCTTCTATATTTAACCTCGGTACAACAGTCACCTATCTACAACAGCCAGCTCTGTATCTTCCGTAAGGTGGCTGCTGTAGAGAGGTTGTATTGTATATAGAGAATAGTAGGCAAAATATCTGGCAAGGCTTAGGAAACGGGATGGACGAGGCTCTGCCGAGCACATCCTGTTTTCGTGCCGCGCCAGATATTTTTTACCATTCACGGCATTAACTTACTATTCTGTTTATCCCGTCAACACCTACAAATGGCTTTAAAATGCAAAAACAAATAACCCCAGCCATCGCACATATTGATACGCAGAGATTAGGTCGTATTGACAGGATATCAAAAGTGTTTCACGGCACCGTGTTTCACGGCACATACGCACTGTGTTAAATTGTATTTCCAATCACTGGCCAATCTCGGCCATTGGAACATATGAATAGCAACAACATAAATAACTGAACAATCTGAAAATGACTCACTCGACAGCACGCAGTTTGAATTACGCACTCGACATCACGTACTTGATTGGTCATAACATTTCATAAGCTTGCACCATGTAGGCGATTTCATCAAAATTGCAAAGTATACTTATCTAGCAAAGTATACTTTGAGGGAGTGATCATTTATTTTTCCCGAAATGAATTATTTCATATAGAACTCACGACTGCATATATTTGATGATTAAAAGTATGCAGAATTAAAAGTATGCCAAAATGGCTGTGATAATGTAATAATTTCAGCATAATAAAAAATAATAAATTTATCCTTAAATTGAAAATTTCTCCCTCCAATTATACTTTGCTAGATAAGTATACTTTGCAATGTTGGTGAAATAGGCTACTGATATACATGTGTATGTACATGTATACTGAATACTTGCAAAAATGCAACAAGGAGGTAAATATGTTGGGTTTTTTTCACCGAATACATAGATTGCCAAAACATTTTATTATGAGGATACATGTTTTAGCAATTCATTATCATCCAAATAGCCCTGATTCGATAGACCAAAGTCACGTGGTACAAGTGGGTGGCAGGTGGGAGCATGCGATGGGTAATTTAACGATCGGGGTTCATCCTTACCGGAATTCCGAATGGAGACCTGGTTTGGCCCTCACGTACGTCTTTGGCATTTTGTATGTGACGGTTGAATCTGGTTATACCCCTTATGTGAGTATTACGATTATTCGTAATCCTATTTTAGGGGAAGGGGCCAAGTGACTTGGTGTGGTATGGACCTGGCACCAGGTCAAGTTATTCCAATTTCAGGGCTGAATATAATTTTTCTCGATGTAAATATTCCGTTCTGATTTTGGGATTTTCCCCCAATGCAGCAGGTTGTAACAGGATTAAACCCGTTTGCCCGGCCTTACATGATCTTAGCTGTTGATCGGCCATTAAACACCAATAAACAAACAAACAAACAAACAAACACGTGGTACACTGCGGTCACATGAATACTCAGATATGGGTATCCAATAACATGTCTACCTCATTGTTGCGTTTTTAAATCGTTTCAGTATACATATATAGTATTAACTCTATCTTAATCTTAGTAATTTAACGATGGGATTAATCCTTCCCGGAACCCTGATAACCCTGGTTTCCTCATCAGGTACATTTTTGTCGACGCTTTTTCCGTTGTCGTCGTCTTTGTCGTCGTCCGCGTCCACGCCAACAATGTCAAACAGTTCATCATGACATAACTTTAATATTTCTTTAAGGATGGCTTCAATATTTGAACACTTGATACATGTGAGCATATGGAACACACTCATACCACCATTAACATGACATTGACCTTTTTCACCTTCACATTTTTGCGGAAACACTGTAGACATTTTTACGTCAAAAAGTCTGTATAAGTGTCTTCATCATCATATAACTTTAACACTTTTGTTACGGATTGCTTCAATATTCGACACGTGATACATGTAACCATATGGAACACACGCATGTCGCAATTAACATGGCCTTGACCGTTTTACCTTCTTCACATTTTTGCGGAAACACTTAGCCATTTTGTTGTGTCAAAAAGTTTGTACATGTACACGTTTCTTCATCATCATATAACGTTAATATTACTTGATGGATTGCTTTAATATTTGGACACTTGATACATGTCAGTATTTGGAACACACATATGCCCTGATTAACATGACCTTGACCTGTTTAACCTTCTCATTGTTGTAGAAACACTTAGCCATTTTTGTCGTGCCGGCTTGCTACTATAGTCGCCGCTTTTTCCGTCGTCGTCGTTGTCCGAAATGTCAAAAAGTTTGTATAAGATTCGTCATCATGGGATAACTTTCATATTACTTAATGGATTGCTTCAATATTTGGACACTTGATACATGTGAGCATTTGGAAGACACTCATGCCGCAAATAATGTGACCTTTACCTTTTTTACCATCACATTTTTGCAGGAACACTTACCCATTTGTTGCATCAAAATGTCTGTACAAGCTTCTTCATCATGGTATAACTAATAGTAAGGATTGCTTCGATATTTGGACACTTGATACATGTGAGCATTTGGAACAATAACAATAACAATAACATGACCTTGACCGTTTTAACCTTCAGATTTGTGTGGATTACCCCATGTATTGATTGGCATTATTATACATTGGCGATAACCTTGTTGCCTTAAAATGATCAATGTTAAAATGGAAATTACTATTATTCTCTATATTTATTTTTTGTTGTGCAATGATCATACTTTATGATCTGTTGAAAATATTATTTTTTCAAATGACACATTTAATTAGTATAAATATTTAAAAAATATGCCTCATTTGCATATGAAAATAGCCTGATACCACCGCGAGTCACTATCAGTAAAATAAATATTACTAAATGATTATATCTGTATAGCGGACACTCGTAATTTTTAGAACTGGTGGAATAGTGACACAATTATACACTTTTATTGTAACTTATTGAATTCCCATAACGAACATGTTGTGCCTACTGAGTGGGCATGTACTTTTAATATTACTTGATGGATTGCTTCAATAGTTGGACACTTGATACATGTGATCATTCGGAACACCATCATGCCGCCATTTACATGACCTTGACCTTTTTATCTTCACATTTTTGCTGAAACAATTAGCCATTTTTTCTTCATTAACATTACTTGATGGATTACTTCAATATTTGGACACTTGATACATGTAAGCATTTGGAACACACCAATGCCGACATTAACATGACCATGACCTGTTTGACCTTCGCATGGTTGTGGAAACACTTAGCCATTTTTTTATGTCAAAAAGTTTCTTCAAATTCTCTGACGGTTTTTGTGATGCTTATTTTAGCACATGCCCATTATCATGTTACGGTCAAATGCCTCGGCAGGCGCGACACCACTTCCGTGGCAGAAATCTTGTTACGTCAAAACGTTTGCACCAGCTTCATCATCATATAACTTTAATATTACATGATGGATTGCTTCAATATTTAGACACTTGGTACATGTAAGCATTTGGAATACACTCATGCTGCCATTAACATGACATTGACTTAGTTTGTGCCCTTGATCATGTTACGGTCAAATACCTCGGCAG
Organism: Conchocele bisecta; assembly: GCA_029237695.1. NCBI lineage: Eukaryota > Metazoa > Mollusca > Bivalvia > Lucinida > Thyasiridae > Conchocele > Conchocele bisecta. Next base: position 127,560,805 of record CM055266.1, read on the forward strand.
GCGCGACATCGCTTCCGTAGCGGAATGCTGGTTGGCTTTTTTGTTAATTGATATTTTAATCTAGTTTATATACCCATTGTACATTACAAATATATAGTAAGATTAAAACTAATTCTATTTGTTTTAACATGTTTAAGGCGTGGGGCTAAGTGGTGCTGGTATCGCGATGACCTGGCACCATATCAGGTTATTCTAATTTCAGGGCTGAATCTATATTTTTATGTAAATAATCAGTTTTTATTTTATTTTATTCTCTTCATAATGTGGCTGTGACTGGAGAAATTGTGATTACTGTCTGTTTCACGAAACCTGCCCAAATTTTGCGGCCATATAAACAATGCAAAAACAGTATTTTTGTCGCGCCCGCTTGCGGAAAGCACGATATAGTCGGCACTTTGGCGTACGTACGTGTGTCCGGTTAAAGTTTTTTGGTTAAAGTTTTTCGTTATACTATATCTCTGCAACTGCTTTGCCCATTACCTTGAAACTTCACATGGGTGTTTATCATCATCTCTATTTTCATTCTACCCCCCCCCTCCCGTGCGGCCTCTGTGCCCAATGCCAAGGTCAAATTACTTTGAAGTTTTTGGTTAAAGTTGTTGGTTAAAGTATTTTGGTTAAAGATTTTCGTTATACTATAACTCTGCAAGTGCTTCGCCCATTACCTTGAAACTTCACATGGGTGTTTATCATCATCCATATTTTCATTCTACCCCCACCCGTGCGGCCCCTGTGCCCAATGTCAAGGTCAAATTACTTTGAAGTTTTTGGTTAAAGTTTTTGGTTAAAGGTTTTTCATGTACTATATCTATGCACCTTGTTTGCGCATTACCTTGAACCTTCACATGCCTGTTTATCATCATCCATATTTTCATTCTACCCCCCACCCGTGCGGCCCCTGTGCCCAATGTCAAGGTCAAATTACTTTGAAACTTTTGGTTAAAGTTTTTGGTTAAAGTTTTTTCATGTACTATATCTCTGCACCTGCTTTGCCCATTACCTTGAAACTTCACATGGTTGTTTATCATCATCTATATTTTCATTCTACCCTCTTCCGTGCGGCCCCTGTGCCCAATGTCAAGGTCTAATCGCTTTGAAATTTTTGGTTAAAGTTTTTGGTTAAAGTTTTTGTCGCGCCCGCTTGCGGAAAGCGCGATATAGTCGACACTTTGGCGTACGTCCGTACGTCCGTACGTACGTGTGTCCGGTTAAAGTTTTTTGGTTAAAGTTTTTGTCGCGCCCCTTCGGAAAGCGCGATATAGTCGAACACTTTGGGCTACTCCGATCCGTCCGTATACTAACGTACGTACACTACGTACACTTAGTACGTCTACAGTACGTAACGTAAGTAGTAGTACTGTGCCGGTTAGTTTTTGGTTAAAGTTTTTCCGTCTACTATATCCCTTTTTTTTAGTGTCCATGCCTCGCCCCAAGGCGCGACATGCAGGCCGCGGCCATCTAGTTTTTGATAATATTAAATTTTATCAAAACTTCTTCTTATTTTGTGAAATTTGGTTAATATTGATTTTATTACAAAAACTGTATTTGTCTATTGGAATTTAACATGGAGGAAATGAGGTAGAGGCTCGGGGGAGGAGTCAGAACACGAAAACCTTTGGAAATTGACGCCGAACCTGGCTAGATAGCTTGGAAATGATCTAACTAAGAAAACAAAAGTTAAAAATCGGTCCAGTATTTCTGAAATTCTAAAAACAAATCCCCGTGTTAAATACCCATAGACATCTTCACCGGGTATTTAACATGGGGAAATTGTTTTAACACAATAAAATCAATATTTGACAAAATAAAATTTCACGAAATAAAAAGAAGGCTCATCGTAACGTACGTAACGTACGTAACGTACGTCCGTACGTACGTACGAAACCTTAACGCTGGGTAAATGCCTTATAATTTCTGTTTCCTTGCTCGGATCTGCTTCACATTTCACACACGCATTGCTCCAATGGTCCTCTGCCACCCTGTGACAAATCCACATTCGTGCCGCCCCCGCCAAACCCAGGGTCAAGGTCACAGACTTGGTGCGTTCGAAACCTTAACGCTGGGTAAATGCCTTATAATTTCTGTTTCCTTGCTCGGATCTGCTTCACATTTCACACACGCGTTGCTCCAATGGTCCTCTGCCACCCTGTGACAAATCCACATTCGTGCCGCCCCCGCCAAACCCAGGGTCAAGGTCACAGACTTGGTGTGTTCGAAACCTTAACGCTGGGTAAATGTCTTATAATTTCTGTTTCCTTGCTCGGTTCTGCTTCACATTTCACACACACATTGCTCCAATAGTCCTCTGCCACCCTGTGACAAATCCACATTCGTCCCGCTCCCACTAAGCCCAGGGTCAAGGTCACAAACACTCGGGTAAATGGCTTATTATGCCCCCGCAACCGAATGGTGAGTGGGGCATATAGTGTTACCGGCGTCCGTCCGTACTCGGGTAAATGGCTTGTAATCAAATATGCCTCGTTTTCTTTGGCTGCCAGCGGGGGCATTCTTGTGCCGACAGGCCACATTTCTAGTTAAATTTTCCTTTATTTTAATATTGTCGAAAAATATATCGTTTTTGAATTGTTTATATAGCCATAAAAGTTGGGCAGGTTTCGTGAAACAGACAGTAGTGTAGCTCATGCCGCCTGGTAACTATATTGCTTGTTAGAAGCATGACGTGTATTTATACCCCCGCAACGAGTTGTGGAGGGGGGGGTATACTGGAGTCAGGTTGTCCGTCCGTCCGTCCGTCCGTCCGTCCTTCCGTCGTCCGTCCGTCCGTACGTCCGCCTGGTGAGTGCGTGCATCCGTGCGTCCGTGCGTCCGTCCGTGCGTCCGTAAACTTAACATCAGAGAAATATTGTTATAACTTCTATCTCCTTCATCTAAGATGCTTAATATTTTACACATGCATTCCTGTAAGGCTCTACTACCATGCTGTGCCAAATCCACGACCATCCAACCCCCTCCGCTGATCCCAGGGTCAAGGTCAAATACTTAGTCTCTATTCAATTTAACTTAACATCAGAGAAATATTGTTGTAGCTTCTATTTCCTTCGTCTAAAATGCTTAATATTTCACACATGCATTCCTCTACTACCATGCTGTGCCAAATCCACGACCGTCCAACCCCCACTAGTCCCAATGTCAAGGTCAAATACTTAGTCTCTTTACAAAACTTAACATCAGAGAAATAAGTTATAACTTCTATTTCCTTCATCTAAAATGCTTAATATTTCACACATGCATTCCTGTAATGCTCTACTACCATGCTGTGCCAAATCCACGACCTTCAAACCCCGGCTGTTCCCAAGGTCAATTTCAAATACTTAAGTCTCTTTACAAAACTTAACATCAGAGAAATATTGTTATAACTTCTATTTCCTTCATCTAAAATGCTTCATATTTCACACATGCATTCCTGTACTACCATGCTTGTAAGCTCTACTACCATGCTGTGCCAAATCCACGACCTTCAAACCCTTGCTAGTCCCAATGTCAAGGTCAAATACTTAGTCTCTTTACAAAACTTAACATCAGATAAATAAGTTATAACTTCTATTTCCTTCATTAAAAATTCTTATTATTTCACTTGTGCATTCCTCTAAGGTTGTACTATCATGCTGTGACAAATCTACGACCGTCCAAACCCCCCGCTGATCCCAAGGTCAAGGTCACATACTTATTCTTTTCAAAACTTAACATCAGAGAAATATGTTATAACTTCTATTTCTTTCATCGAACATTCTTAATATTTCATGCATGCATTCCTGTAAGGCTCTACTATCATGCTGTGACAAATTCCCGCTGATCTCGAGGTCAAGGTCACATACTTAGTCTCTTTACAAAACTTAACATCAGAGAAATTGGTTATAACTTCTATTTCCTTGCTCGAATCTACTTCACATTTCACACACGCATTGCTCCAATGGACCTCTACCACCCTGTGACAAATTCACGTGCATGCCGCTCCCGTTAAGCCCAGAGTAAAGGTCACAAGCCCACACACTTGGAAATTTTTACATATTTTAGGGGTACCTTGGCCCACGCGGGGGTATTCCGTAAGCCTCGCTTACTGACCAATCTAGTTTATTAATGGATTGGCGAACAGTGCAAATCCTGATCAGACTGTGCGGATGTACAGGCTGATCTGGATCTACACTGATCGCAAAGCACATAGGCCACGTCTGTCCAGTCACAACCACAAACGTTTATATAGGATGTGACACCGTTAGCCGTCCTAAAATGACGTCAGATGTTGGCAGGCTGTTAAACACTATTCAATAAATAAATATATTATCTGGAATAGAAACACCAAAACTATTAACTAGTACAGTGTATGATTATACCTTTTATGAGCTCTGCGAAATGACAGTTGCTTGACTACATGACGTAGGTACAAACACGGCATGACCTGATGACGTAGGAAAGAATAATTCGCATTCCTAAACCCATATCCATACATTAATTATCATAATCATATAACACAATAACAACTTGTTAAATGGCAATAATGCGTCGCTGTGTTAATACGCGTGTCACTTGTTGTCAGTTTACCTGTCGGCGAACCTCATTTCATGTATGATTTTAGACGTAACATGTCGTTATCGTATACGTATATGAGTTATGACGTGGAATGCACAGCAACCACAACTATATAATACGTATATCACCAAAACATGTGACTGTGACTCGAAATGGGACTTATGGGTTGTGCTAACAGTGTAGATCCAGATCAGCCTGTGAATCCGCACAGGCTTACTAGGATCTGCATTGTTCGCAATTCCATCAATGAAACGCCGTCATGCTTCTAGCACGCAATATAGATCATTACTAGACTACGTACATGAGTAGCGATATTGAATCAGGAGCTAAAGTGGTCACAAATCCCATAAGCCCCGTTTTTCCCAGTCACAAATACTTATGACCAAACTACATACAGGGTTCCCACTGGTCCTTAAATTCCTGGAAAGTCATGGAATTTGGAAAAATGGATTCCAGGCCTGGAAAGTCATGGAATTTGCCTCTTTTTCTGAAAAGGTCATTGAAAATCATGGAATTCGGATTCCAGTCCAATTATTGGTGTTGTTGAGCAAAGTTCAGTGCAATTTCGTGATTTCGAGCCAAACGATTTGATGTGGTAAGGGCACCTGGCACCAAATCGGGATTTTGTAAATTCAGAACTGAAGTACTACATGAAACGGTGTCGAGCCTGGAATACACTTGTGTTGGGGAGAGAAGTAACTCCCCAACACAAGTGTATTCCAGGCTCAACACCGTTTCATCAGCATCATCCATGCAAATATGGGTCCTTGAATTTCGAAAACAGGTCCTTGAAAGTCATGGAAAAGTCATGGAATTTGGTCTTCACAAAAGAGTGGGAGCCCTGTACATACATGTACACTTGAATAGATGTTGTAGTTTTACCATACATGTTCATGTAGAAGCACACGCGTTTTTAAAAAGAAAAAAATGCGAATATGTATCTTTAAAGTTAACTGAACTCAGGGGCGGATCCAGTATTTGGGGAACGGGGTGGGTGTTCTATTTTGAGCTCTTCGAAATGCACTTTCCTGTGTTTTACGGCATTTAAATTCAGACTACAACTGGTGGAAAACTGTGATATATGTAAACATGTGGCTGAACAGGGGGGGGGGGGGGGGGGGGGGGGGGGGGGGGGGGGGGGGGGGGGGGGGGGGGGGGGGTGGGTGGTTGCAACCCCGGAACACCCCCCCCCCCCAACCACCCGTATATTCGCCCCTGCTGAACTGTGTTTCCTCATATTATAGCTTACACATGTTTTTTTCTTCAAATTATGGACAGCGAATGACTGACCTACATGTATATCACTGTTTTATTTGGTAAAATGTAATGAGTTTGTGTTATATACTATCAGATACTTGGATAACCAGAGCGGATACTTTGCTTGGATATGCATTTCCACTAGTACTGTACCAGCAAACACACTCCAGGGGCCCGTTTCACTAAACTTCGTACGACTAAAATGTTCGTAAGTGCATATTTAGGATCGTCTGTACATTCCAATTGATGGATATACATGTATTGAGCATAGGCTGCATATGCAGCCTATGCTCAATACATGTAAATCCAATAATTGTTTACAAGCAAACATTGTTAATGTGATATTTACAGACTATCATAATGTTTCACTTACGAACATTCTAGTCGTACGAAGTGAAACGGCCCCCAGAGATTTAACCCTTTCAACTCGAGCAACTGGAATGGACTGTGATATGTTAATTTTGCAACCGATTCAATCATCATTATTATTAGCCGATCTATTTATAGATCGGCTAATATATTGGTCATCCATCGAATTCTGAAAAAGTTTGTAGCAACCCTTTTCTCGCTATTCGGTAATCTACGAACGCGAATTTTGCTGTACCACTTCCAAATTGCATCAACCGATAAAGTTTGCATTTTTAGCAATTATCTCCGTTTAAAACTTTAAATATAGCCAGATAACACAATTTTGAATACGTAATGAGCTGAACGCCGGAAGAGATTGAACCCGGAAGTTGTTGTTGTTGAAGTCCATAGTTGGCTCTAATGGCCATATACGCCAACATACGCCGATTATTGGGCTAATTTAAAGCTTTTATTTATTAAACAGAACAAGTTTCAGCCACGTATAATCGCGTAAAATGTGTTTATTCTGCTAATTTATAATCGACCTCTGCTCTTAATCTCCTTCGACTAGCAACCCCAGCATCTCGGGTTTATCCCATTGGATCGCGTATGCGCGTCATTTGACGCTAGTTAATATTCACAAAATTTTCCACCAATCAAAACGAAGAATTGCCCTTCATAGCGAACTTTGATTTGTTTACGTATCATGCAGGGATGGCAGGGATGCATCCAGCACGCGCGATTGCGGCAATCCCCCTTAATTATTGCCAATGCCGCAAATTATTGATTGTCTTGCGCTCGACATCGCGCAAAAAATCACGGATGGGCCCCTTTTTAAATGACCAGTGCGCACATTAAAAAAACGTAATTGACTATTTAAACGCACTGTGTATTTAAATCATTGGAAGGCGTGCAGTTCAATCGAGTTTGTGCGGCCGTTGAACGTAAGCTTCGAGTCGATTTAAACCATTTAAATCGATAAACAAGGGATAAACAAGTGACAACGTTATCAAGGCCAATCTGGGCATGTGCCTGAATACGCATGACGTCAATTCGACTGGTACATTTTGTTGGATACGTTAATTAATGGTCACTTTGTTAAGTAAGATTTGTATTCGACTGGACTGGTGAATGGGATATCCCTTTGCTAAAAATATGTTTCTGCATGCCTAACTAATATCATGACCGTAGCTCCGTGTTAACTAAAAATATCGATAAATATAGGATGATGTTTATTTTTTTATTTTTTTAAATTCCAAATGTTTATTTTTTTTTCTTCAATTTTTTTAAGAAATTGATCAATTTTTTTTCTACATCAAATTTTATTTCCTATTAATATTTTGTTTGGGGCCCCAATTTTTCTAATAGAATTCAATTTTTTTTCTTGAGAATTTGGTTGGAGAGGAAATCAACACTTCTCTCACTTTTCCCTGAGATTCCGTAACTACTAAAATGTGGACATATATTGAACCCTGATTTGATCGGCTAATAACATCATGCTCTGCATGACTTTTTTAGACTATTATAAAAAGGCGTAATGGTTAGTGTGTCGGACTACTGATCCAAGGGTCGTGGGTTCGAGCCTGACTAGCGGCGTGCGTTGTTTCCTTGAGCAAGACGCTTTATCCACACTGCTCCAGTTCACCCAGCTGTAAATGGGTACCGATAATTCGTAGTTGCTCTGTAAATACAAATTACCGACTTCTCTCAAAAGTCTCTACCTCTGTTCTTTCTCCCATTCTTGGGAGACGGCATGCAAGGTCATAGAGCCAGTGCTGCCGTTAAATATAAGCTAAAAAAATAATAAAAAAATATGAAAATCTGTACTGTTTGCCAATACCACTGGCGTGTAGTGTTGAAAGGGCTAAGGCAGACAACAAACGAGGGATCGGCTCCGATATTACCACCCTTATCGCATCTCCGTTTTACCAGACATTGTTTTCGAGAGATAAAAAAATGCAATAGGTCTTTTACCCAAAATTCATACCTCATGCTGAATGACAATATATGAGTTTCCAAAACAATATCCGCGAAATACGGCTATGCGATAGGCGGTAACTTCAGACTCGTATACTATTTTAATTTTACTATATTAATTTAGAGACGTTAAACAACGGTGTGACGGTTTTTATTTTGAATGGCGTATATAAAAGGAAAAGCAATTTAAAGTACAGTACATGTATATACATACATACATGTTATCATAGCAGGTCTACATACATATAACTACTTTTGCATTCTCAGAGCTGCTGAGACAATCTAATAATATATTGATACTACATATTGTATAGAGAGGATTTTACATGAATGATCAATGTGATATGTATTAAACAAGTTTACTTATTTCATAAGAAACTCGGCATAGCCGAGTTTCTTATGATATCAGTCAACGAGTTTAATAAATCTCATCTTAAATCAACACAAATGTTTGATTGTATTTGATGCATAAGCACATTGTCATACATTGACGCTGTGCTGGTCACCAGACTGTAATGAGATAATAATATTTCCGCAATAATAATAATAATGATATAATTTGCGTATATATTACACTAGTGTAATATGATTGTTATTACACTGTGTTGAATACATGACGAGCGCCCATTTTAAACGTGCATTTAGCGTCTTACAGGAGTGGTGATATCATATAATATTTATTTTATACCAGTTTCTTGATTTCAAACGGAACGAGGCTATGATACCGAGTTTCTTACGAAACCAGATAACGAGTGTGACGCGTATCATATCAATTCAACACAATGTTAGATTGTATGTATTGCATACTCACAGCATCGTCCATTGAAGCTGTGCGGTCTCATATGCATTACACTAGTCCATCATTTATAATGTTAATACAGTTGTGTGATTACACTGAAAATAATTCCAGCACAAAAATATTTACACAATTCCCTAACATTTGATTGGCCCGTAGCAAGTCTCTGTCCAACATTTATATCCCAGTAAACTCCCACGCCGAACTGCTTTCCGTAACCGTGAGGAGGAGTTAAAATAATTCTTAAGAAAACGGAAAATAAACACATTTTCTTGATGAATTTATTTCAAATGCTGGAATTATAAGGAATGAATGGCTTTTTTGAATGGAATTTACGGGGATATAAACTTGGAAAAGTCGCGGAATACTGGACGAGGCCTTCCGGCCTTCGTCCAGTATTCCCGCGACTTTTCCAAGTTTATACCCCGATAAATTCCACAAAAAGGCCATTCATTCCTAGATAAATCACGTTTTATGCAATAAATGGACATTGAACAAACTACAGCGGGGCCTCTCTAAACCGAACACCATGGGATGACGAGTCATTTAGAGAGTTTCCATTGTAATATGTAACTATAGGAACATTCCAAAGCATGTTTCTATACACTGTAACTTGTACTCCTGAATATATAACTTATGCTTTGAGATTTATTAAATACACAGGGACGCATACAGATATATACGCAGATAGGTCACAAAGGGTCAGTGAGCAGCATACAGTGTAGACTCTGACCTATTTGGTTGGTAGCTGGCACCTACCGTGTCTTTGCGATATGTTTAAACTTTATTTCTTTTACAACGATTACAAACAAGCACGGGGATATTTATACAAATCCTTTCGTTTGCACAGATGAAAGCGTAAGGGTGGTCATTAAAGGTGCATGCCCACTCAGTAGGCACAAACTGATGCATTTTATGGCAAAATAAACATCCATTCACCATTACCCCACGTATTGATTGGCAGTCTTATACATTTTATATCGGGTGCAAATAACCACACTGCTATTAGGGGCGATAACCGTGTTTCTTTAAACTGTTAACGGACATTACATTTTATTCTTTGTATTTATATACTTAATAATCTGCATTTAATTAGTATAACTAATATATGCCTCATTTGCATATGAAAGTAGCCTGATACCACCGCGCGTCACTATCAGTATAATAAACATTACTAAATTAATAATTATATCCGTATAGCGGAAACTCATAATTTTTAGAACTGGTGGGATAGTGACAAAATTATATACTTCTTTAATTCCTATAAAGAACATTTTGTGCCTACTGAGTGGGCATGTACCTTTAATGGGAGGGAAAACGGAGCACCCGGAGGAAACCCACTTGTCCGATCTGGCGATCACCATACCACACGCTGTCCCGGATAAAGAGATAATTATGTCTTTGAGATAATAAACTACATGTACATAGCTACAATTTCCTTGGAAACAATACACGCTGGCATACAGTGGGGTCAGCGTGTAAGTGCACACACGATCGAACACGACAGGTTGGTTCCAACCTGTCGTGTTCGTTCGTGTGTGCACTTACACGCTGACGACACTGTATATGGTTTGAATGGGCTTAGCACAATAATACACTTTAAATAATTACCCAGATCACATGGATATAGACGATTGGATTTCAATAACATTCTTTGAACAATCCCCAATAGCAGGCATTCATCATGGCCGACAGTTAGCACGGTTCTCGCGATGCATTGCATATTCTCGTTTACCTCCTATGCGGGACACTGACGGCATAGCAGTTTTCGTGGTTGGAATTACAAAGCATAAGTTCGTTGTAGTCATTAAAACATGCGCACGCCTCTCTGTAAAAGTCCACTTTGTACGAGCCACAATGGCCGCCCACCTTTTCGCAATGCTCGTGAAAATCGAAGCAGTAGTAACTGGAATCGGTCCTGTCCGTAAACCAGTTCCGTGAGCACATGCCCCTGTATGCCTCTGATTGGCCAAACATCGTCACTTGGATGACAACAACAACGAACAGCAACACGAGCGTCTTGGCCATTTTCATTAAGCTCTGAAATAGTGAATGGGTTATAGGTTCCAATTACAAAGGTAACCATGACGATATAATTACAACTACAAAGTATGCACCCACCCCGTTCTGAACATGTTCACTGGCCGCGGGTAGCCATATCCGGTCCACAATGAGGAAGGCTCCGACCTAGGACCAAATAAATGGTTCATTTGTAAACGTTACCCCACCGTACATG